>ML778071.1:603629-646286 GCA_009831015.1 Picea engelmannii
CCCACTCCCACCCCCACCCTCATGTATGGGAGTGAGGATGGGGAAAATATTAGAGAAAATGTATAATAACTGGAGTATCACACATTATTTATGTAGGAATTTATTACTAGTAATTTTATCGTGAATATATTTTTAGTGACTAGATGCAATTGGTTGACAATGTCGAGATAGAAGTTTTTAAAATAAAAATTAAAGGATGAAGAAGTGAAATATGTTGAGAGAAAAATGTTAGCAACAAGAATTTTATCTTGTTGTGGGTGATCAAAACACATATGTAGACAACCCAATTACAAATAAAATAATTTTTTTATTATTAATGGAAGAGCTTTTATGTTTTTCTTAAACATTGTTTTGGTGATTTTTTATATATTTTAGTCCCTTACCTATTGAGTTGGATAGGGTTCCCATTTTTTATTTTAATGGAAAATATTTTAGGTTTTCAATTCTTCTAATTATAAATGGGAGAGATCTTTAGTTTCTAAAATATTTTTATATTAATAGTATATAGCCATTTTCTACATATAATTTAAATTTTTTTCTTGAAATAATATTTTAAAACACATCCTAAGTTTTTTATCTAAATAAATGGGAATTGCGTATGTTGGTAACATTTTAAATACCATCAACTTACATGGATATCAAATTAAGTATTTGAATGCAATATATATGTTTTTAGTAGTTCATGATATGGATGAGTTACTTAATGCATTATTAGTTTCCGCCGGGACTATAGCATTCGATTTATTGTTGACCATCCATTAGATTACCTTTGACTACAAATATTTTTCTACTATTGGATGTTAAGTAGCATGTGAAGTGCAATGCTGCCATGTATCTATTTTTGAAAAATCTTGTAACACAATTTGTAATAAAATTCAAATATATGCGCCACTGCAGCGGCACTTGTTTTGAATAAGAGAACATATTTTTTATTAGAATTTAATTTAATAAGGTAATTCACTAAACATGTATTCAAGGAAAATTAAACATAAATGCTTTTATGAAAAAACAAAAAATATGTCAATGTTCTTAAAAAAATCTAGTAACTATATTAATAAAAATAGACGACAATAAAGGTTTAGAATAAATACAACCTAATATATTCCATAGATATCCAATAGTAGAGAAATTTCACACTATATATAAGGATGCAAATTATCCTAATTATGTCCATAGGCCAAATTATCCAACACTTCTAAGTGGTATATATTCTATAGAAAGACCAAAATAATTAATAACCTTGCTAAACATAAAAAAAACTAAGAGAATGCATATATACTAATTGCTTCCTTCAATGCTTCATTTTTTGATTCAGAACCCGATTTCTCAATTTCCATGATATCACCAAGCTAATGTGTAGTCTCAACTTCATTTAATTTTCCATACCTTGAATTCACAGAGTGGACATGGTTTGATGCCCCTTATGAATCTCCCTTGCTAATATTAATCACCATATTTCATATAATATTACACTCTACCTCCAAGGATACCATTTGTCTCTTTTGTTGTAAAAGTGTGCCCATAATTGTTGCAACATGATTGACTACCTATTTCACATTCTCATGATTTATTTTGGTTTCTCTAAAGATTGATGTCCTGTTGGCCTGGATGGATTCTTCAGGACTCCTTAGCACCCTCCTAATCTCAACGAGTTCTCAATAATATATAATGAGAGGATGGAAGATAATTCAGCTAACCACTTGAATAAATTCTCTTCCATGAGCCATACCAAGACCCTCCAAACAACGATTTGTCAAAGAAGGAAAAAAAAACTCAAAAATGCCCAGCTGGAGAAATATAGAAATAGTCACAAATTCCAAAGGGACCAACCCTATTCAAAAGTAAAATTAGAGAGACCATTAAAATTCCCAATGCTTGTGAGGTTATTTAAGCTAAGAAACCCTTGGTACCTAGAGACCAAATAAGTGCAATTCCTCTTTTATGAAGAAACAAAGTCGCCTTCCCATAACAAATTTATATTTGTAGTCACCCAAATATGAGACAAAAAAGTAGAGAAACTCCTAAATTGAAACAAGAAAATACTCAAATATTTTATAGGAAAATAATTAGACTCAAAAAATAAGAACCCCCCCTGCAATGAGTGCCAGGGGAGGAGGTTCACCCATTCTCATGAATAGTAGACCAAGAAAACAAAATCCCAACAAATAGACATACCTCACCAACTTTCCTTGCTTTATTGAAAACTAGAGCTTCCTTCACCACATTGTATTTCCATATCTCTTATTCCCAATATAATGATAGAAATAACCTCACTAAGGTTCATAATCATGCAAAGACATGGGGGTGGGTGCAAGATAATGATGTTCTTTCACGATGCATTGGTGGAAATACAAGAATGGAGAAACATCAATATGTTAAATCATAGGGATTATTCAAGGTACTTTTACAATGTATTTCAATATGGTGTAAAAAGATTAAATGTAGGAAATTGATTTAGCTTTCTGAACATATAATTTCTATTTATAGAAGTTGTGCATAACTATGTGAAGTTTGAGTGTTTCTAATAGCGGTATGTCATTTTTTAAGAAAAATGTGATGCACATGTTTCCGTTAGTACTAGTATTGAGTACCTTAATGACAAAATTTCCTTAAAAAAATTGTAGAATTGTAGAGAACACATTGTTCTATTGTGGTGTGTTTTTTCAAAATTTATAAGATTATTTTTATATATCTTTTTAATGATAAAAATCATTATATCCTTGAAATTACAAGGCCTTGTGTTAGATAAGGGTATGAGGGTCTTAACATTATTGAATGATTTTTATTTATTTTTAGATTGTAGATTTCAGTTTTTTCTGTTGTGGCATATAACTTATTTTAAAAATGGTTAAGCTGATAAAAATTTATAGTAGAAATAAAAGAGGTATGCATTTTAGGATTCTGATATATGTCAAGACAAAAATATATTTAAAATATTAAACTATATATATATATATATATATATATATATATATATATATATATATATATAATTTTCATCTAGTCGACTCTATATGTGTTTGTAGTTTCATTAATGATGGATTGATGTAGCCTATTCAAAACTAACATTAAAAATAGTATTATTGAAAGGTATTCAAAAAAATGGATGTTTTGATCTATTTGCAACCCAACCAAACCACTAGGTTTGTCACTCCTAACCTAAAACTGAGGAAACCAAATTAGTGAGCACGTAGGCTAAGGTAGTCACTCTCGCTAAAAAAAAACTGAAATGAGAGGAACGTGCACACGCTCTAGAGAGCATGCACACTTTTATTGTTAAACATCCACAAGTTGGGTTTGACAATATTGTGGTGAAGAAAGATTGTATACATATAAGGTCATCAACAAATTTTTGACCCTCTATAAAGAACCTTTCAAAGGTATCCTTGGTCTTCTAATGGAGATAGTCAACATGGTTATGGGTGTTGATACCTTCGACATGAAAAATGAAGGAAACATGACATCAGGCCCTAAAATAGTAATGGAATGAATTACTTTTTTATAAAAATGAAAAATAATATGAAATTGTTTATCCCACTGATGGTTCTTAGAATTGGTAGTATGAAGTAACTGGACCAAGGCATGGTTTACTATTTCAATTTTACCATCACTTTGTGGTTGAAATGTAGTGGAGAATTGCAGTTTGCACTCCAATAACATGTAAAGTACTTTCCAAAAGTAACTGATAAAATCAACATTGTGATAAGAAATGATAATTTGAGTGAGCCTGAAGTAGTTTGACATATGATAGAAAAACAAATCTATAGTTTGTTGGGTTGTAATGTGTTTGTTGTGGGGTATAAATAATTCCATTTTGGATAAGTGACAAATGACAATGTTATGAACCAAATCCTTGAGAATGATAAAAAATCAGTAAATAAAAATCCACTTCGAGGGTTTCTGATGTAGACCCCCCTTTTCTCCTCGGGGCTACTTGACCTCCCGGTCAAGGATCTTCAATTTCGAGACGAATTGGATCTCTGAAACCTTAATGGTCTCCCTTATGATTTAACACATGCCCTTTTAGGCCTATGCTACATGTTCTATGTCACCCACGACCTCTTCCTTCACGTTACTGAACTCTTAGGTTTCAGGTGCTAGCTCCTCTCTCCTTATCCCTCTCCCGTATGTGACCTTGGGCTATGTCCTCGCGTAAAAACACAATTGCGGGCGTGACCTAAAGTGGTTTGAGGCCACACCAATTTTTTCCCTGCAATTCACCTCCAGCTGCCACATCTTCCTTTTCCAATACCGCAGTTTAAATTGCGGCCCGCTCTCAGAATTTTAAAGTCCGAGCACTTTCTGTCCCCGCAACGCAGCGTGACCATTGATCTTGCGATCTCAGGTGGGTCCTCCTGATCAACGGTTCATATATTCTCCTTTTAAATCAACGCTCCTGATTTACTTCACGATTCAGGTTTCAGAGTTTCCAATTCTCAAACCTCGCTTTCTCGGAAATGACAGATCTCCTTCCATGTGTCCTCCTCAAATTGACATCTCTAACCATTTCAGGATTTCAGAATTCAGAAATCTCAAATCTCAAACTTCACCTTTCCCAAATTACTTTTATCCGAAGCTCGCAATCCACTGATGCGTGTCTCTCGCAGATCGATGGCTGTGATTGCTTCGGTCCTTTAGACTTCGGAAAACTCAACTTTCAAATTCCACTTTCCCTCGAGGTGCACGGATTTATTTCGCATGTCCTCCTGAAACAGATGGCTATACTTTACTTCATATATTTACCCAGAATCCACAGATGTATGTCACGTGTCCTCCTAAATCAGACGACTATGATTCGCTTTGGACCTTCAGGCTCCAGAGATATCAACTCTACACTTCTCCAGAGTGCTTTTATCCGAAGTTCGTGATCTGTTGCTGTCCCTCTGGATCTAAAGGTCCAAATTCACTTTAGATTTTGGGTTTTGGGAGTTTCAATTCTCAACTGAAATCCTCGAAGTGATTTTTCCTGGAGCCTTAGATCTCTTGACACGTACTCCCCCTAATGACCTATGGTTAGGATTTACTCCAACGATTTCACCTCCTCTTTGTCCAAAAACTTCCGTAGTTGTGGATCCCACGCCACCTATCCCTCTTGACGATGGACGATCCCTAATCGCTTCGAGACTTCAGAACTTTGGTAGTCTAGTCTCCTCTATGCTTCAAGAGACTTAAACCTCACACACCTTGCCTAGATCCAATGATCTGGAACGATCCCCACTACCTCCTGGATGAATATTAATCGTCACTTCACAACCTTCAACATGATTCCTCCTCTTTGTTGATTCTTGGTTGCTATCTCTCCTGAGCTTGATTCTGACACACTCCTTATGAAATTTGAATCTCTGACAAAATCCGGGCTTAGTGATTTCTTCAAAATAAATCTCTTTATGCACTCCTTGTGCTTCGCAGTCCCGTTCTCGACACTTAGTCAATTTTTGAATCGGTGCACTCCTTGCAACATGTTCTCACGCAAGACTTAAGTTCTTGTGGAGAATGTGCACACCTTGCAACAGTCTCTTTGTAAGGTATCTGTCCCCACAGAGCCTTATAAAACACATGCTAAACTAAAGAATAAAGAAAATTATATGTTGTACAATTTCATCATTAAATCATAAATTAAATTTATCAACATCATGAAAGTAAATTTAATTAACAACCATATAACACAACAAATTCATAAAATTACATACCTTTGTCTGATTCTAATTCGCTAATCTCCGGTTTTCCTCTCCGTTGCTCTGCCCGAACTCTGCCTGATGCTCTGACCAAACCCTACCCAAAACTGACTAACCACCCAACTAGCTAGGAACGGCCTATCCGGCTCCCTAGCTCCAAGATTCTGTAAGGATTGTTGGCCCCCAAGCCAAAAACTACCAGCAACCTGGTGCACCCCTGTAAAAGTCCTCCCAAAACTCCAAACCAAAAAATATCAAACTAGAAAACACATACAATCCTCAATATCCAAAATAATGCTTCCTTCCCCAAAAATCTAAAAGTCCCCCTTCCCATGTGCCTCTGCCCCCTCATATCGCTTCGTCCCTTCACTGCCTCTCCATTCAATGCCTTATCCCTCCATTCAATGCATTATCCCTCCATTTAATACCTTATCCCCCCATTTAATACCTGATCCCCCCATTCGTTAAGTTTTCTATTAAATAATTTAAAATTTATTTAAACTTTAATTCGTTACCCATACCTTAAATGAGTTAATTAATTAATTAATTAATCAACATATATTAAACAATAAATAAATAATTAATATTATTAATAAATAATCATTATTTAACTAATACACATTAGGACAATTAATTATTTAATTAATTACTTGATAAACCTTAAGCAATTATTTAACTAGGGTTGTTACATACACCCACGCTTCAGGAAAATTCGTCCCGAAGTTAACGTATTTTATGATACAAGAGAAAAGAAGCATGGTTCACACATTCATAACAAGTAACATACATTATTAGTAAGTAAGCCAAGAAACCTCATACATACTAGTGTACATGTACAAGAAATGCATGTGTAGCTAGTACATACAAGTCTCGTGCATGTACTAATAATCAATAACTATCACCTTTATAGTAATTTATGTATGCATCCAATCCAATCAACAAGACTATTCATTTTATAAAAGACAATAAACCAATCAAATGTTTGCGAAATCCTTTAATTACAATTATCTAGCTCAACAATGTTATTTAGACAATTGTAGTTTAGTTACGTAATTATGAATATTCATATATATCTATTTTCTTTTCAGAAGGAAAAACAATAAATTCCACCATAAGGCAAATCTCCAAACACTCTCAACTATTTCTACTCATCCTTCCTCCATAACTTACATCCATATTCATTCCTATCCTTCCTTTGCTAGACTATCTTGGAGCATCAACTATATTGACCTAACTCCAAATAGATCCCATAAGCGAAAGTGTCACTATATTGACCAAGCTTCCCTAGCAGGCAACTGACAATAATCATCACATGTCTAGGGGAGTGTGAGATAACATCGTCCTCCCATGACTTCAGGTTTCAGAGGATACATGGTGGAAAATGCCTCCACCCCTCCTAACAGGACTAGGGTCCACACCCTATAATGGAATATATAGTGGCACGATGTTGCTGGGAGTTTTGTCATTGTTTATTCGGTTTTGGGCAGTTTCACCACCTAAAATCCTGCACTGGTCCACATATCATAGCAATGCATCCAAACCAATATAATTTCACATACAATGATTCATACCATATTGTTTCTCGGCTAGTGGTCATGTCATCCTCTTTCATAATTATTATCCCTTGGCTATTTCATACCCCATAACCTGCATATTAGTTTGTAACACAAACTCATACATTTCTATGCATTATCATCATGTAATTTCATACAATAATAATTTCAATTCGGTATCCATGTATCAACAACTTTAACATCAAGGTTTTCAAGTTAGAAAAAGATCTCATAATATTCCATAATCCAATTGACGACACCTATTCATAAAATTATCATTTACAAAATAGATTGCATCATATCCAACATCATTCTAATAGCATTTAAACCTTCATAGGATTCTCATTCACACAATATGTCGCATCATATCCATCATCATCAATAACAATTAGACATTCATAGAATTTACATTCACATAGTAGATCGCGTCATATCCATCATCATCAATAATATTTAAACATTCATAAAATTTACATTCTCACAATATATTGCATCATATCCATCATTATCCAAATACATTTAAACATTCATAAAATTTATACGTCTTAAAAGTTTGAGTGTATCATTTAATTGTTTCACTTGTGAATAGAAAATAAAAGTGTGTAGGCCTCAAGTAATCCTGTCTATCTAAGTCAAAAGGTGGTGTTACATACACCCAACCTTCGAGAAACATATTCTCAAGGTGGTCAAAAAAGTGAGGGATAATCTCATCGTAGTGTCTCGATATCCTCCCAAGTAGCAGATTCTGGACTATACTTGTCCCACTGGACCTTAACTTGGTCTACCAGATGATTCCTGAGCTGTCAGACTCTACGGTCCAATATGCGTAACGGTTCTACCGTGAGGGTTCCCACGTCCGCTACCTACAATTCCTTCCAATTTAGTTTATGTGATTCATCAGCAACATAATGACATAGAACAGATACATGAAAAACATTATGAGTTTTATGCAAGTGGGGTGGCAGTACGAGACGATAGGCAATGGGTCCATTTTTCTCTTGGATTCTGAATAGTCCTATAAATCGAGGTGACAACTTTGTCCCCTTCCCGAACCATATGGTACTCTTATCAGGCCTGATACGAATGAAAACTTGGTCTCCCACTTCATAACTTCGGTCGGTCTTGTGTGCATCCGCATAACTTTTCTGCCTATCCTGTGCTTCCTTTAGTCTCTGCCTAATATGAATCACCTGTTCCTCCATATCTTGAATCAATTCTGGCCCAACTATTTCTCGGTCTTCTAATCTATCCCAACTTAACAATATTCTGCATGGCCTTCCATACAAAGCTTCGTAGGGTGGCATTCCGATGGAGCTATGAAAACTGTTATTGTAGGCGAATTATACCAAAGGTAGGTACTTCTCCCAATGGGTTTGATTATCCATGACATACATCCTAAGCATGTCTTCCATGACTTGATTTACTCTCTCAGTTTTCCCATCTGTTTTAGGATGATAAGATGTGCTTAAGTTTAACTGAGTCCCCAACGCTGGCTGCAAACTTGTCAAAAACCTAGAAGTGAATATGGAGTCCCTATCAGAAATGATCTTCTTAGGTATCCCGTGCAAAGGGATGACCTCACTTACAAACACATGTGCCACATCAGTGACATTGTAAGTGTCTCTAACTGGAATAAAATGAGCACTCTTGGTTAACTTATCAACTATCACAAGAATGGAATTGTGTCTATGAGATGTGAGCGACAACCCCACAACAAAATCCATAGAGATGACTTCCCACTTGGACATAGGAACAAAATGTGGTTGTAGGAGGCCTGCGAGGTGATGGTGGTCGGCTTTCACTTGTTGACACTCTAGGCATTTGGCAACGAAATGGACTACATCGCGCTTCATGCCTACCCAGAACAAGAGCTTCCTCATGTCTGTGTACATCTTCTTCACACCTAGATGCGCACAATAAAGTTCTCTATGGGATTCCTTCAGTATGATACTTCAAATATCTCCATCTTCAGGGATGTACATCCTTCCTCGATATCTTAACAGTCCATCTACTTCCAGACTATATCCTTCATACTTTGGATCTAATTTCCTCCCACTCTGGAGGTTTGAAGTAACCTTTAAATACCAACTGTCTCCTTGCAGTTGCGTCAACACATGTTCCCTCAGATTGACCTTTAAAGGTACCAAGGAAAAGACACGTGGTCTCCTACTCAAGGAATATGCAACCACATTTTCCTTTCCCTTGATGTATGAAATACCAAAATCATACTCACTCATAAACTCACTCCATTGCCTTTTCCTGGCATTCAAATCCCTTTGAGTGAAGAGATGTTTTAAACTTTGATGGTCCGGTTTGAGCTCAATGTTTCACCCCACAAGATAGTGCCTCCAAAGTTTCAGAGCTAGCATTAGAGCTAACAACTATAAATCATGAGTAGCGTAAAGCTCCTCGTGTTTCTTCAACTTCCTTGATGCATAAGCTATCACTCCTCCATCTTGCATTAGCACAGCCCCCAATCCTTGCTTCAAGGCATCCGTGCAGACTGTGAAGTCCTTTTCCATATCCGACACTCGTAGAATTGGCGCGCTAGTTAGTAACCTCTTAATCTCAATGAATGCACTATCACATTCTTCTGTCCATTCATACCTGACCCCCTTGCACTACAAAGTGGTGATAGGTTTTTCTATTTTAGAGAATCCTTCCACAAATCTCTGATAATAACTTTCTAGCCCCATGAAGCTTCTTACCTCATGAGCATTTTTCGACACTGTCCATTCCATAATGGCCTTTACCTTTTCTGGGTCCACAGAGATTCCTTCATCAGAAATGATATGACCTAGATAGTGAATTCCTTTTTCGAAGAAGGAACACTTCGACAACTTCCCATACAATTTGTTCTCTCTAAGGCAGGACAACACCACTCACAAGTGTTCCTCATGTTCTCTTTCATTCTTAGAATAGATGAGGATATCATCTAGAAAGACTTGTACAAAATGGTCTAAGTACTTCTGGAATACACCGTTCACGAGGCTCATGAATACTGCTGGTGCATTGGTTAATCCAAAAGGTACTACAACAAACTCATAATGCCCAAACCGAGTTTGAAAGGCAATTTTAGGAATATCGCCTTCCTTAATCCTTAACTGGTGATACCATGATCGCAAATCAATCTTTGAGAATAATGCTTCTCCTTTCATCTGATCAAAGAGGTCATCTATTCGTGGCATTGGGTACCTATTTTTCACTGTAGCATGGTTCAAGTCCCTATAATCTATACACAATCGTAAGGAACCATCCTTCTTCTTTACAAAAATTACTGGTGCACCCCAAGGTGAGACACTGGGCCTTATTAGCCCTAATTCCAGTAACTCTTTCAACTGCATTTGCAACTCACAAAGTTCTGGCGATGTCATCCTATACAGAGTCTTGGAAATTGGTTCTGCACCAGGTTTTATCTCAATAGTAAAATCAAGCTCCCTCTCAGGAGGTAACCCTGGCAACTCGTTCGAAAAAACATATTTAAACTCTAACAATAATGGGTACTGATCTAAGGAGGGTCCTTTCTTTTCATTCACTACTTCAACGACATAAATTCGACACCCTTGCCTCATGCATTGTTTAACCTTCATAGTTGAGATAAAGCATAGAGACACCCGTCTCTATACACTGTGGATCTCTACTGGTCTTCCTTCATCGTTGACACAAAGCACCCTTTTTGCAAAACAATCTACCAAGGCTCGATGAGCTTCTAACCAATCCATTCCAATGATTAGGTCATATGCACCGAGAGCAGGAACGTAAACCTTCAAACTGGTAGTACACACTCCCAGGTCTACGATACAATTATCAACACTAGGTCCTACTGCTTGTTTTTCCCCTGAGGCCATCTCGACTTGTTTAAAGTCATCATGCTTGTAGGCTGCCAACCCACTCTTTTCTATTACAGATGGTGAAATGAAACTATCTGTAGCACCAGAATCAAATAAAATCTTAACGTTGATATGATTTAGTGTACCTGATGACTCCACCACCATGGATTGATGTTCTGCCTATCGATTATTAACCATTGTGTAAATCTGGTTGCTACCACTTGCTCTTCCCATCGGGGCCTTTCCTTCTCTATGTACAAATCCTAATTGTAACTATGAGCAGTCATGCTGGTAATGGGGTCCTCCGCATCCCCAACAGGTAACATGGGATTGAACCTGCGCACTGATCTATGACCGTCTCTGAAATGAGTTCCTTCCCTTGGAACCCTTGCCCCTACTAGTTGTCCCCTGAGATGGTCGTGGACCTTCCTGTGTCAGTGATGAACAAGATGTTGCACTCACTGCCATTGAAATACCTATGGTGACTGTCCTTGGTGTGGCTCTATTACCATATGGAGGTGGCCTTGAGCTCCCTCCCCTGGGAAATGTCCTAGGGGCCTTCCCCACGAATCTAGGACGATCCGAAAAGGTTGGCCTCGTACCTCCGTTTAAGTTCATGTGTTCCTCAGCATAACGTGCATTTTCCACTACTTCTGCTACTGAAGACAATTTCCACATCCGCACCATAGCCCTTATCTTAGGGTTTAACCCATAGACAAAGCATTCTTTCTGTCATTGGTCATTATCCATATATGAAACATATTTGACCAATTCCATAAACCTGATCTTGTATTCTTCTACGATCCAGTTTCCCTATACTAGAGCATGAAATGCTCCCACCTGTTGTTCCTCATAGTAATATGGTAGATATTTCCTTCAGAACCTCTCCTCGAAAAGTTCACAAGATACGGTGTCCGGGGTAAGATGCAGTTGCCTTTCTAGGTTGCCCCTCCAGTTCAAGGCACTGTCTCTCAACTGAAAAATTGCTATCTTCGCCTTTGAAGTGGACACATAGTCTCTTAAGGAAAAACACCTTGTCATGCCTTCCAACCATGACTCGGTGCGTTCACTGGCACGACCCCCGACAAACTCCAGAAGTTTGATCTTTTGCAGTTCTCTAGTGATGTCTTCGGGTGGAGGTCCTCCCCTTGAATCCCTCGACACTTCTGGATTACTTGTTCCAGATGGTGGGGGATCCACTTTGATCCCTGCTAGTTGATGCCCCTTTAAAGTCTCATTTATGGCCTCCAAAGAGTGCAGTATGAGAGCTATTTCAGGTGATGGTCGTGGCGGCGCTGGCGGTGTTGGCGGTGTCTCCATTTATGCCTCTCTGCCTTGATTTCCTCGAGTCCTAACCATCCTGTATAATTGAATCTGCATCGACCAAAAGTTTGTCAGGGTGAGTTCAAGGACATTTCACATTTGCACAACTTAAACTAGAAAACAGGGTTAGGCGTAAGTTGTTTTTTACTTGTCTGTAAACAAACGTTAATCTCTTTAGGGGAAGTGGCTAGATCAGGGTCGAAAGCCTCTAAGCTTGATTTTTTTGCCTAAGGAAACTACTGACTCCCTCGCCTGGTAGCTACGCTAGCACTGTACCCCACTTGCTAATTCCTCTAACTTACCCTCCTAGTGCGCATGAAGCCCCCTCCCCTCGGGTCATGGTTTAAGTCCTTAAACTTTTTGTTTAAACTATTTAATGTGATTTTGAACATAGTTAATCATTAAATATGTATTTAATTACTTACTTATTTCTCACTATAATTAATTAAATCAGTCTAATTAATTAATCCCTAAAATCATTAGTTGAAATAATTAAAATAATTAAACTTTACACTAAATAAAAACAATTAATTATTTTTAAAAATAATTAATTAACTTTAATTTAGATTAACTTTACACTAAATAAAAAAAAATTAATTATTTTTAAAAACAGTTAATTATACTTTACACTAAATAAATTTAAACGAACACAAAACAAATAAAATAATAATAAAAAAAAATACATATATAAAAATTTAAATAATATAAAAATAATAATAATAAATCAAAATAATAAAAAAAAAGGTGTGAGCACGCATGGATTCCACGTGCCCACCCTGCTTCCTCAAGCGCTGTCCTTATCTAAACCCTAACCCTTATTTTCGTAACCCTAATTCCTCTTTTCCTCAATCGTTTCTTCTTGCGAGGTCCCTGGTTACACGGTTGGCCGCCATGGCCTTCTCTCGTGGCTTCTCCTCCTCGTGGTGGGACGGGACAAGACACAACTCTAGCAGGGGTTAGTGCTGGAGGAATCCGTTTGATAATTGAGACTAAAATGATACAATGTCAATTAATCATGTAGTAAGAACATGTCGAACGCCATACCCTTCCTTGGTTGGGGAACTATCTCAAGTTGGTCCTCTCTTGATATGTATCCATTTCTTCTGGTGGCCCTTTTGACTTTCTGAACGACGGGGTAGCAACTAAAATTCTGGAACACGTAATGGTCTTGGCAGAGTACATTCATCATTCATGGACACTGTGGTTTCTACAAGGAGAAAATCTGTTGGGAGAGATATGCAGGGTTTGAGTGTTGTAAAAGCCGTTCTCTCAGCGTTTCTTCATCCTTCTAAAACTGATGATGTGCAACAGGGAGTCCTTGAGCTTCTAAGTTCTCTAATTTTGTGGTATGATGAGATATATGGAGTGGTTTCGGGCTTGGCACTGGGCTTGGTATGTTGCATGGTGTGGAGTCGATGGAACTTGTAGGAGGTCGAGGGTTTGTTTCCCCTCTCTTCCACTATATTTTGCACTCTATATTATTAGGTCAGGAATTCAGGATTAATTGCGGGTGCATGATTAGTTTCAGATGTACATGAATAGGATTTTCTTTTGGGATGGCAAAATTCTGGTGGAACTTGTGCATTTATTAAATATTTGTAAATTGTTTATCTAAATCCTAGATATGTGATATTTTCACAGCTTTGTATAATTGGAAGATTTGTTTTTTTTTCTTCTAACATTCATGTATTTCTTTTGGTTCCATGTTAAGATATGTTGGAACACCAGAATCCTAGATAATACTTTAATCAGGAAAGAAACGACACAGTTTAACAAGCGCGAGGATCAAATTCTATGGTGATCATATTTCATGCTCTACATTGGTGTTCATGGGTTGGTTGGTTCATCCAATTGTGATGAGATAAATTCGTGTTTAATTTTTCGTAGGTTTTTCCCAGACTCTAGTTGGTCAAGTTCTAAGTCTCAAAATTTGTTTGAAAATAGCCTTTTAAAGACACAATGGAAAAATATTTGTGCAGATTATGTTGCAATTGAAAAATTTATACGCGTTGGCGATGATTTAAGTGCGACAACGCCTCATAGGTTTGGAATTAGCGCTGTGCTTTGTATATTATTTTGGTATGTGATTCTGTCTATGCCATTCTGATTGTTATTTGGCTATATTTGGCTCTCTGGTCATCCCTGTTTTTGATTTTATAGACTCTGGGTTCCCAACTCATTGGTTACTTATTGCTTTTAGCTATGTTGGGCGTTTTGTTTTAATACAAAACTTTTGGCCTGTGGTCAGTTACTATTGTTATTTCATATTTAGCTTTTTTTTATTTTTTTTTATTTTAACTCTACTGTAGCATGCGACTATTTTTTTTTGTTTAACCCTTTTTTTTTTGTTTTGCGTAGGAGACATGCACTGCAACTTAGGTTTCCAAACTCCCTCCTTGGCGTTACATGTGCCAGTCGCTCTCTATCATGTAGTGAAAACATGATGCCCCTTATGGGCTCTTCCTCGGTGGCTTGACGCATGGGAAGAATCTCCTTAATTTTTATTTTTTTTGTTATATTTCGATCATTTGAAACATTGCGAATCTATTGTGTTTGAACGGATAATTCTGCTGCATGGAATGGAATGCAGAAATCTCAGGACATGCATCAGATTTCTGGTGGAATTGAGGATAGGCATTCAACTCATGTTTTCTTAATTATTTGTTTTGGTACCCCACTTGATTTTCCATATGTTTATTTATTTTTGTTTCGGTCTCTCTCTATTCACACACACAACGCAAGAGGTATTGAGGTTCTATGGAGCTACCCAACTCATTTTGCAACTTACATTTCATTTTTTTTTAACCTACTGTATAATTCTAATTTTATTTTAGAAAAGTAGTAAATAAAAAAATAAAAAAAAATTAAGTAGATCTGTAAAAAAAATAAACAACAATTTTTTTTTTTGAAAAGCTCATCTATCTTTTATGAGGTTTCTTACAGGTTTATTTTTTTTTTACAGGTTCGCAGGTGAACAAGTGTTGGTTCTAAAGAAAGAAAAATTCAGTTGTAGGTAGGCCCTTAAGGCTCTAATGCTTCAAACAGAAGCTTTGATACCATGTGTAAGGTATCTGTCCCCACAAAGCCTTATAAAACACACACTCAACTAAAGAATAAAGAAAATTATATGCTGTACAATTTCATCATTAAAGCATAAATTAAATTTATCAACAACATGAAAGTAAATTTAATTAACAACCACATAACACAACAAATTCATAAAATTACATACCTATGTCTCATGCTAATTCCCCAATCTCCGGTTGTCCTCTTCGTTGCTCTACCCGAACTCTGCCTGATGCTCTGACCAAACCCTGCCCAAAACTGACTAACCACCTAGCCAGCTAGGAGCAACCTATCTGGCTCCCTAGCTCCAGGATTCTATAAGGATTCATGGCCCCCGAGCCCAAAAATCCCAGCAACTTGGTGCACCCCTATAACAGTCCTCCCAAAACTCCAAACTAAAAAATATCAAACTAGCAAACACATACAATCCTCAATATCCAAAATAATGCTTACTTCCCCCGAAATCCAAAAGTCCCCCTTCTCGAATGCCTCTGCCCCCTCATATCCCTTCGTCCCTTCACCGCCTCTCCATTCAATGCATTATCCCTCCATTCAATGCCTTACCCCTCCATTTAATACCTTATCCCCCCATTTAATACCTTATCCCCCCATTCGTTAAGTTTTCTATTAAATAATTTAAGATTTATTTAAACTTTAATTCGTTACCCATACCTTAAATGAGTTAATTAATTAATTAATTAATCAACATATATTAAACAATAAATAAATAATTAATATTATTAATAAATAATCATTATTTAACTAATACACATTAGGACAGTTAATTATTTAATTAATTACTTGATAACCCTTAAGCAATTATTTAACTAGGGTTGTTACACTCTTTGCACTCCTTGCAAAGGGAAGTTTCATGTTTATCTCTTCTGAGCTTCTGAGTCGAAAGAGACTCTGTCAATGCACTCCTTGCGGACTGTATGCACACCTTGCATGAACTTGAGGAAGAGAGCAAATGAAACTTATCTAAACACTTCAAAATTTCATTTATTCAATAATATAACTCATGCATTCATGAAAAAAATAATAACATGGAATTGTAAACAGTAGCAACACCATGCATTGGATCAAATTTCCTCTGTTATATTCATTCAAAATTAAATGGCTACATCTATGATAAAACAAAACTCAACAACAACTAAATCACAACAAACTCCTACTAACTCGCAACAACCTCTTTTGGCATACAAAACCTCTATTTATCTCAGAGGGTTCTTAGGGTTCCCTCCAACTACTTTTCTACTCGAAAACAAAAACTAACTGCTACCTAAGTTCTATTACATTCAAGACTAGGAGTGAAACTCCCAGATCACTTGTGATCATTCTGCTCCCAAGCATTTGATCTTCTTCAGTTTTCCAATCAACTCCTAGAATATTTGCAGGAAACGCCAATGTTTAAGATTCTGAAATTATTCAAAGGAGTTGAGTTGTCCCGCCACACGTTCTTTCTGGTGATTCTCCTGCATCAGTTTCTAGGATTATTTATAGTTATATTATGATTTTCCATTCTTCATTAATATCTTGTAAAATAATTTGTACTAGGATCTTGTCACCAATTTCCTTCTTTAAGAAAGAAACATGGAAGACTAGATGTACATGTGAAGATAGAGGAAAATCCAATTTGTAATCTATACTTCCAATCCTTTGCAACACCTTATAAGGGATATAATATTTGGGTGATACTTTATTGTCCTTCTTTTGTTGCTCGAGGGACATCTATTTATATGGTTTTAGCCTAAAAAATACTCAATCCCACACTTCAAACTCCCTTTCACTACAATGTTGATCAACATGTTGTTTCATCCTATTTTGTGCCATATCAAAGTTGTCCTTCAATAGTTTGAGAACCTCTTGTTGGTTCCCTATGAAATCCTCCATTATTTTATCCTTTGTAGTCCCTTTCAATGGAGATGTGATGGATGGAGGATGATATCCATAAAGTGCCATAAATTGGGAAATGTTTTATGAACTATGGAAGGATGTGTTGTAACACCATTCTTCCAAGGCAAACCACTTGACCCATTGTGTATTTTTATCATATGTAAAGAAACAAATATATATTTCTATAAATTTATTCACAATATCAATTTTCCCATCCAATTGAGGATGGTAGGATGAGCTATGAGCCAATTGAATACCCAAAAAAGAAAATAATTCAATCCAAAAAATTCCAATGAAAATTGGACATATCTTACAATAATCTTGGGGACTCCATGTAGCATTTGATATATTTCCATGAATGTTGTGGATATTGTAATTTCTTTAAAGGGATGAGAAAGAGAGAAAAAAATGGGCATACTTTTTCAATTGATCCAGTACTACCATGATGACAACCTTTCCTTCAGATTTGGGTAAAGCTGTAATACAATATTCCATTGAAACTTCTTCCTAATGTTGACTTGGTATAGCTAATGGTTGTATGAGACCTAACATCTTGATTGTCTCTCCCTTATTTTGTTGGAAGACCATACATTTAGACAAAAACTTTTCAATATAATTTTTATTACCTTCCTAGATAAAATCCTTCTTGATATTGTGGTAATTTTTCAAGAACCTTGAATATCCTCCAATAGGATAAGTGTGCAATTACAGAAGGACCTTCTGTTTGAGTTCATAATTCTTACATAAATATAGGTGATAAGGATACCATAGAAAATCATTCTTACATAAAAAAAATATCTAATGCGTTGGGGTCCTCTTTTAGTTGTTGAATGATCTTGCATACCTATTGATCTTTCTTCCATTCTACCCTTGCTTCTTCCACCCAATTGGATTGTGGAATAAAAATAACACATAGTGAACCCCATGTTTCTTATTCTTTCCTTGAAAGTGCATTTGCCACAATATTGTGTTTTCCTTTCTTGTAGATAATTTGAAAATCATAACCTAGAATATTTGTAACTGGTTTTTGTTTCTCTTATAAAGATAAGTGTTACTCCAATAAGTACTTCAAGATATCATGATATGCTATTACTTTGAAGTGTCTTCCTATTAGTTAAGGGTTCCATTTCTTAACCGCATGTAGTATGGACAACATTTATTTTCATAAATGGGTTTGTGTAAGTTTTTTACTTTAAATTTTCTTCTTTCAAAGGAAAGGGGCCTTCCTCCTTACCATGACTTGAGGCATCACACTCCACAATAAATGTTTTTGTGAAGTAAAGTGTTGCTAGGACAAGAGTTGTACACATAGTCTTCTTAAGTTTTTCAAAATATTTGGTTTCTCCTTGAGACCAAGAAAATTATTACTTATTTAATAATGTTGTTAGAGGTTCCACTATTTGGACATATTTATTTAAAAAATTGCAGTAATAGCCTTTCAATCCTAATAATCTTGTAACTTTCTTCAAGGTTTTGGGATTTGTCCATTTTTTCATATCTTTAATTTTGTTAGGGTCCACTTTGACACCTTCATGAGATATAATATGACCCAAATATTCCACTTATTGAACCCCAAAGGAACACTTAGAAGGATTTGCATAAATTTGTTTCTCTTCCAAAAGTTTTAATACTCTATCAACATGTTGTACATGCTCTTCCAAATATTTTATATAGATTAGTATTTCGTCAAAAAATACCAACAAAAATTCTCTAAGCAAGGGTTTGAAAATAGAATTCATAAATATTTGAAATATTGAAGGTGCATTAGTAAGTCCAAATTACATAACCAAAAAATCATAATGACCTTCACGTATTATAGGGATATTTTGGGAATGTCTTCCTACCTCATATTGATTTGATGATATCTTGAATGAAGAACAAAATTAGTAAAGAAATTTGCTCCATACAATTCATCTAATAATTCATCAATGACATGAATTATAAACTTATATTTGATGGTCATTGAGTTGTTTATAATATGGAAATATATTCCATGAACCATCCTTCTTCATAACCATCACTACTAGTGAAGAGAAAGAACTTTGGCTAGGTTGAATTATGCTCACATCTAACATTTCTTGGAGCATACACTCAATCTCGCTCTTTTGTGCATGTGGATACTTGTAAGGAACAATGATAGGTGGTACACTTCCTTGTTACAAATGAATAGCATGGTTATGATATTGAGTAGGATGAATACCCTTAGGAATCTCTTTAAAGACATTGGAATGGTTGTTGATAATTATTTGGAGATCCATTGGAGTGGAGGAAATAGATGTTTGAACATCTAGTGAGCATAATTTTGAAATTACACCATGGTGTACCTTTTTGAGTAATTTTCTCATGTTATTGGATCTTATCACTTTAGAGGCTTTCCTTTGGATACCTCTAAGATCAATTTCCTTTCCTTCTCTTCAAAATATCATGAAAAGATCTTGAAAATTAAGGGCTATTGTTCCCAATGTTTGTAACCATTGGACCCCTAATACAACATCAACACCAACCTTTTTAATGGAAATATGGGACTATCCAATAAATACTACTCCATATTGAGCTCAATACTATGGAAGTCACTAGAACAATTTATGGTACCTCCATCTGCAATCATTACCTAAAACTCGAGTGTTGGAAATACAAAGAAGTTGAGATATTTTTCTAATTTCTAATTGGTGAAGTTATGGGTACTACCAAAATCAATCAATATTGTTACCTTTTTATTTTTTTATGTATCCTTGTATCTTGAGGGTTTGTAGAGTATTTATACCAGCCAATTCATGACAATATATCATTGGAGTATTCTCTTCCAGATCTATATCTTATGATGGTTCTGATTCTTGATCTTCTTCCTCTTCACAATATATCTAGACTAAATTATTCTCACCGCATTTGTGAACCTTACTTTTCTTTCTATCACAATTGAAACATAGCCCCTTTTCTCTTCTTTCATCTATTTTTTGGGGTATCAACCTTGTTGGTTGAGTGAGGTTAGGAGAGGGAACATGGTGCTCTCTACAGATGCTACTAGCCACCCTAGTAGTAGCTATATTTTTTTATTTCCACTTTCCTTTCCATAATAAAATATTTCTCTAGGGATTAGGTTCGAAAAGACACACCTCATGTTGAATGTTCTCCTTTAAAGTGTCCACAAAGAGTTCTAAAAACTTATCCTTAGGAATATTCTTTACCCCAAGACTAAGCTTTTGGAATTGTTGAATGTGCTCTCCAATTGGACCTTTTTTCCAAATATTTATCAGTTGACTAAATAATTCATTTCTATTACTATCCCCATAATGTGATTTAAATTCATCAATTAAAAAGGACCAAGAGATACTACAATTCTTTTTTCTTTCACAAATCCATTAATACCAAACAAATTGATTATCTTCTAAAGACATGGATGCAAGAGGTACCTTTTGTAATATTGGCAGTTGGTGTAGATAAAAGTATTTCTCCATCTAGCATATCCATATTATAGGTCAATATTTACCATCAAACTTCTTAATATCGATATTTGGAATGAATTAGTTCCTTGGTGCCACATTGAAACCTTCACAATGTGGATCTTGATATGATGAACAATCATGATTCCAAGACTCAATCTTTATTTCTTCCTCATTATCATGATTTCCTTTCATTTTTATATCTCCTTTAGGGATTATATAATATAGAACATGTAATATCATGGAAGACATGGAATTTTGAAATTCTAACATCTTCTTTTCCATATGCTCTCGATTTTCATCCATATTCTTTTCCACCTTTTCAATATAGTGAAAGATTTATTTTCTTTCTTCTTGAGTCATGTTTGACTCTCTAGATGATTAGTTGGTCAAATTACGTTTGGAGAAAACTTTGGAGCCATGTGAGAAAATAACAATTCTCATCTTTTTTCTCTTTATCACAATTTTTGAATCATAAAAAATATATCTTCCAATCAAAATTTATGCCAATTGTAAGTTACCTACCTTTCAAACCCTTAATTTGGAGTATGTTTGGATGGATGACCTTTGAGTTGATATATCAATAAAATTTGAACGCTTATAAGTATTAAATTTTGATCTTTATTACTTTGATATGAATTCTTAAACTCTTAAAAATTTCATAGTGTAAACCTTCATTGATATATATCACATATTATAATGATTCATTGAATTTTTTTCCACACGTAGTTATGTCTCCTCAAGATTATAAAAATTTTAGAGTCTAAAACTTCACCTAAATGTTTTTGTAGATAAATTAAATTATTAATTTAATAAAAATTAATTCTACATCTTCATCATAGACATATAGTGTGCACATATATATATTGTGCATGTCCACATAGGTATATGCCTTGCACATTGAGCATTTAGTAAATAAAATACATCTTCATCATAGAGATATAGATTTTACACATATAGCTTCAACACCTCTGCATAGGTATATCCCCGCACAATGAACAATTAGTCTAATAGTTGTCAATGTTATCAATAATAGAATATTGGTATGCATATGCATATGCTTAAAAACAATAAATCATGTGAATACCTATATTAAAACTAAATGTTAATTTTTAATGTAATAAAAGTTAATCATACATTTTAAGCACATACATATAGTCTGCAAAGATATAGCTTTCGCAAATACACACACGTATATCCCTGCACAACAAACACTTAGTCGATTAAATACATCTTTAGCACAAACATATAGTCTGCACACATATGGATTTTGCACCTCTACACAAGTATATTGTTGCACAACTAACACTTAGTAGATAAAATAATTAGAAAACCAAGTACTTATTTTTGTAAGTGATTGAAATGGGAGTAAATGATAGAAATTATGACTAAAGTTTATAACACAATATTTGACAATTGATGGAATATCCAACAATACTAAGAGCGGGGGGGGTTGAATTAGTATTGCCTACTTTTTCTTATTAATTTCACCAATATTAAGAACACAAATTAATTATTCAATTAAGAAATATATGATGAAAAACAAACCTTATGAACACAATATTTTATCGTGGAACCCAACAAGGAAAACCACCGATTCTTTTCTCATTAATAAACTGTTCTTTTACAAAACTGTTTTCAAACTACAACTTGATGGAGAGACTTTCCCTAAGTTTCTTCAGCTAGGACTGAAGGGATGCTGCCACGCCCCATTTACCAGATACAACTAGAAGGAGACTACAATCCCCTAATTTATCAGCTACCACTGAAAGGATGCTCTAACACCCTATTTACTAGCTACAACTGGAAGGAGACTTTGACCCCCTGTTTAGTTAGCTTCAAATGACAAGGAAGCACCAAATAACCTTGGTTACCAACACCAACTGGTAGCAGGATAAAACCCCCTATTTAGTCAGCTACAACTGACAAGGAAGCACCTACTCCCCTACAGGCTCTAACCTGCACTTGCACCACCCAACCACCCTTACTTTTACAATGTAATTCAATATATTCTGCTCATCATTGAATTTGACTCATGCAACCATTAACACAACTCCTATCAGATTTGACATTTTGAATTCGACTTGTTTTCCCTTGCTCCACCGTTCCACCCTTTATGTAGGTTATAAAATTTATAACACTTTTTACTGTACTCTGTTCAAACAACCAGAGATAATATTAATTATTCAAGTCTTCTTAGAATCATTAACTGCTGTACTTTCAACTTGTCTTCTACAACCTCTTCTTGTATGGTCTTCTGGTTATCTATAGCCAAACTTCATCTCTTGCTCTTTGGCTTCTGTCATTTAATCTTCAATGAATCTGTTGTAGTCCAATAAAGGTCTTCTATGTCAAATAATGGATTGCATAAATGCTGCTATGTATTTTTCTTTTTGTGATCTTCAATAAGACATTGGCAAGCCCATTAGAACCAACAATTCTTCTTCTTGAACTTTGATTCTATTTTGATCTTCTTATCTGAAGTGTAGAGACAGATTCTTCTCAACACTCTTCCTCGTTTATATAATCTTCAAAATGGTGTGAGAGTGATACACTGTGTCCCTTTTTTTTGAACCATCGCACCTCTTCATTTAACTTAACCATAATCATTGTTTTATCATTTTTATCGTGAAGGATTTTCATAAATTGATCATAGTTATGGATCAATTTCATCCTTTTATCTCAATCCCGAATATTTGCAATTTATTTACAGAAACTGAGTTTTGCAGAGGCGCTTCCTTCAAACCATTACATGTGACCAAGTGATACAAAACCATGGAATTTATCAACTTTAGCGACGCATTATATTATTCCTTTAAAATCTCT
The DNA here is from genome assembly GCA_009831015.1 of Picea engelmannii. Classification (NCBI taxonomy): domain Eukaryota; kingdom Viridiplantae; phylum Streptophyta; class Pinopsida; order Pinales; family Pinaceae; genus Picea; species Picea engelmannii. The sequence continues at coordinate 627,239 of ML778071.1, forward strand.
TATTCTATGTGACCAATGGAAGTGACTAGACGCTAGGCCAAATGAGTTCTTTGAGCACTTATAAATTCAACGGTCACAATTTAATCCTTACACCCATCATTTCACTGCTTAATCCGACGGCTAGGACTTAATCAAGCATTTATATGGATGACCACCATTTACTTCGTGACTTTGTGCTTCACGTGAGTGTGACATGTAGGTAGGGTAGTGGAGTGTGGCGGTGGAGCATGAAGGTGGTATGGATGAGTGGTTTGGTGGTTTACTCGAATGAGTGGGTAGGAGGTAAGTGGTAAGGAGTGAGGGGGGTCCGCATTAACAGGAACGGGACACGTTACGAGGGCCCCGCTCGGGAAAAACCACCAACTTGANCCCCCCCCCCCCCCCCACCATTAAAGGAAGAAAGGTCGGGGGGTCTGATATTCCCTGTCGACTGTAGATATGAGCACCCGATTATTGGCCGCTGAAATTAGCGTGCCCTTTAACACAAAACGCCAAAATTGTCATGTCACCACCAAACTTAGGATAAAATAATTTTATGGGTTTTTTCAATTTACCCTTTCTTCATTTTATCATGAACCGTAGATCTATTTGGTGAGTGACCATCAATGGTCGATGTGGATTGCAGAACCACAACTTGCAAGTGATTTAATTCGGCACCCAAGCTCCACATGCGTACCAACGGTCTTGATCTGATCTAATCGTTGACTATTCCTCCAATGATTCTTCTAAGATTCATCGTGCCATCTCTTCTGAGCTTTGATATTCATTCGCTCACCCTCTCGAGATTTTATCTCTGCATATCGTCCAACTATTTGACATCAACCATTCTATGCTAAAAAAATACTGTTGATATCAATGATAATTCGTCATACCAACTTATCATCACATCAATGATATCGAATGTTGACATCAATGACAATATATTAATGACACTATATCCAAAAATATCCCCTTTTTTCATTGATGGCAACATTCAAACTTCACCCCCTGGATGGGGTGCTAGTGCGGACCAGCTGGCACGAGTTGGAGGAACGGACTGGCCAACAAGGCACAGAGACATGTGACGAGCTTGTGCCATCACCCGCCACCCCGATCTTGCATTAACTTGCCATTACGACATTGCAGTGGATTTAACTCTGCAACATACATCTCTGTTATGAATTATTCCATGGCCCGACTGTTTGTGTTCGCCTCTCGCCTCTGCTCGTGACCCGACTGGTTCTCCCCTTCGCTACCCTGGTCTGATCCAAAATGGACCTCCATGTTGATCGTAGCCCCTGTACACATCCAAGTGCTCTACCTATGCCTGATACACTTAGGTTTCTTCAGCATTCATTCGATGAATCTGATGTCGCATCAAAGGGGGCGGCCGCAGAGAGGATCTCCATGGAATCCTCACCGGTCTTCTATCTCGCCCCCTGAGTTGCCTTCCACTTGCTCCTCGCAGCCCCTCAAGCCTGAGCCTGCTCCTCCTGCCTCCCCCACACCGCTTGTTTCCCAGTTTGATGGCTTAGCCATCATTTCCAGTCCACCAGATTCATCCTCGCGACACCTTCTAGTCCCCCCAATCTCCAGAACTGTCAAGTCTTCCCTCGCACCAGTAGTAGGCTCCTCAAGGAATCCCATGGGGGCACCACCTCCTTTACATAGGCCTAGTCACAACGAGAACCAGTCTTCTGACTCTTTCTTTGATACGCAGTTGAGAGAAAGTCTCACCATTATATTTGGTCTGGTCTTTGAACTCCGTCAGGGGGTGGAGGACCTTCCATTCCATCTGCAGACCATGGATAGCAAAGTTGTGGCCCTCCTTCAAATCCTTTCCTCCCTCCGAGAGGATTTTCCCTCGGACCCGGCATGTGCAGCTTTAGTCATGGAACCCCACACAGAGACCAACGAAGGAAACACCCAGACACAACGTTCTACAGAAAATGAGATGGAGCAAGCCAAGCATGAGGACGTGAGCGTGGAGGAGGCCATAGGACAACAAGCGCTGCAGGACACCTCGCTAGTTACCGACAGAGAGGAAAGCAATGTGGATGCTGGAATGCAGTGAGCAGGCCAGGTGACATTCGTCGAAGAGGAACCTTGGTCTGAGGCCATCCATGCCACCTGGCCAGGTTATCTGCCAAATGTTTAAGCCCATAGGGGTCCTTCTAATTTCACTAGTTTTTCTTTTTAGCTGTTGTCCAGTCAGTTTGAGGTTGATATATTAGACTGTTAAACCACCTATGCTTGACTCACCCAGTTGGCTGGACTGGTTTCCCCTATATTTGGGCAGTCCAGTAATTACAGTACGACTAATTTCAGTATTTTGTACCTCTAACTTGGTTTTTTGAAGGCTTTTTATATATAAAACTTCTTACTTACAAAAAAAAAAAAAAAATTCAAACTTCACACTGAATCTCTCTCTGAGATGTTGCATCTATCCTCCGAAGTTATTCTCCCCCTTTGACATCAATGGAAAATGGTTGCTTCCCTTATGGTAAAGCTCTGTTTGTCTGTATACTTCTGACCATAATTTAAAAATGGATAACTCCTCCTGCAATCATACTTTTCCTTTCATATTGAGAATGACTCCTTCTGACTTTGATTTCTGTCTCCCCCTAATTTGGTGCCAATTGATGCATTTTTTTTTATTTTTCTTTATATTTATATTTTTATTTTTGAGAGATTTAGGTTGGAAGAAGGATTACTCCCAACTTTTGCTTCAGATATTCAAATACATCTCTTCTTAAGGGTTTTGTGAAAATATCTACCACCTGTTTTTGTGTTGGAACATATTCCAATTTAATGTTCTTATTTTCAGCCTGATCTCTTAGATAATGGTATTTTATGGGAATGTGTTTTGATTTGGAGTGCTGAACATGGTTCTTGGAGAGACTTATCACGCTTGTATTATCACATTGGATAGTATTAGGTTCTTCAAATACTATTTTGATGTCTTGTAAGGTTTGTTTCATCCACTCCACTTCTGTGCAACATTCTGCTACTGCAATATACTCAGCTTCAATGCTAGACAATGAAATTGAGGGTTGTTTCTTGCTTATCCAAGCTACCAATGATTCTCCCAAAAAGAATGCTCCTCCACTTGGGATTTTCCCGTAATCTACACTACCTGCCCAATATGCTTCTGAATAGGCTTTTAAAGTGAATGAATCCTTGCTAGGGTACCACAAACCAAGATCTATGGTTCCTTTAAAATACCTAAATATTCTTTTTACATCTTGAACATGGCTCTCCTTTGGTGCTACTTGGAATCTAGCCACCATCCCAATTGCTTGCTTGACATCAGGTCTGGAAGTTGTTACATAGAGTAAACTCCCAATCATTGATCTATAGTGTTTTGGATCTACAACATTGGACTCATATTCCTTGCTTAGTTTGCATCCAATTGTCATAGGTGTATTAACAGGTTTGCAATCCTCTAACTAAATTTTTTTAAGCATATATTTAGCATAGGTGTATTAATAGGTTTTCAATCCTCTGGACTGTATTATTTGTAGTCCTAGAAGGAAATTCAGTTCACCAAGCAAAGACATTTCAAATTCTTGCTGCATCCTCCTAGCAAAGTCCTTACTCATTTTTTCATCATCACTACCAAATATAATATCATCAACATATACTTCCACAATAATCATGTTATTACCAATTATTTTACAATAAAGATTGTTGTTTGTTGATCCTCATTTGAGGCCTTGTTTTTGTAAATAAGAATCTAGCCTTGCATACCATGCTCTGGGTGCTTGTTTTAGCCCATAGAGTGCTTTCTTTAATTTATAGACATAGTCTCATTTGTTTAACTTGAATCCTTCTGGTTGCTCAATATAGACTTCTTCTAATTTTCCATTGAGAAATGTTGACTTGACATCCATTCGATACACTTTAAATTTTCTGTAGCTGGAGAAAACTAAGAACATCCTAATTTCCTGTAATTTGGCCACAGGTGCAAAGGTTTCTTCATAGTATACTCCTTCAACTTGAGCATACCATTTACATACTAATCTGTCTTTGTTCCTGATTACTTGCCCATTCTCATTAATTTTATTTTTATACACCCATTTAGTTCCAATGACACTTTTATTTTTTGGTCTTGGAACTAGTTCCCATGTTTGATTTTTTTCAATTTGGTCCAATTCTTCATTCATAACATTGACCTAGTTCTCATATTTACATGCCTCTTTGATTGAGCTGGGCACAATTTGTGACAAAAGTGCTATTTCTGTTTGATACAACAATTGTCTTCTTGTGTGCACTCCATCACTCTTGTTTCCAATAATCAATTCTTCAGGATGATTCTTTTGAGTCATTCTCGAGGGTGTTTTTGTGTCTCTTCTTGGGTATTATTCTCTTATATATTATTCTCTTATATATTCTTCGTATTCACTAGTATCCATATCATTTTTAGATCATTCACCTTGACATATGCACTCTCAACAATCTTGTGTAGTCTAAGATTGTAGCATCTGCATGATTTCTTGGTAGAAGCATATCCAAGAAAGATACCTTCATCAGGTATAGCATCAAATTATCCGAGATTATCATCAAGACTTTTGATGTAACACTTACTTAAAAATACCTTGAAGTAATTTACCGAAGGAGCTCTTCCAAACCAGGGTTCATAAGGAGTTTCAGTGTACCATTAAAATAGGATTGAAAGATTTCTGAGATAATCATCATCCAATTCTTCTTGATGTTCTTCTGTTGGACATTCATCATCCATGTCACTATTATGTGCACTCAAATCTTCTTTATCCTTGTCTAGATAATATTCCTTATTAGAAGTTTCACCCACCAAACTCCTATTATGAGCTTCATCAATTTTAGGAGCAATATATTCATCATCTTTCTTGTTTGGTACTTCATATTTACTTTTCCATGTATTATTTACTTTTCTCGTCATATTGTGTGAAACATTTCTTATTGACTATCTTTTTGAGTTCCAACAGTCATGGGCTTTGTGGCCATATCCACCAAAATTGTAGCATCTCATAGTGTAACAATGTATAGCAATATGTCCAACAAGATTGCAGTTCCAACATCTTATATTGTTGTTGAACCTACCAATTTGTTTTCTTCCATGATTCCTACAATCCAAGGCTTTACGACCATATTCATTACAAGAAAAAAAATAACCATTAAAAAATCTCTCATACTTCCTCTGATTCATCCATGAAGGTGTCTCTCTTCTAAACTTACTTTGAGGTGTATGAGTAGCTTCAGGATGTCTTCCTTGATTTCATATTTTAAATATTGTAGTGTTTCTTTCATTCTTTTAACATGAAGGACCTGCATCATACATTCTTTCCATTTTTATAAATGAAATACTTGCATCAGACCTGTCTTCACCCTTTACAAATGAAGGAATTGCATCAGGTTTCTTAGGATTACTAATTTCTTCCTTATTGTAGCCAAGACCGGATTTGTCATTTTCTGATCTTTGACTATCCAAGATCTCATCTAAGATCATAGATTTATTCAAGAACTTGACTTGGGTGTTTGAATTCTCAACCTTATTTCTAATATTCACAACTTCTGCTTCCAACTTATGCCAAGATTCTTCCCTTTTGTTCAACTGGTTCCTCACTACCTCCTCTCTTCTTTTGGTTTCTTCAAGTTGGGTCTTCAAATTGACATTGCTTTCTCTTAGTTCTTTTAGATCTGCAAGGATTCTGCTAAGTTCATCATCTTCTTTCATTTCTTCTTTTACTTGACTGATTTCATCCTTTAATTTCTCAATCTTCTCTTCTTTTTATTCTAGCTGAATATTTTTCTCAGATACGATTTTTTCGTTGTCTTTGAGCATTTCCTTTATTTCCAAGAAATGATTTTGACTCTTTTCAAGAAATTCTTTAGTGTAGTCATGAAGAAAACTATAGTCTGAATAATCATGGTCATAGTGGTATTCATAAAGACTCCAATCAAATTTCTTTTTTACCTTAGATAGTGATGCAGGAGCATCACCAGCACATCAAGCGAGCCAACGCGGAAGTGGAATACAACTGGATAAGCCAACGCAAAGTTTTTGAAAATGCTTTGGGACTGTTGCACAAATCTTAAATGAGTCATTTAAGAGGAGGCACCTTTGTATATTGTAAATGGACCTTGATCCTTTAAGCTCTCATCCTTTAGTAGATAGTCAACATTTAATAGAGTTAATGTGGTTAGATAAGAATTTAATTTTAGATTTGATAGCCTAGAGTCCAAGAGGGAAAACAGATATAGACACCCTCATTGTATCAATTGTAACATAACCCCGGAGATTAGATTATCAATCCAGGAGAGAGAAGAGAAGAGCAAGCAGAGAATAGTGTATGAAGAACACCCATGTACAGACATTTGAATTAATAGAAGAAAGCTTTGATTCAAATTCATGGTTTGTGTTATTTCTATGTGTATTGATGTTATGCTCATGAATGTTCATTTCCTATTATACATTTGCTTTTATATGCTGTGTATGTGATTTCATGGTTGAATTGAAGTCTGAAGGGAAGAAGGAATTAGTTTCAATTGTTTCTCTATTCTGAACCAGAGAATTCCTGCAAGGAGTGCAGTTGAATTGTTCGCAAGGAGTGCGTCGACAGAAGGGTTCAATTAGAGATAAATTTTGTGCTCATTTCTTCGAAGGTGCATTTAGGAATAGTGCCGTGCAAGGAGTGTGCAGGCCAAGCTAAGTCTTAGAGTTGCGATTCTGAGCAGAGTATTGGAAGACTGCTGCTGCAGGTGTACGCAGGGTTGAGTGCCTTCAACACTTAAGCGTGGTTGAAGAGTTGCCACAAGGAGTGCGCGCAAAAAGTTCTCAGAAGGACTTGAAAAGTCGAGAACAAGCTCAGGAGGAGTAGGCCTTCGAAAGCACTGAAAGATAAGCATAGGGAAACTACTATCGAAAGGCTGTAGGAAGCGTCACAGGTTGGTGAGTGGGTGAATAGGTCTTCGTGGTGGAAGTACTTGGTTCATTTTGCAGGAAAAATCTAAGGAAGAAGGGACGGACAAAATCCTTTGAGGAGGTTTTGCGAAGTTCCGTGGGCTGTTGGATCTCGTGGAGGAGTGAGGAGGTTACAGTGTAAGTGTGGAAGGGGTTTGAAGCTCAGGAGTGGCAGAGCCATTGATCCGTGTCCCAGGAGTCGTCGGATCTACATGTAGAATCACGTATCGGGGACTCGCAAGGTGAAGTTCCAAAAGTTCGCAACGAGAATTGCAATATCGTGAGACGTGATATCCCGACAAGTCTGGAACTGTCCATCAGTGAGGACGCATGGCAGGAGATCCTGAGGAGTCGGGGTTCGGATAATCGGGGTTTTTAAAGGTAAGAAACTCTCGCACATTGGAATCGTGAAACACAATATCCCGACGGAGGGTCGTGTGGGCCACAGTCCAGGTTGGTGGAGGACAGGTGGCATAGTGTCGGGAATCAAGGAAGGTAAGTCCCAAATCCTTTGGCTTGAGGATTCGTGATCTCGTGAATTTTGAAGTCCCGATAGAAGTGACAGGTGTGGAAAGGTTAATTCACACGTGCGCATTGGAGGATCGGTGTATCGGTCATCGGGAGTCGGCAATTCAAAGTGCATGACATCGCGAGTTGCGAAATTGTGATGGAGCAGAAATCCCGACAAGGTGAAGATAAAGTCAGTGTTGACTGACCATCGGGTCTCAGGGATTTGAGAGCCTAGTGATTGACAGTGAACTTGGGAAATTGCGAGTTCCGATCCTACGATAAGTTGAGAGAGGGGGATCGCAAGGAGAATCTGTGGGTGGAAAATTCCTGATAGGGAATTAGAGGAACCTTTGAGTTCTTCGGGCTGTGAACGAAAGAAGGTCCTGAGGAAGCAAACATGCTCCGAGGAGTGCGGCTGCATCAAGAGTGGTATCAGAGAGGGAATATCTCTTTACTTTCTGTAGCAGAGAAGGAGAAATTCGCCATGCCGCCCAGAAGAGAGAGACAATCACCCGATCCAGAGGTCAGGGATGTGCGAAGAAGAGGGAGACAAGCACAAAATCTAGAAATGGAGAGACAAAGACGTGATATCCGAGTGAGACTAGAAGATATGAAGGCAGCAAAGAGATGCACAGCTAGTGATAGAGATCTAAGTGACTCCGAAGGCGAAGTTGAAGCCGAACAAGAAGAATAAGTTGTGGCCGAAGATGCATCAACTGAGCGATTGATAAAAGCTATTGCCAGAATGGGTGCAAAAGCCAAGATGGATATTCCAGTCTATGAGGGGAATCTGTATGCAGAAGAGCTACTGGATTGGATCCGAGCTCTTGACACCTACTTCGATTATGAGGATATCTAAGAGGATAAGAAGGTCAGACACGTTGTCAAATGTTTGAAAGGACATGCAACATTGTGGTGGGACGAGCTACAAGCTGACAGACACTGCAAAGGCAAGCATAAGATTAAGAGTTGGGACCGAATGATGGCAAAGATGAAGGCGAAGTTCATCCCAAGAGACTACCAAATTACTCTGTTCAAGAGGATGCAGAACCTGAGACAGAAGCTGATGACAGTGAAAGAATACACTGAAGAATTCTATCTACTGAACATCAGAGAAGGTTATCGGGAGAGCGATGATGAGAAGGTTGCCAGATATATGAATGGTCTAAGATACGACATTCAGGATGAATTGAGCATGGTAACCATCCGAACGGTAGAGGATGATTATCAGATGGCTCTGAAAGCAGAAGAGAAGTTGAGCCGTAAGTAAGGTCAGTGAGGGCGAGGCAGGAGTTAGCCGAGAGGCAAGGCAGTTGTCCAGGATAAATACCAAAAGCCCAAGGAGGAATGGAAGAAACCTTAGGGTAAAGTTGAGAGAGGTGGAACCTCACAGAGAGGGCCATATATTGAATAGAGAGGGAAACATACAGAGCAGAGTGGAGGATATGTTGACAACAATACTTTTCCTCATACTAGAGGTAGAGGAAGAGGAAGAGGTGGAGTAATCACTTGCTTCACATGTGGGAAGAATGGGCACCGGTCATTTGAGTGTCCAGAGAAAAAGAAGGACATGGGAGAAGCTCACATCACCGAAGCACATAAGAGGGATGTTGAGGATAAAGACACAGAAGGCGGAAGGTCATTGATGATGCGTAAAGTTCTCTTAACACCCGGAAAGGAGGTGGAGGACTCAGCTCAAAGGACTAGACTTTTCAGAACATATTGCAAGACCAAGGACTGGGTATGCAAGGTTATTGTTGACAGTGGCAGCACAGATAATCTCGTTTCAACCAAGATGGTAGAGAAGCTGGAGCTAGAGACGACTGATCATCCGAGCCCATACAAAGTTTCATGGCTACAGAAAGGACACCAGGTAACTGTTACTAAACAATGCTTGGTTGAATTCAAAATAGGTGGGTATAATGATAAATCACTCTGTGATGTTATTCCCATGGATGTATGTCATTTATTGCTGGGTAGACCATGGAAATATGACATAAATGTGGCTCATGATGGGAGAATGAACACCTATACCCTGGAAAAGGATGGGAGGACATACAGGTTGCTTCCGATAAAGGATAAAGAGGTGAAACCGGAAGTGAACAAAACAGTACTTGTCATGAGTGGGAAGGAGCTTCTTACAAAGATGGAGAAGAAAGAAGATCCACAATTCTTTGTGGTTAGAAAAATGAGGATTGTTCTGACTAGCACAAGAGTGGATGATTTTCCAAATGAGATTCAGGAACTGCTGGAAGAGTTCACTGACATTGTGGTAGATGAATTACCTCATTCGTTGCTGCTGATAAGGAGCGTAAGTCACCATATAGACCTCATACCAGGAGCTAGTTTGCCAAATAAAGCCGCGTGCAAGTTGACGCCGCAAGAGAATGAGGAAGTTAAGAGGCAGGTCCAGGAGTTGTTGGACAAAGGGTTAGTCAGAGAAAGCTTGAGTCCATCTATTGTTCTGAAAATACTCAGTCCAAAGAAAGATGGAGGATGGAGAATGTGTACCGACTCAAGAGTGATAAATAAGATAACCATCAGGTACAGGTTTCCATTGCCGAGAATGGATGATCTGATGGACTGCCTGAGTGGGGCAAAGTATTTTTCAAAGATTGATTTGAAAAGCGGATACCACCAAATTCGCATGCGAGAAGGCGATGAATGGAAAACAACCTTCAAAACAAACGAAGGATTGTATGAATGGCTAGTCATGCTGTTTGGCTTGACGAATGCACCAAGTGCCTTTATGAGGTTGATGAATGAAGTCCTGAGGGAATTCATTAGGAATTTTGTCATCGTATATTTGGATGACATATTGATTTACAGTAAATCAGAGGCTGAACATTTGAAGCATTTGGCCATTGTGATGAGGAAGCTACAGTAGGAGAAGCTATTAATTAATATGAAGAAGACCTCATTTATGAAGACATAACTCATTTATCTGGGTTTTGTTATTTCAGCGAATGAATTGAAGATGGATCTGAATAAGGTGGAGGTAATTAAGAATTGGCCATCACCGAGAAATATTTTTGAGTTGAAAAGTTTTCATGGATTAGCTAGTTTCTACCGAAAGTTCATCAGGAATTTCAGTGGGATTAGCGCAACAATGATGGATACAGTGAAGAAGTGGAATAAATCTTTTCATTGGACAACAAAGGTTGAGAAGAGATTCAATATGTTGAAGCGGAATATCACGGAACAACCTGTTTTGGTGTTGCCGGATTTTCAGAATACATTTCAGGTGAAATGTGATGCAAGCGGGTATGCCATAGGAGCGGTCTTGAGTCAGGAAGAAAGACCAGTTGCATATTTCAGCGAGAAGCTGGAGGAGGTGAAACTAAAGTACTCCACGTATGATAAGGAATTTTATGCTATCATACAAGCGTTAAAGAAGTGGAGGCATTACTTGATCCCAAAAGAGTTTGTTTTATATAGTGATAATCATGCATTACAGTTTGTGACTCAACATGAAAAGTTGAATCAGAAACATGCTAAATGGGTAGAGTATATGCAGAATTTCACATTTGTGATTAAGCATATTTTGGGTACTACTAACAAAGTGGCTGATGCTTTGAGCATGAAGTGTTGTTGCAGGAGTTCCGAATCAAAACATTGGGTTTTGAAAATCTCAGGGACATGTACGCAGAAGATGCAGATTTTGCAGAACCATATGAAGCAGTTGAGAATCCAGTTCTCAGAGATAGGAGCCCTTGGATAGACTACAAGATCCAGGAAGGATTTCTGTTCAGAGTCAATCAACTGTGTATTCCGAATTTCTCCATGAGGGAGAATCTGTTGAAAGAGAAGCACAGTGGTGGTTTAGCAGGACATTTTGGCCATGACAAAACATTCGTGAAGCTGAATGAGTCATATTTTTGGCTAGGCATGCGAGCAGATATCAAGAGGTTTGTTGACAAATGTTGGATTTTCCATCATTCGAAGGGGAGAAAGCAGAATGCAGGTTTTTATTAGCCATTTCCCATACCAGAGAGGCCATGGGAGGCGATAAGCATGGATTTCATATTGGGATTGCCAAGGACGCAAAGAGGTGTTGATTCAATCTTTGTGGTCGTGGACAGGTTTCCTAAGATGGCACACTTCATTCCATGCCAGAAAACCAACGATGCGACACACATCGCAAATATGTTTTTCAAGGAGGTCGTTCGACTTCATGGATTGCCGAAAAGTATAGTTTCAGAGAGGGACACCAAATTTATAGGAAATTTTTTGAGGACACTATGGAAGAATCTAGGAACTAACTTGGAGTTTAGTTCTGCTTATCATCCGTAGACATATGGACAAATGGAAGCGGTCAACAGAAGTCTGGGAGACTTGCTAAGGAGCTTGGTGACAAAGCACCATAGCAGCTGGGATAATATATTACCCCAGGCAGAGTTTGCATACAATGATTCAGTGAATCGGAGCACAGGCCGAAGTCCATTTCAGGTTGTATATGGAATGAAGCCAAGAAAAGTTTCTGAAATGAGGGATTCATAACAGACTATGACTAGAAGTGCTAGTGCAGAAGAATTTGCTGAGGCAATGAAGGAACTTCACAGTCAGGTGAGGGAGCGACTGCTGAGATCAAATCAGGAGTATAAGCGTAGAGCAGATCAACATCAGAGACAACTTTAGTTTGATGTTGGTGATATGGTTCTGGCACACTTAAGGAAAGAAAGGTTCCCAAGGGGAACATATAATAAGTTGAAAATGAAGAAAATCGGGCCATGCAAGGTCTTGAGAAAATTCGGAGAAAATGCTTATGAGATTGAGTTGCCGGATGGCATCGGCATATCTCCGATATTCAATATTGCAGACTTATACCCATACAGGGCTGGAGAAGCAAACAATGGGACTGAAGAGCTAGTGATCCAGTGGATGAAACAATTTCCAGTTGCAGAGAAACCCCAGATGGAGTGCATACTGGATAAGAAAGTGAGTAAGAAGACCAGGCGAAAGTAGTATTTTGAGTATCTGGTCAAGTGGAAGAACCACCCAGTAGAATATGCCAGATGGGAGAGCGAAGCAGAGATACAGAAGCATGGACAGACCGTGCAGGAGCTCATGGATAGGAGCCCATGAAAGTTTTCAAGATGAGGAGTATGATGCAGGAGCATTGCCAGCACATCAAGCGAGCCAGCGCGGAAGCGGAATACAACTGGATAAGCCAGCACAAATTTTTTGAAAATGATTTGGGACTGTTGCGAAAATCTTAAATGAGTCATTTAAGAGGAGGCGCCTTTGTATATTGTACATGGACCTTGAGCCTCTAAGCTCTCATCCTTTAGTAGATAGTCGACATTTAATAGAGTTAATGCGGTTAGATAGGAATTTAATTCTAGATTTGATAGCCTAGAGTCTAAGAGGGAAAACGGATATAGACACCCTCATTGTATCAATTGTAACATAACCCCGGAGATTAGATTATCAATCCAGGAGAAAGAAGAGAAGATCAAGCAGAGAATAGTGTATGAAGAACACCCATGTACAGACATTTGAATTAATAGAAGAAAGCTTTGATTCAAATTCATGGTTTGTGTTATTTCTCTGTGTATTGATGTTATGCTCATGAATGTTCATTTCCTGTTATACATTTTCTTTTATATGTTGTGTATGTGATTTCATGGTTGAATTGAAGTCTGAAGGGAAGAAGGAATTAGTTTCAATTGTTTCTCTATTTTGAACTAGAGAATTCCTGCAAGGAGTGCAGTTGAATTGTCCGCAAGGAGTGCGTCAACAGAAGGGTTCAATTAGAGATAACTTTTGTGCTCATTTCTTCGAAGGCGCAGTTAGGCATAGTGCCGTGCAAGGAGTGAACAGGCCAAGCTAAGTCTCAGAGTTGTGATTCTGAGCAGAGAATTGGAAGACTGCTGCTACAGGTGTACGCAGGGTCGAGTGCCTTCAACACTTAAGCGTGGTTGAAGAGTTTTCGTAAGGAGTCCACGCAAAAAGTTCTCAGAAGGACTTGAAAAGTCGAGAACAAGCTCAGGAGGAGTAGGCCTTTGAAAGAACTGAAAGATAAGCGTAGGGAAACTACTATCGAAAGGCTGTAGGAAGCGTCGCAGGTTGGCGAGTGGGTGAACAGGTCTTCGTGGTGGAAGTACTTGGTTCGTTTTGCAGGAAACATCTAAGGAAGAAGGGATGGATGGAATCCTTTGAGGAGGTTTTACAAAGTTCTGTGGGCCTTTGGATCTCGCAGAGGAGTGAGGAGGTTACAGTGTAAGTGTGGAAGGGGTTCGAAGCTCAGGAGGGGCAGAGCCATTGATTCGTGTCCCAGGAGCCGTCGGATCTACACGTAGAATCGTGTATCGGGGACTCGCAAGGTGAAGTTCCAAAAGTTCACAACGAGAATTGTGATTTCGCGAGACGCGATATCCTGAAAAGTCCGGAACTGTCCATCAGTGAGGACGCGTGGCAGGAGATCCTGAGGAGTCGGGGTTCGGAGAATCGGGGTTTTTAAAGGTAAGAAACTCTCGCACGTTGGAATCGCAAAACGCGATATCCCGACGGAGGGTCATGTGGGCCACAATCCAGGTTGGTGGAGGACAGGTGGCATAGTGTCGGGAATCAGGGAAGGTAAGTCCCAAATCCTTTGGCTTGAGGATTTGCGATCCCATGAATTTCGAAGTGCCGATAGAAGTGATGGGTGTGGAAAGGTTAATTCACACGTGTGCATCGGAGGTTCGACACATTGTTCATTGGGAGTCGGCAATTCAAAGTGCATGACATCGCGAGTTGTGAAATCATGATAGAGAAGAAATCCCAACAAGGTGAAGATAAAGTCAGCGTTGACTGGCCATCGGGTCTCGGGGATTCGAGATCCTAGTGATTGACAGTGAACTTGAGAAATTGCGAGTTCCGATCCTCCGATAAGTTGAGAGAGGGGGATCACGAGGAGAATATATGGGTGGAAAATTCCCGATAGGGAATCAGAGGAACCTTTAAGTTCTTCCGGCCGTGAACAAAAGAAGTTCCTGAGGAAGCGGACGTGCTCCGAGGAGTGCGTCTACGTCAGATAGTTCTTCTTCTACTTATTTCATGGGATAAATGCTAATAGAACATTCTTCTATTGTATCTAAATATTCTTCTTTACTTGCAGGGAAGATTTTAATATCAACATTATTGTAATCAGAAGATTGTGGAGAGTCTTTACCTTTATTGATGGCTGAGTATTCTCTTTTGATTTGATACATCTTCATGGGAGGATGACCAGATTCTTTGGAGGTATCATCACAACACATGTCATATTCAACATCAATATGAGTAATAGGACTTGAACCTTTAACCATGTGTACTTGTTCATATTCAAGGCCAAATTCGTTTGAAGAAATTCTTTGTAGATTGAGAACTTTATCAAGGGATTCAGTCCCTTTCTTGATTTTTTCAACAGTCTTAAGTTGATCCTTTAGTTGTTTACACCTTTGTTTAAATTTTCTCAGATCATCCAGAGCACACTCAAGCTCAGCTTCAAGATTGAATTTTGCTTCAATGTCTGAGTATTCTTCAAAAGAATATTTATCACTAGAATTGTTGTAGACTGAACTTTGTTCTGATTGAAATGCTTCATTATGCTTTTCTTCTGAGTAGAGGTCTTTCTTCTTGTCCCAAAGTTCCTTTGTGGAATTATATTCACCTATATTTTCTTTGACATCATCAGGTAGTCCATCAAGGATTGTATTCATTGCTACAGAGTTACTTTTCTTGGATTTCTTTTGAGCTAGATTCCTTACTCTTCTTGGTGCGAAGTAATTCGTGATCATTGAAATCCATACATCATGTCCCAATGCCTTCAGAAGAATTTCTATTCTTGTACTCCGAAATATGTATTCTTCTCTTCCAGGTATTGGAGTTCCACTCTTAGTGTAAATATTTTGTCCATCCGTGTGTGCTTAATTTGATATTCCTTTCATTTTGTTAGACTATTCTTAAAGGAACCTAGCTCTGATACCAATTGATGGAATATCCAACAATACTGAGAGGGAGGGGGGGGGGTGAATCAGTATTGCCTACTTTTTCTTATTAATTTCACCAATATTAAGCACACACATTAATTATTCAGCTAAGCAATATATGATGAACAAAAAACCTTATGAACACAAGATTTTATAGTGGAACCCAACAGGGAAAACCACCAATTATTTTATCATTAATAATTTGTTCTTTTACAAAACTGTTTTCAAGCTACAACTTGATGGAGAGATTTTCCCCAAGTTTCTTAATCTATGAATGAAGGGATTATTCCACACCCCATTTACCAGCTACAAGTGGAAGGAGTTTATGACCCCCTAATTTATCAGCTACCACTGAAAGGATGCTCTGACACCCTATTTACTAGCTACAACTGGAAGGAGACTTCGACCCCCAGTTTAGTCAGCTTCAAATGACAAGGAAACACCAACTCCCCTTGTTCACCAGCACCAACTGGTAGGAGTCTACAACCCCCTATTTAGTCAGCTACAATTGACAAGGAAACACCTACTCCCCTGTAGTATCCAACCTGCCCTTGCACCACCCATATTTTTACAATGTAATTCAATACCTCCTTCTCTTCATTTAATTTTACTCATGCATCCATTAACACAAGTCCTATCAGATTTGACCTTTTGACTTCGACTTGTTCTCCCTTTCTCCACCATTCCACCCTTTATGCAGGTTATAAAATTTATAACAATTTTTACTATACTCTATTCAAACAACCAAAGATACTATTAATTATTCAAGTGTTATTAGAATCATTAATTGTTGTACTTTCTACTTGTCTGCTACAACCTTTTCTTGTATGGTATTCTGGCTATCTACAGACAAACTTCATCTCTTTCTCTTTGACTTCTGTCATTTAATCTTCAATGAATCTGCTGCAGTCCAATAAAGGTCTTCTATGTAAAATAATGGATTGCATGATGGTTGCTATGTCTTCTTCTTTTCTTGATCTTCAATAAGACATCGATAGGCCCATTAGAACCAACAATTCTTCTTCTTGAACTCTGCTTATTTTTTGATCTTCTTATCTGAACTGCAAAGAAACATTCTTCTCAACACTCTTCCTTGTTTATATAATCTTCAAAACGGTGTGAGAGTGATACACCGTGTCCCTTTGCTTTTAACCATCGCACTGTTAGGACCACGCAATGTACCTTTTTGCCTATACTTTTTGCCACTATTACACTCTTGATCACCCACATTTAAACTCATACTATCACTTTATCTGATCATTCCAAAGGTATACAAACGCCCCTTCTCATTACTATACGTTTAATCTATTTTGCATAATATTTTACATCATTCTCGTACTTAACCATTGATTAGAAATGTATAAGTGATGAAACAGTTCAAACTGCAGATTAGCATTTGAGGCCTGATGCTGAAACACAGAGCTGTTATACAGTCCAGGGTCACAGATGCTGAAACACAGAGCTGTTACACAGTCCACAGTCGCAGATGCTGAAACACAGAGTTGTTACATAGTCCACAATCGAAGATGCTGAAACACAGAGTTGTTACACAGTCCACAGTCGCAGATGCTGAAACACAGAGTTGTTACACAGTCCAGAGTCGCAGATGCTGAAACACAGAGGAATCCGTTACACAGCCTAAGACCGACGACGCTGAAACACAAAGGAAGCTGTTACACAGTCAGCGGTCAACAACAACCTTACAATAAAGCGCAAATCCTATGGCTGAAACAACCCACGATTTGCGATGCTAAAACAACATCAGCAGCAACGAGAAGAAACTGTTACTCCAGCTGTAACAACAACATCTCATTCAACACTTGCAATAGCATTCTGTTGCGCGAGACTAGGACATCCTATTCTGGTTTAGAAAGTCGATCTGACTAATAATAGGACTCAGATACACATTGCAATTTTTGATCAATTGTATCGAAGGGATTCCCTCTTTAAATAAGAGGAAATCACCGTTCGAAAGGATCCAAGTTTTATGTATTGAGAAAGCTTCAGAGAGAGGGACGTACTTCATTTTCATATTGTAATATGATACATTGACAGATGAATAGAAAACTATTTTGAGCATCCTTCTCTAGCTTTTTCGTCTCAGGGGAATCTTGTGAGAAGGGAGGGCCCACCTTCTTCACAAGATTCACCCGTTAGTTTTAGAGTGTGTTAGTGTAATTTATGTTTATGCCTTGATTAACTTTTGTCTACTAAAACACTACTTTTAATGAATTCTGCTTTGCTGAAACACTACTGAACTCTGTCTTGTTAAGAACTTTAGTTTATTGAATGTTACATTAGTTTCATGAAGTTCATAATTCTTTTCATTAGCAATCTTGTGTGATGATTTTATGAGGTTTGCTAGCCAGAGATTGGGTTAAGGGTTCTTGCTTAGAAAGGAAGGAATCAGAAGGTCATGTTCTCTATAGATTTCAATTATTTCTGCAAGTGTGCTAGCCAGAGACTGGGTTAAGGGTTCCTACTTAGAAAAAAAGGAATCAGAAGGTCCTGTTCTCTGTAGATTTCAATTCTTTCTGCAAGTGTGCTAGCCAGAGACTGGGTTAAGGGTTCCTTCTTAGAAAGGAAGGGATCAGAAGGTCTAGTTCTCTATAGATTTCAATTATTTCTGTAGTGTGCTAGCCAGAGACTGGGGTAAGGGTTCCTTCTTAGAAAGGAAGGGATCAGAAGGTCCTGTTCTCTGTAGATTTCATTTCTTTTTCACAAGTGTGCTAATCAGAAATAGGGATAAGGGTTCCTGCTTAGAAAGGAAGGAATTAGATGGCCCTGTCCTCTACTAGATAGAGTTAGCCTTCTCTGCATTACTGTTTTCATGAAAGTGTGTTAATCAGAAATAAGGTGCTGAAGTTTCTGCTTGGGAGTAAGGGTCATGTTCTCTGGTTACATAATAGTTGTTCCTTCCTGTTGCAATTGTTATTTTAATGTAATCCAGGATTCTTTAGATTAATCTTTAAGGATCTGCAATAGGTAGGTTGCTTTCCTGTAATTCAAGTAAGAACTTCAGTTCATTCAATACAAGTGTGATTAATATAGTTTCTTTTACTACAACTCTAAGTTGCTTTTGGAATTGAGCATATATAGTGCGTGGTTATCTTTGAAATAAACAGACTTCCTTGGGTTGACAATTCATGTAGCACTTGATTGTTTGAGTTAATTAAGCAATTATAGTGACCAACATGCACCTCTTCATTTAAATTAACCATAATCATTGTTTTATCATTTTTACCGTGAAGGGTTTTCATAAATTGATCACAGTTATGGATCAATTTCATCCTTTTAACTCGATCCCGAATCTCTGCAATTTATTTACAAAAACCGAGTTCTGTAGAGGCGCTTCCTTCAAACCATTACATGTGATCAAGTGATACAAAACCACTGGCTTTATCAACTTTAGCGACATATTATATTCTTCCTTTTAAATATCTTATTCTATATGATCAATGGCAGTGACCAAATGCTAGGCCAAATGAGTTCTTTGAGATCTTATAAATTCAACGGTCATGATTTAATCCTTACACTCATCCTTTCACTGCTTAATCCGACAGTTAGGACTTAATCAGGCATTGATATGGATGGCCACCATTTACTTTGCGACTTCGTGCTTCGCGTGAGAGTGATGTGTAGGCAAGGTAGTGGAGTGTGG
>ML778071.1:646623-685317 GCA_009831015.1 Picea engelmannii
AATATTCCCTGTCAATCATAGATCTAAGCGCCTGATTATCGACTGTTGATATTAGAGTGCCCTTTAACACAAAGTGCCAAAACTGTCATGTCACCGTTGAACTTAGGATAAAAACATTTTATGAGTTTTTGAAATTTACCCTTTCTTCATTTTGTCACCAACCATAGATCTATTTGGTGACCGACCATTGATGATCAATGTGGATTACATAACCACAAATTGCGAGTGATTTAATTTGTCACACAAGCTCTGCATGTGTACCAATGGTGTTGATTTGATATAATAATTGACTAGTCCTCCAACGATTCTTCTGAGATTGATCACGCCATCGCTTCTAAGCTTTGATATTCATTCGCTCACCCTCCTGAGATTTTATCTCTGCATATCGTCCAACTGTTTGACATCAACCATTATATGCTAATAGAATACTTTTGATATCAATGGCAATTCGTCATACCAACTTATCATCACATGAATGATATCGACTATTGACATCAATGAAAATATATTAATGGCACTGTATCCAACAATAATGATATTTGTTAGTTGGTGAAAAAGTGATTTTTATAATTTTTTAATATAGTCCTATGCAAATAATTAAAATACTAATAATTATTTATTATTTTAATGAATGTTAATTATACATATTTGGCACAAACATATAGTCCAAATACATATAAATTTTGTGACTCTATATAGGCACTATAGTATTATTGTTTATGCAAGAGAAGAATGATAAGAGAAAATAAAAAACAAGTGAAAACATTTAGTATTGTTGAGGAAAAAACATTTAGCATAAGATTTTTTAAAATATAATTGCTATGTATTGAGACAAGAGGGATCTATAAATGAAGAGAAGCATCATATTTATGAATGTTTACATCTAATTAAATCAATTGACAAAGTCATCACATTGTCAACACACATAACAAATTGTGATAAATAAATATACTTTGTAATTTGAATTTAGCAAGACAATGAAATCAACAAAATGAAATGCACGATGCTAACATACGCTGAAAGAAAATAAGTGAAATGATAAAATAACTAAATCTTTAGTTTGATTGTCTATTGTAGTCAAGTAAATGTGTGTATATATAAAGGAGAGCTATGAAATTATTTGAACTTTGCACATAAAAGTTAGTGAAAAGTGTAATGTTCAATGGGAAGATTAGCATATGCGGAAAGCAATGTAAAGTGTTTGGACAAATTGCATTTAGGATAATTTTTTGTAGAAATGTCCAAGATTGAAATTTTTTGAATGTAAAGTAAAGATTACTAAATATTTAATGTCAAGTAAAAATTAGTAATTAAATAGTAAATGTTCAATGTGGATCAAACCTTAGTAACTAATTGAAGGGTAGAATGGGTGGTTAGCATATGCAAGAAGCAACATAAGTAAGTGAAGTGTTCAATGACAACATTTTCATATGAGAGAACCAATGTAAATTTTTTATAAGTTAGGATAAGGAGCGACAATGAAATACCCATGTTTCCCCCAATTTGTAATCATGATCATTATTATTGCCAAAAAACTAATGATAGATATGTAATGTGTGAATTTTGAAAGATGGTGAACCTTTTCTAAGGATGCGATCTAAAGATTTCTATGATTAATATGAAATACAAATGTTGAATAATTGTTGAAGGGGTATTCCTATATAGGTTATGATGCCATGAGAGGGAATGGTGAGGATAACCATCAATAGTTGAGATGACCCCAAGTACCATCTTGACCCCTTATAGTCAATATGGTGGTTGGTTGGTCCTCTTGAGTAATCAATGAGAGAATCAACATAGTACCCATATGGAATTTTTTGATATGACCCATGAATTGGGGGATTTGACCCATGAAATATTGTTGTAGAAGACAATAAAAAGAGGTAAAATAATGGGCAGAGGGTGGGCGGGGGAGGGCACACAATGGGGTTTGGGGACCAAATTTGAGTGGAGAGGAGTGTGAGAAAATCTTTTGGATTTTAGTAGAACAGAGAGAAGTGGATAAATGCATTTTTCAAGTACAAGAACCATTAAAAATTGTCTTCAACTCAAGATGATAAATGGGGCTACGAAATTTAAGTGATTTGTTATTGGATAAATCTGTAGGTGCGGACACTAACCAATCTCCCTAGATCCACCTGGATCTAGAACAAAGCACACCAGAACATGACACTTTCCTTAATTTTTAGATATTGAATTTACTAGTAGGAAGGAACAAGTAACATACCTTAGTATCGCTTCCTAGGGTCTTTGTTGCTCCTGCTTCGCTCTGGTGCTCTTGTGAGGTCAATACCAAGACAACACAAACCAACCAAAGTGATAGCAATAGCATAAATTCAATAAAAACCTATGTATGTGATCAAGGAATCATACAATAAAACACAACAAGCTTTATAGGAAAGAATCATATTACTGTATCATATTAAATGTGAAAGAGAGATTACAACCATGGCCTTGATGTCGTAAGGTCCCTTCCAACTGTCCTTTGTTCCCCACACACTTCTTGCTCCAAGGATTCTGAAACCATAGATCTGATAGCTACTCACAATCTATCTTGACAAAACAAATCTCACAGTCACTCCAACCAAGCTGATAATTCCAAGCCAATCAAGAACAAGCTCATGAACCAACAAAAGCTAACCCAAGCTAACTTTCTCCATGAGAACTCCTCTCCTTTTATAAGTTGAAGAGGATAAGGTGAGGAGGTTAGGATGATCCCACTAAATCATGAAAGCGAGTAAGATCCAAACCATTCGGATGCCACCTCACCATAGAAGTTTCTCCTTCTAGAAGATTCGAGAAAACGCTCATTTTTCCCATGTGCAGGCATTCTCGCACCCTAGCTATAGAGAAACCTGTGAACACCTCGCACCCTAGCTATAGTGCAACCTACGAGAATGGGTCATTCTCGCACCCTGCTTATATAGCAACCTGCGAACTTCCTTTTTTATAAGGTTTTTACATAGGAAAATGCAACTTCTTTTCTCAGGAAAAGTTCTTCTCCCTTCTCTCTTTAGGAACTCAGGCCACTGACCCCTCTGAAGGCAACAGATAGGTTTACATCATTAACGATCATAGGGATGACGAAAATTATGTGTAACAGAGAGCCCCCCAAAGTATGAAGTTAGAACAGAGTGATAGCTGAAATACTTTGTCGAGTGTGTGTAGGGAACAAGGAACAGTCGGTCAGAAACCTGCCAACAAACAAGGAAATAAAGTACAATAATATATCATCACTGAGGTAGGAATTCCCATACTCAGAATACAAATGACTCAAAGCATAAATGCCGACATGTGAAGATCCATGTCAAGTAAGACAAGTCATGGCCACCAAACATACACTGTGGATCCATGTCAATATAACTCAAATCTGAACATAGCCACCAAAAATACACTGTGGATCTATGTGTTAAAGACTCAAATTTGAACATAGCCACTAGACATACAATGTGGATCTATGCAACAATACACTGAATATACTCCAACACAACCTGGATCTATCAGAAAATATCCAGGGTCTTCATCTCCACCACTCTATAGTACGAATCTAACCATGTGAATACATGTGTTGAAGTTGAACATGGTAGAAACCACTTGATTACCAGTCATTAGTGTATACCGTTAAAAAGTGCAAGGGAAATCACCATTAATGTCAATGACTCCCAAGGTACTCTAGTACAATCCAGCGAATGTGAATAAATGAGCTGAAGTCGAACACTCAGCGGAATCTTCCAATCAGGGGTCAATAATGAAAACCCACTGTCGAAAGCGAGGAAACCTGCCATTGAGGCATGCAAGTTCCAAGGTACCAATTAGTTTCTAAGTCTAATCCCTGGATAATAAGTTGAAGTCAACAGGAAAAGACTCGTCACAGGAGGGCCTTAATGTATCCCACATCAATGACATGAAACAAGTAACAAGATTTGATGTAGATAAGAGTAACAAGTGATTTAGGACTGACTCAGGGATGGCCGATGCAATAGAAGGCTTTAAGGACTGCAGAAATGGCCGATGCAATAGAAGGCTTTTCGGGTTGAACATCTCTTTGAACATATTGACGACACGACAATTGTCTTGGAAACACTGACTCAACAACATGGATCACAGACCGATTTGTAATCTTATAAAGTATGATCAGGAGACAAGTGGACTTCCCAAACTAGACACAAAGCGAGTGAAAGGGTGTTATGTTCAAAAGCGACTCTTCCACATAATACAGGTTTAGATACATTTCTTTCCCAATTTCCCCCCCAACATTTCTGGTGAGTACCTCTTTATTTTTACACAATCTTGAGGAGGATAACATATGCTTGTCAATTTAAGATCATCCTTCGGACGAGTCCCTCAGAGTATGTTTAACGAACCCTAGGAAGGAGTGGTTCAGTCCCATTGCGGGTTTGTCAATGTTTGTTTAACGAGTCCAAAGATAGAAAACTCGAAGGTTTTTCAAGATTATAGAGTTTGGAAAAACACTTAAAATAGAACTCTCTCAGTTCCTTTTTCGTAAAATAGTCTGGATGAGACCGAAAAAGAGATAAATTATCGCTCACCAGATGCTTACTTCAAATACTTTATCGAGCATGAAAATAGCAAGGTCGCTCAACGGTCTTTTCACGTTTAGAGAGTCTGAAAAGAGCTTAAAGAGGACTCTAGGGGGGTTCCTTTTTCGTATAACCTTTACGAGTCCGAAAAAGTGATAAAAGTATACTCGGTTACATTCTCATTGATTTACGAGAACAAGAAAGAACAAATACTAAGCTTGGTAACTTATTCTCATGTATTTACGAGCATGAGAAAGAACAAAGACTAAACTCGGGATTGTTTTTATTTTTACGCAAGMTTTAAAACAAAACAAAACTATGCTTGGGATAGATTTTAATTTTTACACAAGATTAAAAACTAAACAAAACTATGCTTGGACCTGGTTTCATTTTTACACAAGCTTGAACCAGAGGAAACTATGCTTGAGGTAAGCGGTTTCATTTTTACACAAGCTTGAACCATAGAAAACTATGCTTGCAACTTCCCAACGCATAACACATGGATGGTTGGTACTTAGCCCCCAGCTTAAGAATCTAGTACCTTAACTTCAGCATGAAGTCCAGAGGCTGAGGAAAATGCCCCCCAAGCTTCATTTCATCCAACTGCAAAGGAGAATGAAATGAAGGTTCAAATACTAGATGAAGGACTTGACTCAAACAGAGAGGGGGAAAACTATTTCATTTTTTAATGAGCTTGACACAGAAACAAGAACTATGCTCATAACCTATGTTTCGTTTTTTAACGAGGTTTCCACAGAGACGAAAAAACTATCCTCGTAAGTGGTTTCATTTTTTAACGAGCTTGAAATTAGAAAACCATGCTCAAAGACCTCTGTTTCATTTTTTAACGAGGTTGCCTCAGAGATGCAAAAACTATCCTCAGAAGTCTCTCTTCTAGATCATGGATCCCAAGAAGACAATGCTCCAGAATGACACCATGTCAAAGGACAAAACTCGGTCATGGCTTCCAAGAGGTCTTCACTAGAAGGAAGAAACATACTCTGGAAGGACACCATGTCGAGGGTTGTGACAAGAGTTAAGAGATCAGGCTCTAACAACCCTATCGAAGAGATTACCATGTCAACTATTGGATCTAAGTCATAAGAAGTTGAAGCCATGGGTGACAACACCACATAATTGACCTGTGGTGGGGGCGATACTGTCTGCGTATAAGAACCATTCAGGGAGGAAATCCAGGTGGAGTCAATGAATGAAAGTTGATCAATAGTCATAACTCATCCATCGTGAGGGAACGATATCACACGAAAAAGAGTAGACACAATAGCTTTCATGGCATAGACATAATCTCGCCCAAGGAGTAAAGAAAAATCCAAGGGGTCTTGGACTACCATGACATCAATGAAGACAGTTTTCCCTCCCAAAGTTATAGGAAACTGAGGAAGAGTCCCTAAAGGTTGACTAGTTCTTCTGTTAAAATCTAACAGATTCTGCGTAACTGACGCAAGTGGAGGACAACCCAAAGCTTGCCAAGCAATAGAGGACAAAATACTAACAGACGAACCTTCATCTATCAACGTCTGAGGAACGTCCCGACCACAAACCTGCACTGTAATCTGGAAAGGAATGTGAGAGGGAAGATGAGGTCCAGTTAGAACACCCCAATCAAAACAGATGGGCTCATTACTTGGAGGGGGTCCTACAGGAGAAGGAGGAATACCCCTCAGCACGGGAGATTCTGTATCAACAAGAAAAACATGGGTAGTATCAGGTTTACTCTCGAACGAGAGAGTAGGATCGACCGATGGAGAGATCAGATCGACCACTTGGGTTTCATTCTCCAAGGGGAGAATGGGGTCGACAGGTGTAAACGGATCGAACACTTGGGTGACACTCTCTAATGGGAGAGTGGGATCGACCGAGGATGGGATTGGATCGACCACTTTAGGTTCACTCTCTGAGGGGAGAGTGGGATTGACCTAGGATGGTATCAGATCAACCACTTTGTCAACTGGTTCAACTAAGGACATGACCATATTGACGACATGATCAACCAGATTGACCGGTGAAGGGACCAGAGTGATCATTCAATCAACTACAGGTGGGTCGAGAGAAAACTTGCGATAAGCGGCTAGGAGTTGAGGTTGTGAAACAATCATGTCTTCCAGTAATTTTGAGGCTTCGTCCATACAAGGGCAAAGGTGAGTGAGATGACTCCTTTTGCATAACATGCACGGGAACTTGACTCTACTTTTGTTCTTCCCAACTAAATCATGACTAGTTGACGGGAAGTCATCAACATGTTGTTCAGAGGCTAATGACATGGGTTGGAAAGGATGTGTATACCATGCTTCTACAACCTTGGATAGACCAAAGAAATCCTTAAGAAGATGGCTACCCTTACAAAGCCTGCAAGGGTACTTGGGCTTATGGGTTGTTTGGGTGATCTTGACATCATCAACACTCCCAGTACGATTAACGGTAACTGGTTGTTTTCCAACATGTTTGACAGTGGTTGGAAGTTTGGATCCTTGCTTATTTTTCTTCTTCTTCTTCTTTCTTTTCTTCTTCTTCTTATTCACCAAGTTACTAGCTTCAGAACTTTCACCCGATGAAGAAGATGAAACGAAAGGCAACATTTGCAAGCGAAGAAGGTGAAGAAGACCTTACTGGTAAAGAAAGTGAAGGATCAACATGAGGTTGATTTTCTTGGGGGGAAGTGCTTACGACCGAAGCACTTACTGCATTCGGGATTACCTGAGTGGAAAACAACCACACTGAAAATCCAATTGTGAGACCTGGAAGGTTCAAAGTAGTGATGTGAGGAGGACCAATGTTTCCATAAGAAGGAAAAACAAAAGGTTCCCCTGGAGCAGAGGTTCCTTCATTGGTCATTTCGGGAACTGACGCCATGAAAAACAAAAATCCAATCTAGAGTCCACTAGGGAAAACAAATAGCACACACTAAAAATCTAGGAAGCAAGCAAACAAACAAAACCTTCTCACAATGAACACACTATTTGGTGATGAAATCCAATGTTGCAGGAACAAAGTAAGAAGGGGCTAAGATAGAGAGGGTGGAAAAGTTACGTTGACGACCTGCTTAACGGACTTACACCCTGGTGCAAGCTCCCACACATAATCGTGGGTATACCCTCCAAGGAGCCCGAGTGAGTTTGGCTAACGTCAATTCTAGGTACCGTGAAGACTTTCCCCTCCACAGTCACCTTGTGTAAAGACCCTAAAGAGATAGGCCACTAAGGTTACCACTGACAACAATAAAGCCTAGGGGGACAGTCGACAGTCCGATCCACACGCAAGGGCAAGGTATCTAGCCCGAAATCAACTTGAGAGGCTTCCACTCATCATTGTGGGTATACCTTCAAGTGACCCCCATAATACGTGCAATATCTACACCAAGACCAACAAAGCAGGGTGAGTAACTCTGCCAGTCTCAATGCGACCTCGTGCTTGATGCTTGTTTGAGAAGGGCTTCCCAAGACAAAATGTAGTAAGTGGATTTAACTCTCCCTATCACAAGATACTATGTTTGTTTGCAGCTTTAGAAATTTATCTTTCACACCTATTCCAAAGCCCTACAACTAATCTAATGTAGGTTTGCTACCAGACAAGATAAAAATGTCTAATCAATTTTTATAAGCGCTTTATTTTATGGCTGTTGTTACTCAAAAGGAAGATGGCGTGGACAATATGGTGTTTTGACTGACTCGAAAATTATGCAAAGATATGAAGATGCAATATTTTCATTTCGATGAAAGCTATGGTACGAGAAGGAGAAAACATTTATCATTCCCATATGCACAATGTCCCAAAATATATTAAACTCATTAATATCAATCATGCAATTTCGCTACTTCAAATGTAAGGATGCCCCCAATCTAATATAAAGCAAGAAATTAAATCTTTTTGTTTCAAAAATTTCACTAAAAGAAATAATGAACTTTCTTAAAACAAAGAAACCCAAACTAAAAGTTTTCTTTTAAAACGAACTATTCAGAAGAAATCTGAT
Source organism: Picea engelmannii (assembly GCA_009831015.1). Classification (NCBI taxonomy): domain Eukaryota; kingdom Viridiplantae; phylum Streptophyta; class Pinopsida; order Pinales; family Pinaceae; genus Picea; species Picea engelmannii. The sequence continues at coordinate 655,153 of ML778071.1, forward strand.
CTTTCCCTAAACAATTCTAAAGAAACCACACGCTTTGTAATTGAAAGACACTTAAAGAAAGAGACTAAGCCTTCAAAACCAAACAAAGAAAAAGTGGCTAAAAGCAACTCAAAGGATGTCAAGCAGACTGTAAACAGATCAATATAGGCTACAAAAGTTCAATCCAGCTAGTCAAATAAAAACTGGGCATCAAAAAATGACAAGACCCAATCCAAAAATTTTCACAAACAAGTTTGCAGGCTAGCAGTATATTACAGTGCGAGAATTAGGTATTCTCGCAGGCTAGACATTGGTAGGGTGCAAGAAGTTCGCACTGAACCTAACAGCAGGGTGCGAACATCAATGATTCTCGCAGTCTATAGATAGGTACAGTGCGAGAATGTTTGTAATCAAAGAAAATTTTGAAAAAGGACAGGGAATCTAAGTGAAATTCTAGATCCAGAGAGTCTGGATGGATGTCCCACAGACTCAGAAACCAGAAAACAAGCAATCAAAGCAAGGGAAACTAGACTAACTAGGAAACAATTTGTTCCCCAGTGGATTCACCAATTTTGTTATTGGATAAATCTGTAGGTGCGGACACTAACCGATCTCCCTAGATCCACTTGGATCTAGAACAAAGCACACCAGAACATGACACTTTCCTTAAGTTTTAGATATTGAATTTACTAGTAGGAAGGAACAAGTAACATACCTTAGTATCGCTTCCTAGGGTCTTTGTTGCTCCTACTTTGCTCTGGTGCTCTCGTGAGGTCAAGACCAAGACAACACAAACCAACCAAAGTGATAGCAATAGCATAAATTCAATAAAAACCTATGTATGTGATCAAGGAATCATACAATAAAACACAACAAGATTTATAGGAAAGAATCATATTACTGTATCATATTAAATGTGAAAGAGAGATTACAACCATGGCCTTGATGTTATAAGGTCCCTTCCAACTGTCCTTCATTCCCCCCACACTTCTTGCTCCAAGGATTCTGAAACCATAGATCTGATAGCTACTCACAATCTATCTTGACAAAACAAATCTCACAGTCACTCCAACCAAGTTGATAATTCCAAGCCAATCAAGAACAAGCTCATGAACCAACAAAAGCTAACCCAGGCTAACTTTCTCCATGAGAACTCCTCTCCTTTTATAAGTTGAAGAGGATAAGTTGAGGAGGTTAGGATGATCCCACTAAATCATGAAAGCGAGTAAGATCCAAACCATTCGGATGACACCTCACCATAGAAGTTTCTCCTTCTAGAAGATTCGAGAAAACGCTCATTTTTCCCACGTGCAGGCATTCTCACACCCTAGCTATAGACAAACCTACGAACACCTTGCACCCTAGATATAGTGCAGCCTGCGAGAATGGGTCATTCTCGCACCCTGCCTATATAGCAACCTGCGAACTTCCTTTTTTATAAGGTTTTTACATAGGAAAATGCAACTTCTTTTCTCAGGAAAAGTTATTCTCCCTTCTCTCTTTAGGAACTCAGGCCACTGACCCCTCTGAAGGCAACAAATAGGTTTACATCATTAACAGTCATAGGGATGACGAAAATTATGTGTAACATGATTGGTTGAGCAATCACGAAGGAGCTAAGAGGGGGTGGTGCTGAGAAACTATCGGGATGTCAAAGGCCTCCCTTGTGATGTGTATGATAGTTTTTGAATCTATTTGTGGCAAGAGAAGGCCCACTTGCTTGTTGGATTGAATACTTGGCTTGCTATGTTCCAGTAGGTGAAGGAGAGTGGTGTCCATGCTTTCTCTTTTGCTGAGTAGAAAGAATTTCCTCTCATGGAATCATACTCTAGATAAGGGATGGCCAACTATAGAGATAATAGGTGCAGTTGTGCGTATGGTTGGGTGGAAAGTGGCACACCCTTCAGTAGTTTCCAACACTTTCTAGATTTTAGATAAATATATCTTTTCCAAATATTTGCAAATGTTGAGTTCAGAAATATCATAGAATGTGTTTCAAAGAAGTGTGAACTAAGTCTTCTGCTAAAGATAGTTTGAGAAATTTATGTGTGATTATGAAAATGCTACAACTGAATTATATTTTGGTTGTTAATCGCACTTGTTTACTACCTTTTTTTTCAAAAGGATTGTTGTGAATGAATATCGAGTTGATTGAGATTTTACTGTCTATTTAATGTGCTAGTGGTGAAGTTTGAACAATTAGAGTTTCACAGAACCTTTTAAAAAGAAAAAGGTCTAATTTCTACATAGGAATTTTTTACTCTAAGTTTCCCGAAGCTTGTATGCCATAAATTGAGAGGATATCAGATCTGTGTTTAGGCCTTAGGAAAATAGCTCGAATATTGAAAGAGGCCAAAAGTAATTATAAGTATATTTTAAGAAAAGAATTAGGAAATAAATATGAAATTTCCTGATTGAATTAAAATACAAAAACCCTTAAAATTTCATTTGGGTATTTATAAACATTTATGAGAAATTGGGTTATATTCCCTACAAATTAGGAAAGAATCCCTTAATTTCTAGTGGTCTTTAAATTCTGGTAGAAATTTCATAATTTATTGAGGGAATTTCTTGTCTTAGACAAAAATTCTCTTAAATTTTGGTGAGAGACAAAACTTAGTAAAAGAATACAAATTACTCTTTTACATTGTGTAAATGTGGAGTTTATAAATAAAATTTTAATTTTAGAATTGGGAAATTAATTAATATATCAAAACATGTATAGCTACAAGTATGTAAAAACATGATTATATGTTTTTTCCAAACAAATTTTACATGGAAGGTAAATACTGGTAAACTCCTAGTAAATTCCCAAAGTTACCATTTAAATGTCTTAATAATTGGATAATAAGGTGAAAAGGTAATATCCTAGAGGGGTGTAGATGGATTGGCAAGTTTCGTGTAAATGGAAGGAAATTTGTAAAAATGAGGTCTCATGTTTGATTCTGACCCTAATTTACTTGTGCTCCATTCTTCCAGGCTGGGTGGATGCACCTGGGGTTATAGTGGTAGACGACAAGGATCAACCCTGTGTCATGTGAGTATGAGAACCGCATGTTGCCAATTCCCCCAGTACAAAAAAAAAAGGTGAAAATGTAATAAATTAAAAACTACGATTTCCTGTCTTGTGCATGAGAAATTAGGAAGCTCGAAATCCCCCCCCCCCCTTCTGTGAAAATAAATAATTTTTTACAAGTTTCCCAAGTTGAATAATTTGGCCCTGCACAGGTCACTCTGCAATCCTATTTTTATTATTAAAATTCTAAGGCCCGAAGAATATAATTTCTTTTTTCTTTCTCAATGTATAAATATTAATATAAAAAATACCTTTCGGATCTTGGCCATTGGAGAAAGGAGAAGGGAATGCATGATTGAAGTGCGAATATTTTAGGGCCCTAGAACCTAAGGTATTTCAATATTAAATATTAACATAAAAAATCCCTTTTGAAGCTCAGTCGTTGGAGAAAGGAGAAGGGAATGCATGAATGGTGTGCGGAATTTCAGGGTTCGAAATCCCTAGGTAACATTGCATTAAATATAATTTTTTAATTTCCCTCCATCAAAGTTCATAAGGTGAATAATTTTCATGGTATGTTCGGGGTCCAAAATCTTGACATACTATATATATATATATATAGTCATGTGCGATCCCCGTCGAGATGTTCTGAATTGGATGCTTAGGGAGTGAAAGGTGCATGCTTATGAAATATTCTGAGGCGATAGGTCCGAATCGATGACCTTAAAATATTTATAATATAAAATATATATGCACATGAGTCTGTGTATGTTGAAATGCATTGAATATTACATGCATGGGTATGGTGATTAATATAATAAAATATATATTATAATGCAACCTGGGTGCTTTAAGATGTAGTTAAGCATATTATAAAATATTTTTGGTTATTTAAAATGAAATTAACTATATTATGATTTAATTAAGTAATTTTATTATAATATATTTATAACATTGATATTTAGATTAGTACTTGTTGAGGGGACCTTTTAGGCCCTAATCGTCATCATACATATGTATTATTAAACATTAGATATTAGCCTAAGTCTAATGTAAACCAAGTAAATGCAATTTGTAATAAAGGATAAAGATACTTAACTAAGGATTAGTTGGAGTGGGTATAACTTCCCCAACTATCCTTCCTATGTATAAATACTCATTAAGAAGGAATATAAACTCAGTTGGATATCCTTCCCACAAATACCTCCTTCTTTCTTGGGTTACATCTGTGTTTGGATTTTCTTGTTATAATGTTGTGTCTTCTTGAATGGATCTCTCCCTAATTCCTGATACTATAACATTTTGGTTTAGTTGCCTCTTTACTTTGACTGAGAGAAATTTCCTTGCGATGCTCGTGGAATTAATTATTTCAGATACTCAAGATTACATTGAATAGGATGTTGGAGAAATCTTCTTTCTGGTGGGTGAGATCCGCATGAAAGAATCCTGCACAAGAAATTAGAAAAAACATGAGAGTTTCAACATGAAATTTAACACAACCCTAGGAATGGAAGCCACTATCACTTGCCTCTCCCTCTTCCTAATGACGAGCATGGTGAGATCGATCCTTCCAAAAATATGTGGGGGAGATCATGAGAAGACATCTACATCCTGAGTTATTATTTTTGAAGTCGAAAAATTAAGCACCAGAATGGTAGCAGAGATGGCATCATCTCTGCAAGTATTTCCCTCGAAGTGGACTGGGCAATGTCATGGTCCACTCGGTCTGGTAAATTGCAAGGATACAAAAATCATTACCGAAAATATACCATAGTGTGAATCATATCTAGACTCATGATCGACCTTTATATTATTTTCAATAGTGTGCATGGAAGGTTTGTAGTCTTCCATGGTGGCCCACATGTCTATCTAGGCAAAGACATGGAAATACATGCATGTCAGGCAAGCCTACATCAACAAAACAAGACACAATTTTTCATTTTCTTCGTAGATATTTGGAAGAATATGTGCATAGTCTCTCAACTAAATGAGTATTCACTGTCAATTTCCCAGAATGAGTAAGAAGGGTGTTGGAACTCTAGTGCAACATCAATGACAATAGTTAAGGCCTCTTTTTTTTTCACTTACAGTACCAGCAGTTCAGACCGGTTCATATACTATTAGATCACCAGACTCATTACTGATGGAATGAAGCATGGAAAGGTTGTCGATATGGTTGAAAAATGGGTTGATACTATCTCTCTCTAATGAAAACAATTTGTCAATATACCAATATGTTGATCTGTTTTATTCTGTTGTTGCTGCATGGAGAGCACACAATGGAAAAAATGTCAACAAATTTATTATTCAGTTTCTTTTGATGAAGTAGAAGAAATATCTAACTATATCAAGGAAAGAACGATTGTAATGTTATTTTGTGTTAACCATCTATTGATTTACCTTTCATCGAAATATGAGTAAGGAGACACATCAACCAAGAATTGATTTGACTTCATGAGGATCTGATCGACGAGACCAAAACGAAGTCTGAAGTCCATGAAACTAGGTTTGATTGACTTAATCGACTTGTTTGACTGGTTTCCATACTCATGATCGATGTGCATGGTCAATTAGTTTCTATTATTTATTTCCGAATAAACTTTGGTTGACCTCGATGACTTGGTCGACTTATCAACCTAGTCAACCTAGTCGATTAAACTCTACTTCGACCAACACTACTACTTCGACTGATCTAGTAGCGCATTCATAGATAAACAATCGATGCTGATGGAGAGTCAACCTAAGAATTATTGGAGGGCCGACTGTTGGAGAAATTTCTATTTTCAACACACTAGTTCAGTGGGATTTAACTGACTAGTTCTATTTTAGAATTTCTAATTTTACACCATCACTATTATTCATGCATTCCTAAGAAAAGTTCATTGCATCTCCCTTCTTCTTTTCTTTTATTAATTATAGGATGTGATTTCCTATATGAGTGAATATCACTCACTCATTGAACATATCATAATATACATTGATTCTCATTCTTCATATTGCATCTCTCTTCCTTTTCTTGATAAGCTTTGTTTGTGTATGCTTTAGCTAGGTCTCCTATGTAGGTTTCCATGAAACATTGACATGGTATCAGATCCGAGCTTTTTGGAGCACCCAGACAAGCCAGAGAAGAGAGAAAGATGATTTAATTATTGAGTAAACCTAGTTTCCGCCATCGTCCCAGCCTATCCCTATCGAAAGATGAGACAATTGGAATCGTCACAGCCTATCCCTATCGGAGGGTGCGACAATAGGAATCGTCACTGTAGCTCCCCATATTTTGGCCTTAGGTAGTTAGAACTTTGATTTTTTCTCATCTTATTAATTCATTGCTTAACAACTACTTGGACTCAACAATGTTGATATAGACATGTGACAAGTGTACATCTTGACTTATTTATGTGTTGCATATTATTATTTTCATTGTTATATGCTCATGATGATGATAACTCTTTGATTTGTTTAAGCATGTAAATTAAGATGTGGAATTTAGGTACATGGATACCAATTCAAAGTTATGTTCTGAATGCATAACAGATGCAAGACATGATAAAAATAAACATACATTTCATAATTGAACGTCAATATAGATATGGATTCTTATATGAAATTATGATGTATATACATGGATATGAGTTATTGGTGAACTAACCTACAAGTTGATGAGTTATGTGATATCCAAATGACTACAACCATGAGTTAACATGGAATTTGTAGACATCAAGAAGATAGCGTATGATATAAGTTATAAGTATTATTTAATTTATGATTCAAAATATTTCTATGATTTGTGGTAAGTGTGGTTTTGATGGGATGCACAACTTTCCTAGATTGGTTGTTTGATGACGTGACTCTAAGAACAATATTTTCACAATAGGGCTTGATGTAGGGTGTTGACCCTAGTTATATAAGGAGGGGTGGAGGTATTTCCCACCATTTATCCTCTGAAACCTAGCGTCGTGGGAGGGCTATGCAAAGTCACACTCCCTTAGATGTGTGATGGCAACTGATAGTTGCCTGTTTGGGAATCTTGGTCAAGATGTATGACACTTCCACTTACAAGTTCTATCTAGAGTTAGGTGAATATAGTTGACACTCTAGCTTAGTCCAACAGAGGAAAGGACAAGATGGAAGATGGAAGTAGGTTAGGAAGGAAGGATGCTTCGATGTTAGTTGAGAATAATGATTGGGGATTAGAGATGCCACTATTGTTTACTCACTTGATTCCTACCATGTTTAAAACCCTCTTTTTATTTCCTATTGATATTTTAAGTGTGATAATAAGTTATTGATGAATTGGTGTAATTTTGTTCATTAATATTATTAAATGATGCATTACTTTATTTGTTTTCCTACACGTGTTGGTGTGATCATATAGGAACTATGCACTAGAGACAATGGTTGTTTATCGTTAGTACATGCATGAGATATGTGTTTTCTAGATACACACACATACCCTACACATGTACACTAGTAAAATTAATTAATGTATTAATTATTTAAGTATATTATTAACTATTTCATTGAATGTTTATTAATTATGTAAATTATATAGCATGCAAAATATCTAGAAGCATTAAATATCTTCTTTGACTTTGATTGATGGTTGGTATGATGAATTAAATGAGCATGGTGGGTTTCCATGTACATTTTGGGGAAAATTGTCAAATTGCATTTATTAGCTGGCATGAGAAGAAAGACTTTGCATTTTATTTATTGTTGTTTAATGCAATTTATTTATATTTTAGTTTTATTTTAACATTTTCCCAAAAATCTAGATAAGGGATGTTGATGGATAATAATGAGGGTGGTTGAGGAGACTCGGGGAAGGGTGTATGGAAACTTGATAAATAGGGAGAAGAAGTGGTGAGGAGGAGAGGGGGGAGGTTTGGGCATGATGAGAGGTTGTGATATATTTGGAAGATATCTTTCTTATGATGGTTTTCTATGAGCATTTATGCTTTGTTGTTCTTGGATTCACGGGCACAGAGGGCCAAGAAACCAAAAGGTTTCTTGGAGCTAGGAAGCCAGCTAGGCTCCCAGTTGGCTGGGAGGATTTCTTTGTTTCACTATGGGCAAGCAAGAAAAGAATGGTTGGAAGAATATTCCTACTACTAGCAAAGATACATTGCAATTGATGAGCTTCAACAGACCATAGAGGAGGTATTTTCATTGGTATATTTTTGTACTTCTATTTTAAGTTTTAATTCTTAGAGTTAACATATTACTTAATTCATCATGTTATTTACAACTATCATTGAGGAAATGTAAAACAATTGTGGAAATGAAAATCAATGAAATTATGTTAAATCAAAGTTGTTAATTCATATGTATTTAATGAATGATTAATTGCCAAAACATCCTAGATGGGTGTTACAGTCGCAACCCATACACAGTCAAGGTGTGACATCGCCACACTGTATTTTTCACCTAGGGTGTGACAATTCAATTTTTCACAATCATCGCACTTTATCCTTCTCTAGGGTGTGGTGATTCAACATAGTTGCATTGTATCCTTCTTTAGGGTGTGATGATTCAGTCTGCCCTCTAGAAAATTGGTTTTATGCAGTAAAATAGCCATATCTCGAAATACACAATCTGGGTCGAGCTGAAATTTGGACCAGAGACGTATAACATAGGAATTCTCATGCTCACCAAAAATATCCAAAACCCACATCATATTTTAGAAGATATAGTTATTTTATCATACATATAGCTGCCATAGAACCATCTGTCATATCTTGGAATCCACGATCTGGGTTTTCAAGATATTTTCAGAATCAATAGAAGGGATGGAGGCGTTGCAACTTCTTAAATCAAGTCTGGTGATAATACTCACACCATACGACTATTTTGAATGGAATCCGAAGGCCACATTAACTCAAAAGAAAAAGACTATATAATTTGACGATGGTGACATAAACATAACTTACAACAGTGCTTGAGAAGACCAAATGGGTGAACCGTAAGGATGAGGCCATGGGACTAGTTATTCAGTTAATATCCACTGATTTATGGTTTCATGTTTCTGCATGCAAGACTCCAAATGAGATTTGGATCACCTTGGAAGGACTCTTTGGAAAGAAAGATGAGATGCGAGGTCATATGCTTGAGGTAGAGTTGAATACCTTAGACCCTAAAATTTTTGATAATATACAAGATTTCTTTACTAAATTTAAATACTTGATATTAATATTGGGTGAATGTGGTATTGAAAAGTATACAAAAGAGAAACAACTTATTCTAAAAATCTTGGCCAAGCTAGGACCAGAATACATTGTATATGTCTCCAATTTCCATTCTGGCAGATGTCTTTTTGGAACAAATTGGAAAATTCCTATGATGGCTCAGTTCATTGAGTCTCTAACAAAAGAGAAGAAAAAACTCATACATATGGGCCTCATGAAATATCCCAAAGCACATGCACCCACCATACATGATGGAAAAGGGTCATCCAATCAGAACTGAAAGGAGAAACAAAATGAGAAGGAGGGATATTCCAAACCCTTTAAGAATTCTTCAAGTTCCAAAGACTCTTTAGATTCCAAGAAGAAGAAGAAGGGAAAGCAGTGCACTTACTGCAATAAACCAAATCATGAAGAATCAACATGCATGAAGAAACATATCGATCTTATGGCACAAGAAATTTAACAAAACAACCTTGGAAACTTCATTCCAGAGGGAGTCAAGAAGCAGAAGGAAGAAGATCATGCTCCTAAGAAAGGTAATCATCATGCTCTTGTTGCATTTAATTCGTCATCTGATTCATGGATTATAGATTCTGGTGCATCCCATCATATGGCAGCGAAAGAGGAAGTTTTTTCTTCTTTGAGTCCATGCTCAATACACCCTATTCTCATGGGGGAGGATACTCTAGTATAAGTAGCAAGAGAAAGTAGAGTGGAACTCCATAATGGAAGTTTTGCGAATGTTTTAAATGTTCCAAATCTTTCTATGAATCTTCTCTTAGTTTATCAGATCGATCAGAAAGGTAAAAATCTTGAATTTACATCAGATTCAGTTTCAGTAATTGACATGCATGACTATTCCATCATTGCAATTAGTGAGGTGGATCATAAGTCAAGGTTGTATAAATTCACTAAGTTTTCTGATGATGACTCCTCTTTTCTACTTACACATAAGGAGAGTAATTTGCATGCACCTCCAGTGAAACATGCATATACTCTTGTGCTTCCATCAGTTTCAGACATCAGAGATGATTCCATACACTCATATTATGTACATGAAAATAAGAAGGTAGTATAGCCAGATAAGAAGCCAACATTGAAGCTTCAGTGGATGCCCGAGAAGGCATAGTTCACACTTCAGGCAACAGGGATCCTTGTAGGTAATCCATTGGATTCGAGGAGGACTCAATCTTACCATGTGGAACCTTCTCATGTAATTTTATCTTCACAACCTACGGTGCCTATGCATTGCTATATGGTTCAATCTTATGATCCACAACTCTACAATGAGGGTGTGGGAAATCCATTATGGCAAGCATCCATGAAAAAGGAGTATGACTCACTCCTAAAGAATCAGACTTGGAATCTGGTTCCACTTCCACCACAAAGGAATATTTTCAGGTGCAGATGGGTCCACATGATCAAGAGGTACAAGGCTAGACATGTTTCCAAAGGACTTCATTAGATCCCTAAAGATGTCTACATCTTCACAAAGACTTTCAATGAGCATAATTTTCATACTTTGTGGGATCATTATTTTTTTTCAATGTTCATTCGCTGCATTGTACATGAGTACCTAATATGGCCTAGTAGTTGAGACTCATTTTCTACTCCATAGTGATTTTCAGGGGGGATGTTAGAGAAATTTCAATTTTCGACACACTAGTTCAGTGGGAGTGAGCTGACTAGTTCTATTTTAGACTTTCTATGGTTGACCTCTTTTGACCATGTTGACCACTTTTGACCATGTTGACCATGTTGAGAATGGGTGAGCATAGTTGTCTATGATTGACCATGATTGAATATGGTCAAATTTGGTTGACTATGGTTGTATATGGTCAACTTATGGTTGACTAGGGTTTATTTAGTTGACATATGGAAGCATATGGGTCAATATGGCTGACCAATTTGACTATCATTGTGAACATTCAATAATGATGACCATGTTGAATATGGTTGACCATGGTTGACTATGGTAGGTCATGGTTGACTATGGTTGACCATGGTTGACAATGGTTTCCCATGGTTACCTATGGTTGACCATGGTTATCTATGGTTGAGTATGGGTGACCAAGCTAGACCATCATCAGCTATGGAGGACCATGTTAATCTCGATAACTATGGTTGATTATGGTTGACTATGCATGAGTATGGCTGGTTATGGTTGACCATTAGTGACCATGTTTGACTATGGTTAACCATGCTTACTATGGTTGATGATGTTTGAATAGCTTTGACAATGTTTGACCATGTAGATTAGTATGACCGCATTTGACCATGGTTGATCATGGTTGATTATTGTTGCCTATGGTTTCCCATGAAAAGCTATAGTTGACAACATTCTACTATGATGACCATGGTTGATTATGGTTACCCATGGTTGACTTTGGACCATGGTAGACTATGGAAGAACATGTTGACCCATGTAAGATTCCAATAAATGTTCATCGTGTATGTCATCCACTCTTTTGGCCAATACTTGAAATTTTGAATTATAATCTTCAATGTCACCTAAGTGATTGATTCTTGTAAATTGACTGAAGTAGTCATGTTCCCAAAGTTTCCCATATTGTTCTTCTAAGTATCTTGTAAATAAACCCCAAATATAATAATAAAAACTCCGGGACTCCTTTTAACTACCCATTGATACCATTGATATGATTTTATCTCAAAGTTCAAAGTTGTTGTGTGAATCCTTTGCTTCTCATCCATAATATTATGCAACTCAAAATATTTATCTATTTCATTCACCTAGGTAAATACCTATGTTCCATCAAACTTCCTTAATTCAACCTTGGGAAGGTTCACTCCTTTTGGAGACCATCCGTAAGTAACTCCATTATTGGAGTTAAATCCCCTTGGAAAATTCTTATTATTCGAAAGTTGTTCAATCTGAATACTACCTTTATTTTCATGAGTCCCTTCAAAGACCTTATTAATTTTAGAGAACCTCCCATTCAAGGCTTCCATAATCTTTGTTCCAAACATTCCATCCTTCATTTTATATGTTCCTTATTTGCATCCATCTTCCTTTCCATTAATTCCTTATTTTCATCCATCTTCATTTCCATCAATTCTTTATTTTCTTCCCTAGACAAATTCCCATGTTATATATAAAACCCCTTATTAATCCATGGATATATAATTATTACATTTCTAGTGTTATATTTGTATGTATATTAGAATTATCCATTTTACCCTTTCATTATAATTGTACCCTTTGTCTTCTATATATATATATATATATATATACCAAGTAGACCTAGTCTTAGGATCATCTTATCTTTTCTTATGAATTGGATATATTGTAAAAAGAAGGTTTCCTCATCGAAGCGGACTATACCCATTGACTATTTTATCATTTTTAAGGTTTCTGATCATAAACTTTTATATCAAAGCATTGATCCTAGGGTTTTGTTGCTTCAAGCGAGTCTTGTAATTTTTGCTATAACTTTTTTTATGAGATGCTCTAGAAAATGAAGTTTTGAGGTTACTGAGGAGACATATCAAAGTATATATGATAACAATTTCTTGATTTGGGCCATTGTACTTTCAGATATATATCCTATGGAAGATAGGGTTTTTTGCTCATCCTAAATTCTATTTTAAACAATTCATCTTGGGATTTTAACTATAATTTTTGTTCTGGGAGGTTTCAGATAGTAAGATTTTGTGGACACTGAGTAGAAATGTCATAATATAATTGGTCAGAATTTTAGGTTCTATTTTGATATACTTTCAGATATATAGTCCATGGAAGCCAAGGTTTGTGACTAATCCTGAAATTAATTCTCTTGGCCTTTTTTATGTAAACATTTTTAAATGAAGTTTCATACTTTGAAATTTTCAAAATATTGAGTTGGCATAGTGGACTACATGTGGAAAACATTTCATGCTTTTAATCATTATATTTTAATATATATTTCTTGTGGAATTTAGGGTTTTGAAAAAGTTATTTTCCAGTGATTTTAAGATCTTTTTCCGTGGTTAACAACCTTATTTTGAATTTGTTTTTTAGATACATGTTCCAACATCTTTAAATAACATAGGATTTGTCTTTCATTGGGTAAACATATATTTTGGGAATAATATATGCGGGAAATACAAAAGGTTTCATGTGGTTACTAGAAACCATTGTTTCACCTAGATGGAAACATCTATAACCCTTATTGGTACCCCTTTGAGTAGTATGACATTAAACAACAACTGTAAACGAAATATCAATCCACATACCTTGGGGGATATATGATGTCCCTTAGGTATACCTGAAGCCTTCCTTAGGTAAGATATCCAACCATATTGTTTCTATAGTACACTGAGAATGACACTCAGAGAGACCACTCTCTAATACTTGGGTAGTTGGGTAGTACGCCTAAGGGCATGGTTGAGCCTCCTAAGTTAGTGCCCTGAGAGATTGATTCAAGTACTATTGTTGGACCCTACATGTATATCAGAGAGATATAGTAATTTTGACTCTTTGGTCCTTAGGACCTTGTAACATTTTACATGGCTCCAAATAAAGAGACAATTTGTTTTTCAAAAATTGAACCTACAAAAATATCCTCCATGACTCATGAAGAAAACGAGGAGATACAAAACAAGTTATCCAAATTGAATAGTCAAATTGATTCATTGAATGATAATTCAATAAAAAAGGTTGATTTAATGAATATGTTGAGCACTCAACACACCCTAAAATTCTATGTTCATTTTTTACTTTTGGGTACCACTTGATCCTTTACAGTGTTTGTTTTGCCTTCAGTATGAAATTGATACTTGCACTTATTTTTTATGTTCATGTTTGAATTTTCTAAAGCCTAACTGAACATACAACAAAGAATGATCTTAATCGTTAAATGGTCCTTAACAAGATACTTACGGAATTGACACACTAAATATTTCCACGATGCGCTTAGGAGTTCGGCATTGGTAAATGTTAAAGGTGTTGAAAATCGTTTGAGAAGTTTAAAATAGTCGAACACCAATCTTCATCTGCGTGGGCAGATGAAAGTATTTCTTTTTATGATTGAACTTTGGTAGAGTTATTACCGAATACCTACCCGTTCGGATTTGGCAGGAAAATGAAAAGGTAAGCGTCACGCAAAGGGAAGAGCAGTATCGCCGATTGTCGACACCCAACATGATTTCAACATCAGGGAGTTACAAAATAAAATACACATTAAATTTTACATTTTGAATTGCCAGTCCCCGACGCCATCCAAGTATAGGTGGTCGTAATATATTTTTAGTTCCTTCAACGTAAAGTGCAATCCTTACCCACCATCCGAATGCTAAATTGTATGTTCAAATATTTTAAGTAACCCTAGGTTGATAAGCCACGTCAACATCAATCGATATCATAAGTTTTAGAGGGAACATATCAACAAATTCACATTGCAAATTTTTTTTTAATAACAATTATAAAATCATATAAATTGCACAAAAAACTCAGATAAAAGAACGTAGTTAATTTACATTCAAAAGGGAACAAGATACATTCAAGAAGCTTCGATTTTTCATATAATTAGAAAATTTCCCGCCAAAGTTGGGCTACATACAAATAGATATCGTCGACATCTTTTGCTAATCGGCCTAGTCACAATGAGAGTACAAAATCTTTACTACAAAAGAGAAGAAATATTAAGCATCACTTGGGGGAACGCAAAGCAAAGGCTCGCCCATTATGCATCTCGTATGCGCACACCTTCTCCCAGACTACTTCTCGCATCCTGTAAAGTTTCCTTTCCCTCTTTAGATGCCATCCTCTATGCCTCACACAACTGCACAATTGTTTCTTGAGCTTCTTGAAGCTGTCTTTGGAGCCAAAATGTGCTTCCTCCATGACCCTTTGATGTCGATGCCTCCTGGTTCTTCACCGCCAACAGGCTCCGCAACTCTCTATTTTCTTGGTAGCTTTCAGCTATAGCAAGTTGGGCCTACTCTAACTGCTGGATGGAATTCTTAATGGGAGAACACAATTCTTTTGCCCTACCCTTTCGTTCCTTGCTTCCTTTACCAGCAATCCTCACAAGCCCCGACTGGTAAGTAATCATTTTAGACCCCTCATCATTGGGATTTATATTCATCTAAGCTTGGGGGGGGGTCTTCCTCCCTTTTTCCCATGTCTTTCCTAGACCTCCCTCTTCTTCGTGGTGTTCATTCCTGAGGGGGTGTAGTCTCCATCATACCTCCTTTAGGCATACTTCTCTCCACCCCAACTTCTGCTAGAGGTGTCGAAACCCTATCCAAACGAAATCCTGTACCTCCTGTCAAAACTTCGAGGACACTGGAAGCCAATGAGAATGAATCCCAAGCATGTTGGGGCTTAGACCTGGCACTCCAGCTACCTCACAAACCCCATCCCTTGTTAGGAAGGGATCCCATAATGCAACAATGTGGTGGTTTCGACCCCTGTAGATAATTAAGGATCACTACACTGAGGTTTTCCTGAATAAACGCACAAGATTAGTGTCACAGAAGCATAAACTAGACTTATGTGTGGAATTCCCCACAGAATTCCTAGAATTTATATCCAAACAAAGTAGCAAAATAGAGCGTGCCAAAAGAACACTCACGCTTCATGACAAGATGCCTTGAATACTTAACATGTCACAACTTCTCATCGGATGTGATCCAGAACGATTAAAGCACCGTCGATCGGAGTTGCAGAGAATGTGCAGTACAATCATTCCAATCTCTTTAAACTCCCTAGCTTCCATTATTAATGACTGATAGTTGACACACTTGGTAATACAGATTATGGAGGCATTTAATGACTTCCTTACTATGGTATCCGACCTTCTGGGAGAATACATGCACATGCTCAACCCTGGCGTCTTTTCCTAGTCCCAAAGGTCAAGAAACTACTATGATGGTTCCAACGCTCGTATCCACTGTACTCGATTTTCCACACTTTGGCGCATTGACGTGACTCATTTAAATTGAAGAGGAACAATGGTACAGATGAAAGACATCACAGGTCATTTAAATGAACAATTGGGATCATGTAAGTATTAAATGATTGACACTAACGAGCTCCATAGGTACGTACCGATCGATTATGTTTGTTAGTATCTTATGTCATATTTGCTCAATCACTAAACTATCTCAACTCCGATTGTAGGAAGGATTCCCCAATCACCGAATAAAGCTTGCTCTGTGATCTCACTGATGAACCCAAAAGAAACATTGAAGTAGGATCGATAGTGCGATGAAGGATGCCAAGTTCCCTGAGTTTGGCACCTCGATAATTTCATTGACCTGAGTGACGTAGTCAAGCGGCATGTTGAACAAGATGTTGTATGGAATGAATATTTAGAAAAAATATCTGATGCAAAGCTAGGGAAAGTACGACAATTCATAGAACATCTGATCAAAGCCCAAGCCATGCTACAACAGCTGAACTCCATCTTAGTAAAGTACCGGGTGCATGCAGTAGACATCAAGGGAATATATGAGGGCCCGATGGAACAACATAGATTTCCATGGTCCCAAACTTGTGAAAAATTGTTTGTTTGTTGGACTGAATACGAGAGCAGTCATCCTTTCCAAGAAGTATCTTGGGACGACTGTTAAAGAAGTTGTTAGAAGATAACACCATGTGGCGATTTTTGTTTTGTTTAAACTGCAATTAGCTTTTAGTTTCAGTTAGAACTCTATATTATAAATAAAGACATCGACCAATTAACAAAGGGTCAATGGTTGTTGTGAGAACTCTTTCTTTTTGGTTGTTAAGAATTATTTTGAGACTGCTACGAATTGAGAAGTCCTTCTAGACCAAAGACAAACTATTTTCATCAGATGCATGTGATTGGACTTGGATAAGAACTACTTCCAATCCTGTTTCATGAATGGTGGAGTAATGAGTAAGAGAAATTAATTATGTTGTCAAGTTATCTGGTGCAATGTTTTGATGTTCTTTGCTTTAATGATGAAGATAGATCGTTGTGTTATTATGTAATGCATGGTCAGGGTAGATGAATTATTTTTCTTGCCATTATCTTATTACATATGTTCTTTCTTTTTGATAGTTAGTTTCTCAGACAATAATTGGATGCTCACATGGTTAATGTATTAGTACTAGGCCTATGGTATAGAGTAATTGTCCACATGTTGAGAAGCGGGTTATCCAAAGCTTAACATCTTCCCTAGTAGTTAAAAGTTAATTCTTTTGTTTGTAAAGTTGGTTTATAATGGATTTCATCTCTCATATCAGCCCCACCTAAGAGGAAATACATAAGAAAACAATCCTAACTGAAGGAAGAGCCTTCAAAATAAAACACAAAGCCCATCAATAAATTGGTCGGATCACAAGATCTGGAGAACCATTCCATTTTAAACACTGCAGAGTCTAATTGGGCCTCGACGACCGGTTTGGTTCCTACTTTTGAGTCAAGGGATTTAGATCCCATCAACAGAATTGGTGCTAGAAGGAGGGCCTGAGAATGAATGGCTGAGTATATATTTTATCTATCATTTCAAACAACCTACAGATTCGTAACATCCCACATGCATGGATAGTCTGTCATAATACAACCCACACATGTTGAGTATTCCTGAAATGGATAACTCACCCCATCCTAAGGAAGAGCCTTTTCACCCTAAAATACCTTACACCCTTCCTCACGAGGAGGTGAATCAATTCAGGAGAATCACTAGAGCCTACCCCTAACAGATTGGTGTGTTTTCCTTAGCTCCTATACTCCCTCGAAGAAAAAAAAAAGTAGACAAGTGGTTAGAACTCCAGAAGAAGTTTTCGTACACTCCATAGAATACTTAATAGATTTTGCAATTACCGAAATCCAAGAACCTCTCGATCTGATACCTGAAACGTTAGTCGTCGACGTCTTTGAGCTAAACAACTTTTCAGAAGAAGAAGAGTTTGACTTGGATTCTAAATATATGGATTCTAAATATATGGGATCCTGACCTGATCGTGCCTTCCAACGATCTTTTTGAGTCTCGGAAACAACCTGTGAAAGTTTCAGCGATAGAGACGTGGAGTAAGGGTCCACCCGGCTCAAAAGATACTGACACCACCCGAGCTTCACAAAGTAAGTTAAATCACGATCACCCAAAAACGTGTTTTACTCTCAGTAAAAAGCCTATAAGCATTCATACCCAATATTCGCCCAAACTAGATTACAACATGGTCGAAGATTTGAAGAAGCTAAAGGCCAATATTTCAGTTATGGATATATGCAGGATCCCTCAATAGAAAGACTTTCTGTTACATGCCTTGAACTCTGCAGAAAACCCGACGACGGGAAATGGCCCAGAAAGAATATTTGACTCACATAGGTCCAGTGGGAAAACCAACTGTTAATGCCTGTTCGGGAGATAGAAAAGAAAAACCTTGTGTCCCCCCATTCCTCCTAACGTTTGAAATCTTCAATAGAAACATCCATAACTATTTAGTAGATTCTAGAGCATCCTCCAATGTCATGCCCTTGTCTGTTTGCAAGAAATTGAATGTCGTTCCTATCAAGACTGATAAACATGTCATACAACTGGATAGGACCCAGGTCAAGGTCATAGGAGAACTTAAAGATGTGATTATCAGGATATCAATGCACCCCAGATTTTTGCAAGTGATCAAGATTATTTTAGTAGATATCCCAAAGGAATATGGGCTATTACTGAGTCGAGATTTCTTTGAAAAGATAAATGGTTACTTCACTATAGACTGGGCACATCTTTGGCTACCACTGAAGGGATACAAGAACATGATCATAATTGATAGGGAGAGATATCTGAAACATATGGTCACTGATTTGGAAGCCCCTAATGAACCCTCGTCCACAGATTTCCCCATACTGGGTAATTATTCATGCGAATCCTACTTTGGAAACTTCGCTCCCCTCTTATCCGATGTTCCTCTTACCCAAAACTCTGAATTGATTTTCCAAGACAAATCACCGATACCGATAGGAGACACCTTCTTCTGCCAGAACTCGATGCTAGAACTTGTAGAACGAGAGGTCAGGGAACAAGAAATTAATAAGGGAAGCAAAAATAGTGATCACGGTTCAAAAATTTGGGCCTCTACTTTGATTGATCTAAATCTCAAGAAGGGTCTGGAGCAGGATGCATCCTCATCAATCCTATTGGTAAAAATGTCATTTCTTATCCTGTAGGCTAGAATTCGAATACACCAACAACACTATCGAATATGAATCTCTAGTACAAGGATTAAGGAAATCCATAGATTTGGATGTCAAAAGGTTGAAAGTTTTTTGGGACTTAGAAGTTATTATTAGACAAGTAAAAAATACTATACATTGCAATTCTTCTCATCTAAAGAACTATCAACATGAGGTGCATAGGTTAATAGAACACTTTGAGGCCTTTAAAATCACTGTGATCCCCAGAACAAAGAATATTCTCACCGACTCCTTGGACACAACCACTTCTAGGCTGTCTCCTTTAGAATATTATGAAGCCTCTTGTTTCACCATGGAACTTCTCTACAAATCGTCGATACCTAATAACATTTCCAATTGGAAATTATTCGAAGGAGATGAAAAAATCATAAAATTATTGACTAACCAAGACAATTTCAAAGACCTCTCTATTGATGATGAAGAATTCCAAGAGATGTCCACATAAATTGATCCTCGAATGAGAGAACCTATGGATAAATCAAAGGGTCACACGATCCTAAAAGGGATATCTAATCTAGAAAATATTTTTGATCTCAAGGATCGATTTAAGGGACTCGAAAACGCAAAGACTGGTAGCTCTTGTCCCCTGCATGAAACTATAAATCTTGGGACCCCAGAGAGTCCAAAGAAGGTGAATCTAGGCAAGACTATGTCTAAATAAGAGAGGAAAGCTAACCTCAAATTATTCAGGAAATACCAGGATGTCTTCGCGTGGTCCTATACTGATTTGAAAATGTATGATACCCGCATCATTCAACACACCATCCCTTTAAAACCATAATTAAAACCTTTCCAACAGAAGCTCCGAAAGTATCACCCATCCTTGGAGCCTCTTATGTATCCGGAATTAAAGAATATTTTAGATGCCAAGATCATTTTTCAGGTTAGGAATTTCACTTGGGTAGTGAACGTTGTTCTGGTGAGGAAACATTCAGGGGAGATCCACCTATGCGTAGATTTTAGGAACCTCAACAAGGCCTCAAAAAAAGACAATTATCCAATCCCGTCGATGGAACAACTCTCGCAGACCGTGTCGGGCTCGAAAATTTTCTCTCTACTAGACGGTTTCTCAGGTTACAACCAAGTATTAGTTTCAGAGGAAGACCGTTTGAAAACCACCTTCCGAACCAAATAGGGAACCTTCACTTATAATCGCATGTCATTTGGGTTAATTAACAAAGGAGCAAACTTCCAAAGATCCAGGGACGTATATTTCTGGGGACTAATCAATAGAGGAGTGGTAGTGTATCTAGATGACATAATAGTGTACTCAAAGAGCAAAGAAGAGAACATCCAACACTTAACTCAGATTTTCTAGAGATGTAGGAAATACAATATATCCTTAAACCCTAAGAAAACTATCTTTGGTGTCGAGGAAGGTAATATGTTAGGTCACATTATATCTCAGGCAGGGATTCACATAGACCCTGAAAGGATTAAAGCCATAGCTCAACTTCCCTTACCCCATAATAAGAAAGCTATTCAGTCCTTTTTTGGGAAAATCAATTTTGTGAGGAAGTTCACTCCTAGCTTCGCGAAAATCATCAAACCCTTACAAAAGATGATTTACAAAGATGTTGAATTTAAGTGGGATGATGAGCGAAAATACGCCTTCAACAATATCAAAACTGTCATTTCTCGAGCCCCGGTGTTACGAAGTCCTATTTTCAATAGGGACTTTTTCCTTTATACTTTCACCTCCGAGAAATTGCTATCTGCAGTATTGACTTAGAAGAATGATGACAACAATGAAGCCCCAGTTTCATTTATGAGTAATAATCTTCAAGGATCTAAGCTCAATTACCCAGCTGTAGACAAACATGCCTATGCGGTTTATAAGGCGGTGAAACATTTTAGGTCTTACATCCTCAAGAATCACACTAAAGTAATTGTGTCACACCCTGCATTCTGATCCTTGTTCACCTAGCAAGAAATGGGGGAAATAAGGGGAAACTGGATGGCAGTATTCTAGGAATTTGATCTAGATATAAAACCTGTAAAACTAGTAAAAGGACAAGGTTTGTGCAAGCTTGCAGTCGAAGCCCAGGATCAAGTAAATGAAGATATCGGATGGGAGAATGAAATGACACTATGGTGTGGTGAAGTAGCATACATCTCCCCAGGACAAGACTCCTAGTACAAATATTTAACTTATCTCCTACATCACGGGACTTGTCTCGAAAACCTCAACCCTACAGAAAGGGGAGCCTTGAGATTAAAATCTGCACAATATTGTCTTATAAATTCAGTGCTCTTTCAGATCAATTACGATGGGGTACTATTAATATGTCTCAAACGAGAAGACACAGACAAGGTACTAAAATAACTCCATGATGGCCCCACCAGGGGACATTTTGTACGAAACACTACCGCTCATAAGATTCTGAGAACCGACTATGATTGGCCCACCTTGTTCAAAGACACTCATACTTACGCTAGAAACTGTAAGACTTGTCAAATAAGCGTCAGGAAGGAGAAAAGAGCGGTGGTCCCACTCAAACCTGTTACTGTCTCTCAGCCTTTTGAGTAGTGAGGGTTGGATATCATAAGAGAAATCATACCTAGCTCCTCGAAGCTGCACAAGTACATTCTTACTGCCACCGACTATTTCACAAGATGGACAGAGGCCATTCCTTTGAATCATGTGAACGAGAAGGTGGTTATCCAATTCATATAAAAACAATTGATCACGAGGTTCGATGTCCCTTCTGTTCTGGTCTTCGATAACGCAACTTACTTTTCTTCAAACCTATTGACAGAGTTTTCTCTGGACAAAGGAATCATAACCAAGTACTCTTCAAATTACTACCCCCAGGGAAATGATCTGGATGAATCAATTAATAAAAACCTGGTAAGTATATTAAGGAAGATGGTGACAGATAACCAAAGAAATTGGCATAATCTACTCTATAATTCTCTATGGGCTGATAGGGTCACACCTAAGGAAGCCATAGGAAATTCCCCATACTTTTTGGTCTATGGGAAAGAATCCATCCTCCCAAATGGAATCTACCTCCCGTCTCTTCAGTTGGCCTAAGATTCCAACGAAGAACCCTTATCATCCATACAACAAAGGATTAATACTCTGCTCATGCTAGAATAAGAGAGAGAAAAGGATAAATCGAAATTCCTATCTCACCAACAGATAGTGAAAATATGGTTTGATAAGCATAAGGCTAAATAAAAGAATTTTGAGGTAGAAGACTTAGTCCTGAAGTGGGACAGAGCAAATGAACCTAAAGGGAGACATTATATGTTTAAGAGTCTATGTCTTGGACCTTTCCAGGTAGATGAGAACATTGGGGTAGGCACTTATCGATTACAGAATCTGAGGGGAGAACTTGATGCCCTCCCAGTAAATGGCCAAGCCCTAAAACAATACTTCCAGTAAAAAAATAAAATAAAAATAAAATCAGGTCATGAGTCAGGGTCAAAGGAAAGGAAGGAGGAACAAAGATTCTTCTTTCACCCAGTGAATCACCATTTGTTGAGCACTCAACACACCCTAAAATTCTATGTTCACTTTTTACTTTTGGGTACCACTTGATCCTTTACACTGTCTATTTTTCCTTCAGTATGAAACTGATACTTGCACTTATTTTTTATGTTCATGTTTTAATTTTCTAAAGCCTGCCTGAACATAAAGAAAATAATCATATTAATCATTAAATGGTCCTTAGCAAGCTACTTAGGGAATTATCACACTAAATATTTCCACAATGCGCTTAGAAGTTCGACATCGGTAAATGTTAAAGGTGTTGAAAATCATTTGAGAAGTTTAAAATAGCCGAACACCAATCTTCATCGACGTCGGCAGATGAAAGTCTTTATTTCTACGATTGAACTTTGGCAGAGGTATCTCTGAAGGCTGACCCTTTCAACTTCGACAAGAAAATGAAAAGGTAAGCGTCGCGCAAAGGGAAGAGTGGTATCGCCGATTGCCAAAACCCGACATGATTTCAACGTCAGGGAGTTACAAAATAAAATACACATTAAATTTTACATTTTGAATTTTCGATCCCCGATGCCACCTAAGTATAGGTGGTCGCAATATATTTTTAGTGCCTTCGACGTAAAGTTAAATCCTTACCCACCATCCGAATGCAAAATTGTATGTTCAAATATTTTAAGTAACCTCGGGTTGATAAGCCATGTCAACATCAATCAATATCGAAAGTTTTAGAGGGAACATATCAACAAATTCACATTGCAAAAAAAACAATAATAACAATTATAAAATCATATAAATTGTACAAAAAAATCAGATAAAAGAACGTAGTTAATTTACATTCAAAAGGGAATAGGATACATTCAATAAGCTTCACTTTTTCATATAATTAGAAAATTTCCCGCCAAACTTGGGCTACATACAAATAGATATCGTTGGCATCTTTACTAACCGGCCTTGTCACAGTGAGAGTGAAAAATCCTTACTAAAAAAGAGAAGAAATATTAAGCATCACTTTGGGTAATTCAAAGCAAAGGCTATCCCATTATGCATCCCCTACGTGAACACCTTCTCCTGTACTACTTCTCACAT
The DNA here is from genome assembly GCA_009831015.1 of Picea engelmannii. Classification (NCBI taxonomy): domain Eukaryota; kingdom Viridiplantae; phylum Streptophyta; class Pinopsida; order Pinales; family Pinaceae; genus Picea; species Picea engelmannii. The sequence goes on from ML778071.1 coordinate 679,036, forward strand.
CCTGTAATGTTTCCTTTCCCTCTTTCGCTACCACCCTCTGCGCCTCACGCAACTGCACAATTGTGTCACGATCTTATCGAAGCTGTCTCTGGAGGCAAACCATGCTTCCTCCACGACCCTTTGATGTCAATACCTCCTGGTTCTTCACCGCCAACTGGCTTCGCAACTCTCTATTTTCTTGGTAGAGTTCAATTATAGCAAGTTGGTCCTACTCTAACTGTTGGATAGAAATCTTAACGGGAGAACCCAATTCTTTTTCCCTCCCCTTTCGTTCCCCGCTTCCTTTACCAGTAGTCTCCACAAGCCTCGACCGGTAAGTAAGCCTCGTAGACCCCTCAACGACGAGATGTATATTCATCTCAGCTTGGGGGGGGTCTTCCTCCCTTTTTCCCATGTCTTTCCTAGGCCTCCCTCTTCTCCTTAATGTTCGTTCCTGAGGGGGTGTGGTCTCCAACATACCTCCTTCATGCGTACTTCTCTCCACCCCAAATACCTCTAGAGGCGCTGACACCCTATCCAAACGAAATCCTATCCAAATCCCTCTATAGGAATTCCCCACATAATTCCTAAAATTTATAGCTGAACAAAAAAGAAAAATAGAGTGTGCCAAAAGAACACTCACACTTCATGAAAAGATGCCTTGAAGACTTAACGTGTCATAACTGATTGTCGAATGTAATCCAAAATGCTTAAATTACCGCTGATCGGAGTTGCAGAGAATGTGTAGTATGATCATTCCATTCTCTTTAAACTCCCCAGCTTCCATTATTGACGACTGATAGTTGGCACACTTGGCAATATGGATTATGGAGGCATTTAACGACTTATATAATACGGTATCAAACCTTCTAGGAGAATACATGCGCATGCTCAACCATTGTGTCTTTTCCCAGTCCCAAAGGTCGAGCAGCTACTATGATGGTTCCAACACTCATATCCTCCGTACTCAATTTGCCACGGTTTGGTGCACTGATGTGACTCATTTAAACTAAAGAGGAGTAGTGACATGGATAAAATACATCGCAGGTCATTCAAATGAACTGGGATCACATAAGTATTAAATGATTGACACTAACGAGCTCCATATGTACGCACTGGTCGATTATGTTTGTTAGTATCTTATGTCATATTTGCTTGTTCGCTAAACTATCTCAACCCCACTTGCAGGAAGGATTCCCCAATCACTAAATAAAGATTGCTCTGTGATCTCACCGATGAATCCAAAACAAACACCGAAGAAAGATCGACAACACGATGAAGGATGCCAAGTTCCCTGAGTTCGACACCCTGATAATTTCATTGACCTGAGCGACGTAGTCAAGTGACATGCTGAACAAGATGCACTATGGACTGAAGAGTTAGAAAAAATAGCCGATGTGAAGCGAGGGCAAGTATAACAATTCACAAAACATCCGATCAAATCCCAAACCATGCTACAACAGCTGAACTCCAACTTATTAAAGTACCAAGTTCATGCAGTAGACATAAGGGGAATATATGTGGACCTAATGGAACAACATAGATTTCCATGGGCCCAAACTTGTGAAAATCTGTTTGTCATCTAGACTGAATACGAGAGTAGTCATCCTTCCCAAGAAGTATCTTGGGACGACTGTTAAAGATGTTGTTAGAAGATAACGCCATGTTGCGATTTTTGTTTTGTTTAAACTACAATTAGCCGTTAGTTTCGGTTAGAACTCTATATTAAAAATAAAGACATCGACCAATTAGCAAAGGGTTGATGGTTATTGTAATAACTCTTTCTTTTTGGTTGTTAAGAATTATTTTGAGACTGCTATGAATTGAGAAGTCCTTCTGGACCAAAGACAAACTATTTTCATTAAATGCATGTGATTGGACTTGGAGAAGAACTACTTCCTATCATGTTTCATGAATGATGCAGTAATGAGTAAGAGCGATTAAATCTGTTGTCAATTTATCTGCTGCAATGTTTTGATGTTCTTTTCTTTAACGACGAAGATAGATCGTTGTGTTATTATGTAATTCATGGTCATGGTAGATGAATTATTTTTCTTTCCATTATCTTATTACATATGTGATTTCTTTCCGATAGTTAGTTTCCGAGACAATAATTGGATGTTCACATGGTTAATGTATTAGTACTAGGCCTGTGGTCTAGTGTTTTTGTTTGCATGTTGAGCAACGAGTTATCCCAATCTTAACCTCTTCCCCAATAGTTAAAACTTAATCCTGTTGTTTGTCAAGTTGGTTTATACTAGCTTGCATCTCTCATATCAGCCCCACCAAAGAGGAAATACAGAAGAAAACAATCCTAACTGAAGGAAGAGCCTTCACAAGAAAACACAAAGCCCATCGATAAATTGGTCGGATCGCAAGATCTGGAGAACTATTCCATTTTAAATGCTACAGAGTCTAATAGGGCCTCGACGATGGGTTTGGTTCCTACTGTTGAGTCAAGGGATTCAGATGCCATCAACAGAATACTCAAACCCATTTATGAAAAATAAATGTTGGCCATACTACATGCAGTTAAGAAATTGCACCCTTACCTAATAGAAAGACACTTAAAACTAAAAATAGATCATGATAGTTTGAAGTACTTCTTGGAGTAATGCTTATCTTCAGAAGAGAAACAAATATGGGTTACCAAGATGTTAGGTTATAACTTTGAAATTATCTACAAAAAAGGAAAACATAATGTTGTGGTAGACGCCCTTTCAAGGAAAAAAGAAGAAATAGAATATTTACTTTGTGTTATTTCTATTCTACAATCTGATTGGGTGGAAGAAGCAAAGATAGAATGGAAGTAAGATTAAGAGGTATGTAATATAATTCAAAAACTACAATAGGACACCATTTCATTAGATGATTTTTTATGAAATAATTATTTTCTATGGTATCATGATCACCTATATTTATGTAAGAATTCCCAACTCAAATAGAAGGTATTTTTGGATTTGCACAATTCTCCTATAGGAGGACATTCATGATTGTTGAAAATGTACCACAAGATCAAGGATTTTTTATGGGAAGGTATTAAAAATTATATTCAAAAGTCTATGTCTAAATGTGTGGTATTCCAATAGATTAAGAGAGAGACAATCACGATGTCGATTCTCCTACAACCATTAACTATACCGAGTATTTTGGTTTGTTATATTCTTTGCAGTGAAATTCTAGTTGAGGTGAATCGACTGATGGTCGAAGTTGAGGTGGATCTAAAGCAGGTCAAAGTCTAAGTAGATTGACAACAAGTCGAAGGTCGAGGGAGTTGACCAGGTAAATTCAAAGTCGAATATATCGATGACAAGTCAACTGACAAGATGTCAAAGTGTGGGCATGAGACAACCGACTAGAGACTGAATGGAGGCCGACTAGTAGTTGAATTGTAAACCCTACTTGGAGTTGACTGTAACAGAATCCTGAGATTTGTGGGATTTATAGCCAATGATATGAATGAATCTATAACCATTTTTGGGTGCTAGTATTTAGGGTTTTTTCTATTGTACATCCTATAAAGAGGCATGTTGTAAGGCCGTAAAGGTTGTTGTTTTTGTAAGGTAATTGTATAATTCACTTTTGTAGGTTAATGGATGTGTAAGTGTAGGTTGTTGGTCATGCATATGTAAGCCGAATTGGCTACATGATTTTTCTTTCCTGTGAAAGAAGGTATGATGTCGATTTTTTCTTAGGCGTGGACCAAGGTTAGGCATGCAACCTTTTATTATGAATTAATAAGACAAAAAGAGAGCAAAATTATCAAAGGAATGTTGGTTTTCCCAATTAAAGTTTTCCAGGGTAAAATCTTGGTGTATTGTGTCATTGCTTGTGTCATTTTCTTTCTTGATTAAATTCTTATTCTTTTCTACTAGGATTAGTGTGGAAGTGACCTGCATTTCCTGACATGTGGTATTAGAGGTTAGGTCTTCCCTGACAAGTGAGTGATCATAGTTGTGTAATTCTTTGGCGAGTATATCAGATATTGATCTGCGAATATTGAATCTAAGAACTAAACCCTAGGTACAACAAGAGTGGTAAGTCATAAATCATTTTAAAGATCGTGGTAAATAATGGCGAGCAGTTCCAGAATAGAGATTGAAAGATTCAATGGACAAAATTTTGAGCTTTGGAAGATTAAAATGGAATACCTTCTTGTAGATCGAAAAAAATGGACAACGGTTTGTCCAGGTACCTAGTCGACATGCATGTCAACGGAAGAATGGGAGAAACTCAAAAGAAGAGATAGAAGTATGATTCGGGTTTGTGTTTCATATTCGGTGTTGTTGAATGTATCGGGTGAATATTTGACCAAGAAACTATGGGACAATCTAGGAATCGTATACCAATCGAAATATCTGGTAAATAAGTTGTTTCTCAGAAAGAAATTGTATCTTATGAGGATGAGTGATGGTAGTTCGGTGACTGAGAATTTAAATGCGTTTAATACTATGTTAAGACAATTATCATATGTGGATATTAAGATCATTGATGAGGAGAAGTGTATCAACCTATTATGTTCTTTTCCATACTCCTAGGATAACTTAGCCGTGGCTATTGGGAGTAATACCACCACACTAGAGCTAGAGGACGTGGTTGCTTCTCTGTTGTAGGAAGAAATCAGAAGGAATAAAATGAAAGGATCGACCAAATATGCTTTGGTAGTGAGAGGTCAATTGGTCGATAGAGATAAAGGCATATTCTCCGATAGAAAATTTAAGTCGAAGAGTAGATCTAAATTCCCAGTTTAGTCGACGTGAAGATGAAATGATGTAAATTTGGGAATTATAAAAAGGACTCTAAGTCAAAGGAAACATAATTCAATGTTGAATCTAATGAGAAGAATTCAAATGAGAGAAACATGACCTCGGACAAGGGAGGTGATGTGTACCTGGCGTTGACTGATACATAGTCAGATCAAGATGTTTGGTTGATCCACTTGGGAGCATCCTATCATATGACAGGTCACCTAAAGAATGGTTCTATGAATATGAACAATATTATGGGGGTGATGTGTTCTTGGGGCATGACTTGACAACCAAAATTTTCACACGGGGAAGAGTCCAACTGACACTACAGGATGGGAGGAAAATAACCCTTCCAGGTGTGCTACACATTATGGGTTTGGGAAAAAACCTGATATATGTCAGTAAGGTGAGTGATGCAGGTGTGCATACTCTGTTTCAGAAGGATTCGTTCAATATGGCTAGAGGTGTGATGGTATTAATGAAAGAAGTTCAAATTGGTACCCTGTACAAGTTGTTAGGGAATAGTGACCTGAATGGATGCAACAACATTGTTTCTCCTAAAATCAAATCGACTGTGACTCGACTCGAATCGATGTCGACACAAATTGACTTGACTCGAGCTAAGTCAATTCAAATTGAATTGAAAAGACATGACTAAATTGACCTGACTGGGATATGGCATGAGAGGATGGAACACATTGGATAAAAAGGACTTCGATCTATGCACAACAAGGGTATGGTCAAAGGTTTTCCTGAATGTGGTTTAGAAGTCAACTTTTATGAATATTTCATATATGGGAAACAAAGTCGAGTGAGGTTCCCTTTTGGAGTGACAAGGGAAATGAGATTCTAGAATTGGTGCATGTAAATGTGTTGAACCTGCACATAATAGATCTAGCTTGAAAATACTACACACATTTTTAGAGAGAAATTGAGAAGAAGAAGCAAGAGAGAAAGAATGGAAGAATTATTATTAACCTTAATGAATAATGAATAATTTACACATGATATACTCTGTATAACTGAACCAATGTGCACTAGAGGTAAATCCAATGTGCCATAGTGGTGGTCTAGAGTGATCTGGACACACACCAACAATTACGAGAGTGAACTGCAACCTAGTCTAGTCTCTCGAGCAACTATGGGAGTGAACTGCCACCTAGATGAGTTAACTAGTCTACCAATATTCATTTAACTCACTGATACAGAGTGAAGTGAGGAGGATATCATGGAGTCATGAGTAATGTGCTAGTTTGGTGATGATACCAAGAAAAATGCACATTATCTGGTGATGATCCCAATGTTGCATGGTGAGAAAACCAATGCAGCATCTATACTCCACTCAACTAGTCAAACTGCAGAGAATATTCTCCCTAAACTTTAGGAGACTGGATAAAGACTAATAAACATAGGAAAAACCTTAGGAAAAATAAATCCCAGGTGTGTGTGAAGTAACTCCAACACCTCCCCTGAACATCACTATGGTTAAAATAAATAATGGGTCTCGACAACGAGGCCATGTTAGGTACCCAAATACAAAAGATACATTAAAATA
>ML778071.1:685391-712323 GCA_009831015.1 Picea engelmannii
CCCCTCAAGGTACAATGTATGTAAAAAGAAGAACTGACAGTTTCTATGCAATTGTTTCCTTCACTCCAATATTACTTCGCAGAGAATTGTTATAACCCTAAATTGCACCATACATGCATACCTGGCATCAGACCATCTTACTTGCCATTTTTTCCAAGCTATCACTGAAATCTCTTTTTAAAAAACTTTTTTTGAAGATCTACGTGCCCTGCACCATTACTTCCCATGTATGTATGCTTGTTGCACCACTACAACTCACGTACATACGCTAGCTGCACCATTATAGGCTACGTACACCCACAAAATCTGCAAAAAAATAAAAAGTTGCAAGGTAATATGGGCTTTTGGGTAGTTTCCTAACCAATTGACCGCCCATAGCATGTCACCCAACTGAATAAATATCATTTTGGCATATAAAATAAGGTGTTGGGGTCCCATTCCTAGAAGAAGAATGAAAGTAGTGAAACTCTTCCCATTTCATAATCCCCCCTTGCCCCAAGAATTTGCAACCACATTGTGAGTTTTGCGCCAGAATTCCCTATTCTAGCCTTTTTCCTTCATTACTAGCCTAATCCATTTCCTAGAGAGAGCTGAAGAGGAGAAAGATACATGGAAGAAGTTGGAGCTTGGTGAAGAGGATCCCGGGACTGGGTTCGAGGAGCAGTCATTGATCTCATTTTGGAAGTGACTTTGTGAGATTAATATAAAGAAGTAATTTTTCCATCCCGCCACATTATGTGTTCAATCTTGATATTTGATTTATATTTTATTATGATATCTAACCCACTAATTCATATATAGAATGCATGCTCATAGTTTCTTATTTGTCTTTTGGTGAATGCAGGTCATCTTTGGGAGGATATTTGTAGTCGAGGAACAACCGAATGCAAATGGATCGACACCGGACGCAGAGTTTAAGGTAAGACTACCAGATCCCTATACTTTGTACTTTATGCATGAATGTGGGGTATTGTTGGGATAGTTGTTAAAAGTAGGAGACTTTATATGGTTAGCTTTGCTTGCACTTTAGAAACCTAGTGTAGTTTGTACGAGGGTTTTCCCACTATATAAGAATTGGCAATTGTACTGGGGAGCCTCTAGGGTTTTTAGGGGATTTTTGTTTTTTAGGTGTCTTTAATTGGTTTATTTACTGTTTTTTGAGTTTCTGTAAATTTTTGTGTCTTAAAGGGATTCTGGTCTTCCATACTAGTACTCCCTTCTTGGTTTGCTTGGCTGCTAGTTTTATTTTTAGAGAAGTCAAATAGGTGTACACGACCTGGAGTGGGTTTGCACGTGTACATACTCGCCCTATATTTGGACAACCCGCCTACACACGCAGGCTGCTGAAGTATCAGTTGTGTGCTTGTGTCAGGAAAATATTTTTTTAAAGAAGAGGGAGTCATCCTCTTCATTGAATGAATCCATATTTCTTAAGGTTTTTCTTGATCTATCCATGGTCTTTGTTTTTTGAAGTCTTTGGCGTAGGTTTGACAACAATTATCTTTTTCTTTATCAAGATTTCTTGTGTTTTCTTGATTAGGGTTTGAGACAAGTTTTATGAGTTTTTTTTTATTATCTTGTTTAGTATTTTCAGTAACTTTTCATGAGCCAAAGTAGACCAGAAGTTAGTTTTTGGTCTCATCTTGTCTTCACTTTTCCCTTTTGCTTTCTTTGGAAGAAAAGAAAAAGAATTCATTTTCAAGTTTCTTATTTTGAAGCATTTAAAAAAAAAAAAATTAAATTTCTTGTTTTGTTAAGTAGTTACGTTAGTTGTCTTTACTTTCCAGGAAGAAGAGTGCTTTCTTAAGTTCTTTACTGAATACTTAGGACATTAAGTAGCTCATAGTCGAGTGAAATTTAGTTTTGAGTTTTTTCTTTTAAAAGATCTTAGAAAGAAAAGTTAGTTATAAAAGTTGGTTAAAGAGTTTTCAATTTGCAAATCTTTGTTTGTTGAAGAAGAAGTAATTTTGTTTCTAGCATTTGTTATTCTCTTTCGTCTCTTTACAAACACCATCCATTTCATTTCTGTTCCTTTGACTTAATATAAACCACTTAAAATCAATGCCTAATTAAAATTAATCAGAATTTCATGTTTGTAGGGTCCATCAACTAGATTAGGATAGAGCCTTGATTTAGGTTGGAGAGGAAACTCTTCAAGGCTATAAGACAAACATAGGAGCCTATGCTAGGGAGTGAAAAATTCTAGTAACATGGAAATTATCCAGGACACCCCTCTAACATAGGGGTTAAACATGAGGTCACATGCGAAAAGGTAGTGGAGATAAACCCTCCAAAGCTGAACCAATCGTAGCGGAGGAACGCATATAGTGGACTTATCTTGGAATTACGTTGATTGCATTTTCCACGGAGCTTAATGGGTCTCAAATCCGTTAGAGGTCCTCAATCGTCTTCTATAACAATTTATTTCAATACCGTCGATAGGTTTTGAGCTTGATACCTTGCTCATTGTAGTCCACCCGACTGTTGACTGTACCTACCTGATAGTTGTTCATGAGTTGGCAACCTAGTTGCCTTCAATTTTTGGGACTTACATAGGTGACTGCCGGGGTTTTCGGCGGTACTTAGGGTAGACATCGGGCCATGCTTTGCAGAGTATACCTGAAGGGTGCTTCCGTGTTCAAGTTGCACTTGCACCGGTAAGTTTCTCTAGTGTTGGTTGTTGTAACTATTCTTCCAACTAGTAATAGTGGTTTTCTTGATGCATCTCATAGGAACTTTTTCTAGTGTATGTTTTGGTATTCAATGTTAGAAAGCCTTAGTGTGTCATTTATCTTCTCACACAGTGGAAGATCAAGAGCTTCTCCGATCACAAAGGATTTTGGGCCTGATGCCGGTTAAATTGGATCCACCACCACCACTACAAAGGAGAAGACTTGACCAGGAAGGGTCATTTGAGGCAACCGGGCCATAGGAAACTATACTCAATCCATCTCCGAGAGGAATAAATTCATTTCCGAAGGGACCGACTTTTTTTTACCTTGAATCAGAAGCTCTCAGTCCCTATAACTCTCTAATCACCAACTTGTCGGTGCCACTTCTGATACAGATTTCCCATCCAAGGGTAACGCATCAAAAGAGTCAAATAATCTTGAAAGCAACGATGGAAGAAAATGATGCTACTTCGTCAGGGAGTCCTCATACTCCCACTACAACTACCACAACCGGGGGCGTTCTGCCTCCTAACTCACCTTCACAGGTCCGGGCCACTATGGTCTAAAATGCCTCTACCTCAGGAAGTGGTCTGATTCCGTCCATGGTGGTGATCACTACACCATTTACGCAAAGTGTGAGGGGCCCTCCATTTTCATACGGGATGTCCAACTTTGACACGAACTTTGTCCTTTCCTACTGCACCTTACAGACTTTGGGTCTAGGGGAAGGGAGCTCAAACTCTCCTATGCAAGGGTCCATGGGGGGAACCTCATCCCCTTATAATGCTTTCCCTTATGGTGGGGGTCATATACCTCCGTCGTCTCCCTCGCTTAGGGACGCTCCTCAACAACCCATCTGGCTGACCATGAACTACAACCTGTCTGGAGCAGGTAGTCAAGGACCTTCTTCTAGTACCACACCAGTGGGTTCTTTGTCGTTCTCTTTGTTCGACGCGTTTGGTAACAATACATTCTCATCATCTTCCATCTCGGCTGGGGGCAACCCTGGTTTTGGATCATAACATCCTACGTAGGGTACTATTCTTAGACAGGGGGCACACACTTCTCAAGGACCTTAGAATCCATGCAGGGATCAGTTCCCTCATTAGGGATGCCGACTAACTAGGGGAAACCCCTTCCATGGTCAATGGAACCCATGGAAAGGCTCAGTACCTATGCCCATAGGATCAGTAGGAGGCAACCCTTTCCAGAACCTTTGGAACACAATGTTGGGAGAAATCCCTTCTCAACCTTCAACGTCCTATTATGGGAGTTAGCTGATGACGTCTCAACCAGCGCAACATCCGAATGTTAGCCTAGGCCATGGTTTTTACTAGAACCCGGGCCAACAACCTAACTTTTCCTAGAAACTTGGTGCCAGCCAAATCCCAGGCTCCTATCCTCCTGTACATACTCAACAACCTAAGATACCATTTTTGGGAACTTTACATTTTCCGGACTTGTCAAGATTATTGAATGACCCAATATGTCACGATCCACGTTGGCCTGCTATGTCGACCAAGTTTCCCTCGAACATTCCAAAGTGATAAGGTAAGCCTAACGAAGATCCAGGTGATCATGTGACCACATTTCACTTATGGTGCTCGTCCAATTCTTTGAGGGACGAATCCATCCAGTTGCATCTGTTTCAACACACTCTTATCGGGAGTACCGTGAAATGGTACATCAAGATCAACTTCTCAATATACTCTACTTTTGGAAAATTGGAAATGGTTTTATTAAAGCATTTTCAATTACCTGTGAGATACGATGCTGACACAAAACTGTTGGCCAACTTTGAGCAGACAAAGGCTGACCATATCTCTGATCACATATGAGAATGGTGGAGCCAAAAGAGTTTTATTAAAGTACCAGTTCGACCAACATTCCTACTGGAATGGTTCCTTAAGTATTTTTTACCCCAGTTATTCAAGGATGTAGCAACGTCGGGGGTCTTTTCAGAGGAAGAAGCGATAATGAGAGCTCAACAACTAGATCTGATTTACTCTCAGTCTGGTTTTCTTTGTGACGTTTTTCCAGATGCACCACGGTCTATTCTTGATAATACCAGACACAAGTTTGGACCACATGTTGTTGACATTGTTGGTTCAACACAAGCAAAGCCCACTGATCCGCTGTCAAACCAATTGCAACAATTGTCGATACAATAGACAGTGGCTAGCCCAACCCCTAGTTTGACTTCTCCCCCTGATCAGACGTCGGATGTACACAACATGCAATCGACGAACCCAAAGGCCAACCAGTAGGCTAAAGGGAAGAAAAAACAATGAAAAAAGGGTAAGGAGGATAAGAAACTGACCAATAATGTTGGCAGGGGAAACACAAATAGAAATAATTTGAAGTATCCGTGCAACCTTTTCATGGAAGACCACCCGACTCACCTGTGCCCTCGACTCGCGGAGGCCCAAAAGTAATTGCTACAGTAGCAGCCTACAGTGTTAACAAACCCATTTCCTCATGGGAAAAATTTAACTCAAGCCTCTGTGAACGCAGATGGGGGAAGTTAGGGACCCCCTTCATCGTCTAGTAATCCCTCGACCTCTAATATCTATATGTTGAAAGGTGAAGATCACATAGCTACTAGCGAACATGATTACAGAACACCAAGTACTACCAAAAAAGGTAAAGAAGCCAAAAACCCATCTTTTCCTCTCCAGATTGAGAGAATATGGGTGAAACAATGACACACATCCTGAAAGGGGCATTCAAGAAGGCTTCACATAATCCAAACGTGAGGGCCACCCAGAATCACTCTGTGGTGGAGAATTTGTCACAAACCCCTTGCGCGATGTCTGCTTTGGAGGTCCTCTAGAGCTGCCCTTTGTAGAGAAAGGCTCTGTTAGCTGCCTTAGGATCCACTGAGACATGTAATCTAGGAACTATCACACTTGATACAACTGACTTGAAGCCTTGTCTCCCATACCACATTGCATTTCATATAGTAGTGGCTCATCCCACGAAATCGTCTACCCAAAATATTTTCCATACAATGGTTGATGAGGCCGCCTCGACATGCATGATGTTGCTGGCATTTTGGAAGTCCATTGGCCAACCCATTATGTCTCTTTCACCTACTCTTCTTATGGTTTTTGATGGTCATTATTTCAGACCACATGGAATCATTCCTTCTTTCCTTGTGCAGTCAGGAGGGAAGATCGTGTGCATCAAAGTTGAAGTGGTTGATGTGCCTCTCGAATACAACCTCCTGTTAGGAAGGAGTTGGACATATGCCATGCATGCAATGGTTGCCATAGTTTTTTGGGTCTTGTTGTTTCCACATGAGGGCTGAATCATGACCATTGATCAATTGTCCTTCTCCAGACCTGACCCTTCAACAAGGGAATCCATGGTACCGATGATTGATAACCCATAGCTTGATGTCATCAATGTGGGGGTTGATTTGTGCCCACATCTCATGGGTACTTTTTATTACCTACCTCCTTCCAAAGATGTCAAAATGATATCGATTGTCCACGACCAGCCTAAGGATGAACTCTTTTCAGTGTCATTGTTCCGCACGACTTATTTTAATGATCCATGGATTATTCCTTCCCCATTATCCATGATGGAAGGGATAGGGTACCATGGCATGCCCATGCCCTTGTCTATAGTAGAAGTTTCATACTCTATAGTCCAACAAGCTTCCACTAACCCCGATCTAACTCTCGCACATGAGTTATATCCAGTTCTCGAGCCTTCCTGGGCTCAAGGTTCCCTTTCCACTACCAATTCCATAGACTTGGTCTTACCCTCTGACAAGGTGATTTTAGAGGCATTGACTGGTCCAGATAGAATCTGGGATGATCTCCATCACAGATCATATTTCCTCCTAGAGCTAGGAAGAATAGAGGTAGGAGAATTTGTGTTGACTATCACTGGAGATAGGTCTTGTCCTATCAATCCCCTGGCTACGCACGCAGTTTATGATGAGGGAAATATGGAAACCATCTCTAAAATGATACCTATCTATATCTCTAGAACCCCTGGAGTTGTGGAGAATGTCTTTGTCGGAGCATATTGTTCCCCTGAGGAGATTTAGATCTATACATATTTATTTAAAGAATTATGTGAAGTTTTTTCCTGGTCTTACAAGGAAATGCCAGGCATTGATCCAAGAATCATTGAACATGAGATTATGACTTAACCTGACACCAAGCCGGTCTGATAGAAGCTTTGTCCGGTTAATCCTTGGAAAGCAACAACTATTAAGGATGAAGTAGAGAAACTACTCAAAGTTGGTTTCATCTACCCCATCCAATTGACTCAATGGGTGTCACATATCGTTCCAGTCAACAAAAAGCACAATATGATTCACATATGTACGAACTTCTGTGATTTGAACAAGGCTTATCCAAAGGATAATTTCCCCACCCCGTTTATTGACCAGATTGTCAATGAATGCGTATGCTGCGAGGTATTTTATTTCATGGATGGTTTCTCGGGATACAATCAGATACAAATCAAACCCGAGGACCAGCATAAAACATCTTTTATCTGTGCATGCGATACATTTGCTTATCGGAAGATGCCTTTTGGCCTGAAGAATGCTGGAGCCACTTTTCAGTGGGCCATGTATTTTTCTTTCCATGATCTCAAACACATAGTTGAGGCTTATTGTGATGATTTAGCGTCACGATCTTATAAGAGAGTTGATCATCCCTCACACCTCTGACTTATCTTTGAGCGATGTCGCTACTATCAGATTCGCTTGAATACAAACAAATGCAATTTCTGTGTGACGTCGGTTCATCTGCTAGGTTTCATAGTTTCGACAACAGAGATCATGGTCGATCCTCTAAAGGTTGAGGCTATAGTTCAGTTTCCTCCCCCATGCAAAGTCCCTCAGCTTTAGAGTTTATAGGGAAAAACAGACTTTTTATGGCATTTCATCGCAAACTATGCGGAGATCACAAAAGGGTTCATGCATTTACTAAAGAAGGACGTTCCTTTCCATTGGGACAAAGTTGCTCAATGCTCTTTCAAAATGTTGAAATGCACCCTCACATTTGCCCCCCTGCTTCAACAACCCAATTATAATAAATATTTCTTATTATACTTGGCCACTGTAGAGTGACCATTGATATGGTCTTGGTTCAAGAGGATGATTTTCTTGAAGAGAACGTGATTTACTACCTGATCCAAGGCCTGGTTAGACCAGAACTCAACTATTCCCATGTTGAGAAACTTGCATTGGCAGCATTTCATGCTATCCAACAGTTCCGTCACTATATCATGTTTCGCAAGACCACTATCATTGTTGTTGTGAATCCATTCCAACATGTGTTGACACGATGTGTAATCAACATAAATATCAGTAGATAGATAGTTATCCTCTAGGAATTTGACTTGGATTTTGTTTCGACGAAATCGAAAAAGTCGTTGGTCTTTGCAGAACTCATCTTGGAAGTTCCATTCAAGTTAGGTGATGTTATACTCGAGGAGTCACCTATTAAAGGAGATATTTTTTTTATCGCATCTTCAGACCCCTGGTATGGAGATATACTAGTCTATCTCTAGACTTTGAAGTGCCCCACTTTTGCTTCTCGGGATGAGCATCGACGTATATGCCATTAGGAAAAAAACTATCTTATTATCGAAGACACTTTGTATCGTCTAGGTATATATTTCATCCTTCATCGATGTCTCACCCATGACAAAGCAGAACTCATTCTTATCGAATGACACACTGGAGCATGTGGTGGTCATTTTTCTAGGTTGGCAACAACCTAAAATATTCTACGAGACGATTTCTATTGGCCGAAGTTAATCAAAGATTGTGTTGAATCGGTCAAGAGGGTCCACCCTCGTCATACATTCTCACGGAAGATGAGGGCACATCCTGCTCCCATTTTTCCTATCATCACAGTTGGCCCCTTCACCAAGTGGGGGATTGATTATACTACATGCCACCCCCCTTTATCCTGGGGGTACCATTATATCATCGTAGTACTAGACTACTTCACCAAGTGTGTCGAATCTATGCCAATGTTCAAGGATTATGGAGAGACAACAACTCTCTTCTTGTTTAATCAGATAATAGCAAGGTTCGGTGTCCCGAAAGAGATTGTGACTAACCATGGAAGTCACTTTCAGAATAAAATGATGTCTGATTTAACGTCAAATCTAGGGTTGGGAAAAGAAAACTCATCACCTTATTACCCACAAGAGAAAGGTCAGGTGGAAGATGTGAATAAGTCACTCAAGACCATTCTACAATGAATGATCAATTTGGCCAAGTCAAATTGGCATTTGATGTTATACTCAACATTGTGGGCCTATTGAACATCTATAAAGACTGCCATTGGTTTCTCACCTTTTCAACTTGTTTACGAGCTGGAAGCAGTCTTGCCTATAGAATGCAAGATCCCATCTCTTAAGTTGGCAGTACAGTTATTTCCAGACACTTCACCGCTTGAGGAATGCTTATTATATATCAAGCAACTCGATGAGAAACGATGCGATGCAACCTTGGCTAATGAGGCTCACAAGAATAAAGTTATGTGTCAGTATGATCGGTCCATTCGTCCTTGGATTTTCTCCAAAGGAGACCTTGTCCTGGTCTATGACCAAGATAAGGATCCCCTGGGGGTAGGAAATTTCAAACCCATGTGGTTCAGACCGTTCATTGTGAAGGAGGTATTAAAGAAGGGCACTTATCGTCTAGTTCAATTTGAAGGGAAATATTTAGCGGGGCCTAGAAATGGGCTCTACCTCAAGAAGTATTACTCGTAGGTGGGTCGCCTTGGGTGACTACCTGTATATATGTATAGTTCTTATACATTTTAGTTTTTGTCTTTTGTTTTATGGATGTGTCATTTTTATGTCAACTTTTTCACTATGGCAATTGTCAAGTGAATCAGACGTGTTCATTAGATTCGTGGACGATGCTAGCTGGCATAGTTGGAGGCTTGCTTCTGCAACTTGGGTGATCTTCACACCTCAAGGCCAGTTGTTATCTTCTGAAGGTATTTGTTTAGGTGACGCCACAAATAACATCACCAAATATAGTGCAGTAATAGAGTTGCTTCATGACACCTTGTCGCATGGTATCTCTTACCTTTGGGTCTAATTAGATGCACAATTGGTTGTGTCCCAGTTAAATTAGGTTTACCGCATTTGTGATCCTACTCTACATCAATGATTCCTTAGGGTACATCTCTTAGAACGTTGTTTTGATTACATTACATATATCCATGTTCCTAGGAGATTGAATCAAATGACAGATACTCTAGCTAATCAAGTATTAGATTGGCATATTACACACATGTAAGGGAAAGTACACACATACACATGTAAATACATTTGTAAATAAATGTAATCCATAAGACATAAATATATGTAAATTAGCATATATATATCAAAAGTATCAGAGTACATAGGTGGGTGCAAGTGCCTAAAAAATATGTTTAGTATACGTCATGGGGCTTATGCCCTCAAAAATGAACAAAAAAGTTCCCTCGGCATGTAAGTGTTCCATCCTAAGCTAAGGGAGGGGCCTATTGGCCCTGCCGTAGTGTACCATGGTGTTTTCAAAATGTTGAAAGAGTTGGACCCAAGTCTGTGGCACCTCAAATATGTGAGGTTGCATCGATGGCGAGAGATCCTTGATCTCTGCCATATGGATTGCACGAGTGAGTGCGGTGAGTTTCTACTCCAACCATATCAAAACTCTCTCAACCTCTCCGGCTGGAGGTCCCCCTGTTGTTGCTACTATCCCAACAGCTGCGGCTGGTCCTGCCTCTAGTCGAGGACGCTACCTGGTCCTCGAGAAGTTTTTTGTACACACTAGTCCCACATATGTACATAGCAGATACATAGTTGTTAGATACTCTGGTACGCATAAAAAATGATATATATAAAGAAATAAAAATTAAATAACAATTAAAAAAAACATACCTATCTCTCCTTGTTCTGCTCCGGAAGGTACGGGCATGTTAGGATCCCCGGAGAAGTTAATGCCAACATAGGGGTAGCCCTCTATAGCCGAAATCTAGTGATACCACCAGTCAAAAAAAGCATCATTGAAGGCCTCAATGGTCCTCCCTCCCCCCTGTCATGGAAACAATGCCGCCCATATGCACACTACTGGGAGAGAGGTCACATGCCCCTGTACCATCTCTCACAGACTAAGACTGGGTACCCTCTCAAAGAAAAAGGAACATAGAATAGTCTCGAACCCAAAGTTTTTGTTATTTCTCACATGACACTATGTCAGTTGTCTCTTCATGAAATCCAGCATGGTTGTGCTCTAGTCGAACACTCGTGAATTTAATCACTGTACCACACAATGCATGTGCACCCGGGAGGCCTGATGTAAGGCCGTGGATCCAATGATTCACCCAATAAGTAAAACTATCACTTGCATTGATAGGTTTGAAATCTTATAGATCGACACCCTAGAACCCACTTGATTTGTGCCAGCGTCGTAGTGTAGCCCGATCAATTCGGCTATGTTGTGAAACCCGGGAGGAAAATCATGAAGGTTGACTGGTTCCCCTCTCCTTGAGAGGCCAGTCATAAAATAAATATCCTCAATCGTTGGAGTGCCAGTAATCTACCAAGGTGTTCAGTATCTTGGGTTGTTCCCTCATGAGTGGACACTCAAAGAATTTCAACAAACCACATTGTGCTAATATGGCGAGAGCAACAGGGTATTCTGCAACCAAAGAATCAATGTCTTCATGCCCCCTTTCTCTCCAATGGACATACATCTTGCAAAATGACAAGTTCAAAAGAGAGTTAAACTCTTGTTTTTCAATTTTTTCCATGTGTTTGAGGGTGTACGTGGGTTGTGTTGATAAAAGTCATGTATGTAAGCGGGAAGGTTGTTTTCTGCTTGTGGGCATACATGTGTTGTCCTTGGATAGCCCACATTCATGCAGGGATGAACCCTTTTTAAGAGTGCACACCCCCTGAAAATACTAAAATGAACAAAAAGGGAAGTATTGAATTGCAAGAGGGGTTGATTTATACTTACTTGGTCCGAGCGGAAGTTCGTTTCGTCCATTGAAGCTCCCAGAATCAAATTTTTTAAAAGAGGGATTTTTTTGTCTTTTTGGTCAATTCTCAATTTGCAATGGTGATAATGAGCTGCCAAGCTTCTATTTATAGACTTTGTTTTCCCTTTTTGTCATATTTTTTGAACCCTTTTGTCATTTTTTCTAGCTTGAAAATTGTTTAGTATGGTTCTTGAGTTTCTCATTAGATGTTATGACATAATCCACTTTTGGTTTGGGAAACTTTTTGAGTGATGGGTCACTTTCTAAGGTCCTTTGGTAAAAGTTGTTTTTCCAACTATTTGCATTTAAGTTAGGATTCCACCTCCACTTGTTGCACCTTGTTGTATTTTTCTCTTTACCATAGGACTGACCCCACCATATTGCGACACAAAACCATCATTGCTACTCTAGAAGTATGGTAATTTAGTGGTAGAGCCTACCCTCACATGGATTACCTAGGTAGATCATGGTTGCCTTTTGGTGTCTATGTCGTCGATAATGACTATAGGATTGGGAGTCCTTTTAGTCTTTGTCTTGATTATGAGTTTGAGCCTTCACATGAATGATATATTATCACTTTTGGCCTCACCCTCGGGACTCCCAAAAAACAAATGGGTCTTCTTTTAAGCCCTCTTTAGACCCTCTAAACATGAAAATATTGCTAAGCGGTCTTGTTTCCCTTCACACTTGCCAAACTAAAATTTGAAGGCACGCCTGTCCGACGGTAGTTTACCCCTTTTTCGTTCTGGATGGACAATTGTATGAAAAAAGGTATACTCTAGGAACTTCAGTTCGCTAGAATAGTATTCATAGGTATACATGTAACCCTTTTTCAGGCCTAAGGGACTAAATTTACGAAAAAGGAACCCCCACAGAGTCCATAGTTAAGCTCTTTTCAGACTCCCTAAAAGTGAAAATATTTTCGAGTGAGCTTGTTTCTTCACACTCGTTAAAACAGTCTAGAAGAACATCCATTACAGAGTCCATAGTTAATCTCTTTTTAGACTCCTTAAAATTGAAAATATCGTCAAGTGACCTTGTTCTTTCACACTCGTTAATTGGTTCAGAAAAAACATCTACTGGCATGAGTTTACCCCTTTTTCCGGCTTGTAGATTAAGGAGGAAAAATGTACACCTCGGGAGATTCGTCTCACCAGGAGAGTTCTCCTTAGTAAATTTCACCTTTTTTAGGATAAGGAGACTAAATCTAGAAAAAGGCAGTGAGTCCATAGTTAAGCTCTTTTCAGAATCCTTAAAATTAAAAATATTTCCGAGTGATCTTGTCTTTGTCACACTCATTAAAATGGTTTTGAATAGACATATTTTAGGTGCTAATTTATCCCTTTTTTGAGCCGAATAGACTATCTTCGAAAAAGGTACCCCAATGGAGTCTTCTTTTGTGCTTTTTCAGACTCTCTAAAAATGAAAAACCACTGATATTACCTTCTCTGGGCTCGTTTAGAATTACATTGAAGGACATTATAATTTTGTCCTATTAATCACATTTTCATTCCTGTGTCTTTGGCCTAATTTCGGCTCCATGTTGCTCTCAACTGAACCTTTGAAGCTTGCCTTATACACAAGCCTTGTAGCACTTTGCCTCTGCGTCTTGACACCTTGACCCATGGAGGAATTTTCTCGAGTGTCCTTTTCCTACACATATCTCCTTTCTCTAAGCATCAGTGTGTTCCTTGCACTAGGAACTAGTATGTTTGTGACACTCGTTCCTCCTTTGTAATGCAACATTATTTTATTCTTTTTCAATGTTTCCAAAATTATTGAAAAAGACAAAAAAATAAAATCAAATATACCCAAAAAAGAGGATGGGAAAAGTATTTTATTTTTATGGCATCACAATGAGTTTTCCTTAGACAAAGCACATCCTTTCATTTGTTCATCAAGCTATGGGATTTAATATGACCTTAGGAAGTTGTTCTCGTTAGATAGAGATGTGTCCTCTTCCATTTGGTTATTCTTCCAAACATATGGAGAGTTTGTGTTGCCTCCTGCATTGTGAAATTATGTCAGTACCATGCTTCCTGAGTCTCATCATGTATCCTGCTATTGTCCAAGGGATGTCTTACCCAACTTGAGTCATCCCTTCTATATTTTGTCTCTTGTCCTCATGCCCGACCATCCTGAAAGTCTAATCAAAGTCTTTGTTCGAAAACAATGAAGTTCTCTTCCTGATCACCGAGATCCTCTTGTCTGTTCCCCAAAAATACGTTGAAGACATTTGGGTAGTGAATTCATACACTCACATTACGCTCCTACCCAAGTTTTGAAGATATTTAAGTTCTTGCTCAAGCTCTGAAGGCCTCATCTCCAGCCATCAAGCATCATTAGCTTCTTGAAGATGGATACTATACATGTATATATTTCGATTTTGAGATGTAGATCCATTGTGTATTTCTTGCGGCTACACTTTATATAGTTATATGATATGTATCTACAGTGTATTTTATTGGCAGCCATGATTTATTTCATTCCGAGCATGGGTATGCCTGCCTCGGTGAGACAATTGTTATTTTGTAGGTGGCACCTCCCAAACTCTGGTCCTCGACTCACTCGCTTCATAAGTTGGTAAATATTTGTAATGTATTTTGGCCATCAGATGCTCTTCTGACCTCACACATTAGGGGGCATCTGTTATAACCCTAAATTTCACCATACATGCATACCTGGCATCAGGCCATATTGCTTTCCATTTTTTCCAAGCTATTACTGAAAGCTCTTCTTAAAAAACATTTTTTTTGAAGATATATGCACCCTGCACCATTACTTCCCATGTATGTACTCTTTTTGCACCACTACAACTTGTGTACATATGCTATATGCACCATTACATCTCGCGTATACCCACAAAAGTCGCAAAAAAAAAATGTTGCAAGGGAATACATGCTTTTGGGTAGTTTCCTAACCAATTGACCTCCCATATCCCGTCACCCAACCGAATAACTATATTTTTGGAATATAAAAGAAGGTGTTGGGGTCCCATTCCTAGAAGAAGTATGAAAGCAGTGAAACTCTACCCATTTCATAATCCCCCCTTGCCCCAAGAATTTGCAGCCACATTGTGAGTTTTGATCTAGAATTCCCTATTCTAGCCTTTTTCCTCCATTAGTAGCCTAATCCATTTCCTAGAGAGAGATGAAGAGGAGAAATGTACTTGGAAGTAGTTGGAGGTTGGTGAAGAGGATCCCAGGACCGAGTTCGAGGAGGAGTCGCTGATCTCATTTTGTAAGTGACTTTGTGAGATTAATATAAAGAAGTACTTTTCTTCCCCGCCACTTGATGTGTTCAATCTTGATATTTGATTTATATTTTATTATGATATCTAACCCACTAATTCATATATAGAATGCATGTTCATAGTTTCTTGTTTGTCTTTTGGTGAATGCAGGACATCCTTGGGAGGAGATTTCAGTTGAGGAACAATCGAACGCAAAGGGATCGACACCGAACATGGATTTTAAGGTAAGACTACTGGATCCCTATACTTTGTACTTTATGCATGAATGTGGGGTATTGTCGGGATAGTTGTTAGAAGTAGGAGACTTTATACAGTTAGCTTTGCCTTCACTTTAGAACCCTAGTGTAGTCCATAGGGGGGTTTTCCCACTATAGAAAGAATGGAACTTCTACTCAATGAAGGTCTTGGTGAAGATGTATGTCATATGTTCTGCTGAAGGAAATAACTATAGGTCGATGATCCCCTCATGTACTAAGTCCTGGATGTAGTGCATGTGGATCTCGTTGTGCTTCGTCCGCTACCTCTAAACTGGATCTCTACAGAACTTCAGAGTGCTCTGGTTGTCACACCAGATGATGATCGGTCGATGGAACTGAATGCCCAACTCAGTCAGAAAATGTTGTAGCCACATAGATTGAATGGTTATGTTAACTACCCCTCTATTCTCTTCCTCAGTTGAATATAGAGAAATAAAATCTTGCTTCTTGCTCGACCAATAGATAGGCCCATAAACAAGACTGAGTAAGTAACGAGATGTGGAATTGCAATCAGTGATATTGCCAGCCCAATAAATATCAGTGAACCCGATGCGATCTAATGTAGAGTTTTCTACATAATGAATCCCAAAGATGATGGTTCCCTGTATGTATTGAAGGATATGATTTGCAGCCTTCCAATGTAGCTCATGTGGCTCCTGCATAAACCTAGAAACTACGTCAACTGCATAGGAGAGGTCTAGTCTGGAGTGTGTGAGATACAACAAGCTCCCTACTAGTTGTCTGTATAGTGTTCTTTCAATCAATGGAGTGTCCCCACCATCCTCAAGTTTGACACCTGATAGGAAAGGAGTCGAAGAAAAATTACAGTCTATCATGTGAAATCTCTCAAGGAGATCTCCTGCATACTTGTCCTAAGACAATTTGATTTCTGATGCACCCTGAATGATCTCGAGTCCAAGGAAGAAGTGTAGAGGACCCATGTCCATCATCAATAACATGTCATGTAGAATCCTCTTGACTATAGCAATCACTGAATTCGAGCAATCAGTGATCAAAAAATCATCAACATAGAAAACTAAGAGTAGAAGTGAATCAGTCATCCTAAGCATGTAGACATTTGGGTCTGATTTACAATGTACAAAGTTATGTGATAGCAGGTAGGAGTCCATATTGGCATATCGTTCCCTCAAAGCCTACTTGAGGCCATAAAGATATTTCTTCAGTCGACATACCAAAGAGGAATCCTTCATAAATCCCTGGGGATGATCCATATAGATCTCGTCAGAGAGATCACTGTGAAGCAATGCATTCTTCATCTCCATCTGATGGAATTCCCATCCCTTGGCCACCGCAATGGAAACTGCCAAACATATGGAATCCATATTCACTACTGGAGTGAAGGTCTCATCATAGTCAATGCCATGCACCTGCTAAAAGCCTTTGGCAACAAGCCTATATTTGTATCATCTAATATGTCCATCTGTTGCACTCTTGGTATTTTAGAACCATATACATTTGACAAGGTTCCTTTCATAAGGAAGGGGAACCAGGTCCCAAGTTTGGTTCTCGAGAAGGGATTTGTACTCGTCCTGCATGGCGGATTGCCAAAAGGGATTTCCAGCAGCCTTGCCATAAGACTGTAGATATAAAGAATGAACCAATAAAGTATTCTTGGAGGGAAATGGTTCAGTGGCAGTGAACGCAATAAGACACTCCTCGAAATCCGATTGAGTCCTCCTAGTATCGACTGGATCACCAACAAGATGCCCTGCATCTTGAAGAGTAGTCTGGGCCCACTTGGACCTCTACTCTAGCTCTACATCTGCATTTGGATGCACTGAATCTGCATCTTCCTATACTCACTTGGTATCTATATCATCTAAATCCTATGAATAAGAACTCTTGTCTGAATAAGATTTGTCATGTGCATGCTCATCATCTCGGACGGGTGGAAGAATGAAGGTGTTTGCATGCGTCTTTCGAGGTACATGTGAAACACTTTCCTCGAATTGGACACTTCACTCAATGATGAGTAAGTCTAAGGAATTATCAATAAGTCTATATCTCTTCACACCATCGGGGTATCCAACAAAGATACACTCAGGGCTTTGTGGAATAAGTTCCTTCCTCTTTTCAAATGGAATTTGGGCCCATGCACATGAACCAAAAATATGAAAGTGGGTTACTTTTGGTTTGATGCCACTCCAAGCCTTGTAGAGGGTCTCATCCTTAAAATATCCACGTGGAGATCTGTTTTGGATGTAGGTTGTACAATTAAGTTCTTTGGCCCATAATCTTTGTGGAATAGCATGCAAGATGCCATCTCTTTTAGAGATCTATTTTTCCACTCAACAACTTTGTTTTTCTATGGAGTATAGGGAACTGTGTGCTACAACTGAATCCCCACCTCATGAGAAATACTCTAGATATCATGATTGAAAGACTCTCCCTCGTTATCAGTTTGAAGGACTTTTATTTTCTTTCCTGACTTTAAAATCTTTGAGGTGTTGAAAGACCTCTGATTTTTTCCTAAGAAAGTAAATCCATGTGAAACATGAGAAATCATCAACAAAAATGAGAACATAACTCACTTTGTTGATTGATGGATACAAAAAAGGGACCATGAGGTCACTATGGATCAGATCTAAAGGAGAGGAATCTCTCTAAGTCTTTCCTTTGTTGAATTTCTCTTGAGGGTGTTTTCCAAGAACACATCCCTCACAAATATCTTTGGAGAAATGGATGTTTGGAATAGCATCAACCAATATTTTATTTCTAATATGTTGTATATATATTAAATTCAAATGTCGGAACCTTTCGTGCCATATGTCACTGCTTTCATCAGCACGGGTAAGCAGTAAAGCATAATCTGGTTCAATATTGATGATTTATCTCACCAGTAGCAACCCTGGAATTGGTTTGCATGTCATCTATTTCCACTGCATTAGGTGTGAATATGAATTTATTTTTGGTTCCGAAATTCTTCATCTGATACACAGAGAGAATATTGACGAAAATTTTGGGAACGTGCAACACATTATCGAAGATTTTGTTGGTGAGTTCAATCCTCCCTTTGTCAGTGACCTCGATTGGAGATTTTTCTCCCATACGAATAGGAGGACCTTTGCATGCATCAAATGAATAATATACTTATTTTGTGGCATCCATGTGGTGTGATTCTCCCAAGTCTACAATCCAAGCATCAGTAGAGGAGTTGATGACAATGAATGCATGGCTAGAATTTCCTTTCTTTTGATTCTAATATTCTGGCTTCTTCTTCTTGGAACCCTCAGGGATGCGATCTCCAAGGTTATTTGTCTAAAGTATTTGATTCATTAGATCTATTTTTTTCTTCATGCATGCAGATTCTGGATGCAATCCTTTATGGCAGTATGTGCATTTCTCCCCTTTTCTTCCCTTTCCACCTTTGGATCCAAAGGCATCAATGAAGGGTTTTGAGTACCCTTCCTTCTTAGGATTTACATGATATTTCCTTTTGTGTTTATCTTTATATTTCTGATATTGATGGATTCCATCTTGCACAGTAAGTGAATGTGCCTTTGGGCCTTTGATTTTTCCCATGTTGATGAGCTTAGTTTTCTCTTGTGTCAGGGATTCAATAAATTCCTCAAGAGAAGGCATCTTCAAGGTGGATCCATAGGTGAATTTGATTGAATGGAATGTGGATATGAACACAAATAATTCATGACCAATTTTGGTGATAATGGTGAGAACCATTTGTTTCTCCTCCATATATTTATCAACTGCACAAGCATTGAGTTACGACAATAAATCCTTAAAATTTGTAAAGAAATCCTTGAGATTGTCGAAGCTTTTTGGATCCAATGTGAGAAATTACACATCGAGCATGTGTTCCCACATCTCATCATGTTTTCCAAAGAGCCCTTCCATGGTGTTCCAATATTCATTGGGGGTTTTACAAGAAGATATGTGAAAAAGGAGATCGGGAGAAATGAGATTGCAAATTGTTCTGAATGCTTCCTCCATTCGATTTAGATACTTGGATTTTTCTATGGATGATGTTGGTTTTTTCTCTGTATTCATGGTTAACCTATACAATCCTCTACTTAAAATATGAATTACCATATTCTCCTTCCATCCAAAGAAGTTGTAAGGTGTAAGAATGAATTGTTTTGGGAATTCCATTTTTCCGTTGTCTTCAATCTTTGGTACCTGCAAGAATAATTTGGTGTAGACTTTTCTCAGCATTTTGTTGGATATGATACCATGTAAATGTGTTGAAACTACACATAATAGATCGAGCTATAAAATACTACACACATTTTCAGAGAGAAATTGAGAAAGAAGAAGAAAGATAAAAAGAATGGAAGAATTATCATTAACTGTAATGAATAATGAATAATTTATGCATGATATACTTTGTATAGATCAACCAATGCACACTGGAGGTGAAGCCAATGCACCATAGTGGTGGTATCGAGTGATCTGGAAACACACCAACTGTTATGGTAGTTAAATTCCACCTAGTCTAGTCTCTCGTGCAGTTATGGGAGTGAACTGCCACCTAGTCTAGTCTCTCCTACAGCTACATGAGTCAACTGCCACCTAGCTGAGTTAACTAGTCTACCAATCTTCAGTTAACTCACTAAAATAGAGTGAAGTGAGGAGGATATCAGGGAATCATGGGTAATGCGCTATTCTGTTGATGATACCATGGACAATTCACAGTAGATGGTGATTATATCAATGTTGCATGGTGACAAAACCAACACAACATCTAGACTGCACTCAACTAGTCAAACTGAAGTGAAAACTGAAGAGAATATTCTCCCTAAACTTTAGGATATTGGATAAATACTAATAAACATAGGAAAAAACTTAGGAAAAATAAATCCTAGGTGTGTGTGAAGTAACTCCAACAATGCATAGTGATGTGTTTGGCCCGATTATAGTGTCTTCACTTGGTGGATCCATGGTATTATGTCTCCTTCATAGATAATGTTTCTAGGAAGACATGGATATATTTCCTGAGTAAGAAATTAGATGTTTTCGAGAGATTTAAGGAGTTTAAAGATCTTGTGGAAAACCAAACAGAGAACAATATTAAAGTGTTGAAAATTGACAATGGTGGTGAACTCTGTGGAAGGGAATTTGATCATTTATGTAAGCAGTGTGGCATAGCATGCCAAAATACCACAACATATACCCCACAACAAAATGGAGTTTCCGAGATAATGAAAAAAATAGTAATGGATCAGTCAAGGAGAATGCTCAGTGGTGTTGGGCTCACACAAGAATTCTGGGTGGAGGCAGTCAAGACTACAAGATATCTAGTGAATATGTCTCCTTTGTCGTCACTAGTCGACATGACTCCAAATGAAATATTGTCGGGTAAGAATCCTTCAATGGAACATATAAAAGTGTTTGGTTGTGATGCATTTTTACATGTTCTTTTGAGATCTTTTCATGCTTTCATTTTTTTCCCTCCCCTATTCTATTTTCCCACTTTTGTTCTCCATTTATTTTCCCCCTTCTATATTTTCCCACTTTTGTTCTCCATTTATTTTCCCCTTTCTTGGTTACTATACTTAGTCGTATTTCAATTCATGGACCTTCAAGTTTGTGGGTTGTCACATTTTCATTTCCATCCACTTACTCATGCATAAGTCGACTTCAACAATTATGTTTTTCTTCAAATTCATAGGTATGCGGGATCAAACATTTGCTCTCCTTTTTTCCACAATCCCCACAATGCACTTCAACTTTCGTGATCTACATTTCAACCATCAACTAACCTTTATATTCATCATGGGTGTCGGGATCCCAAGTATTTCTTTTTTTCATGTATGTGAGTCCGACCGACCACCCTTCTATACTTAGTTTATTGTGATCATCTCTACAACCACGATTTCACGGGTTGACAGTTTCATGAAAATTATATATTGAAATTATTTCACACCCATCCCCGCCATTACTTTCATTTTCCCAATATGCATTAAGTATTGTTTAATTTCTAAGAATTTTTGTGTAGGCCCCAAAAAGGCCGTCATTAATGGTGAAAGGCTTGAGGAGTTTTTCATTAAATTCTCATTTAATCTTCATTTTCCAATGGATTAAACTATTATTATCTTTCATAAAAGGATTATTTGTGACCATTACCTATCTAAAGAAACCGTTTTGTCAACTTAATGGCAACATCATCTCAACAACAGTTCTGTGGTGACACTCTGAATATTTTTGGTCATGAAGATCAAAACTTCTAGTGGTTGAGAGCATACTGGTATAATTCCCCCCCTCCTACTGCATAGAAATATGGGAACATAATTTGGACATTTGGTAATGTTCATGCTGGTTGTGTACCAGAGGTTTTCAATTTTAAGGGAATCGTTGCATGGTGTGTGGACAAGTACGTATTGAATCAAAGTATCATAAAGCTCCAGGGACATTCTCCAATTTGTCTTTCATCTCAAGTATTCTGTAAAATGTTAAAGCTGCTAGAGCCGTCTCTTACTTTCAAAGGTTAAGATTGAAGATAATTCATGAATAAACATAATAATGGGCTCAACCTCCTGCTAGATTATTTGGATAATCCTTCGTCTGTCCTAGCAGACATAACCCTAATTCAAGTTGACTCTTTAAATAATCCCTATCGAAAAATTGCATGTCTATTTACCAGAGTAACATGTCAGGAGAATACTTCTTCTATATCTTGGATGATTTTATATATTTTGTATTTTACAGTTCAATAAAAGGCTATTTTTGAATGGGGAAATCTCATTTCTATCGAAATTGCTTCCCAATTATCACATTACAAAAAGGATAGAAAATTCTTTATGACCTCTTATTTGATATTTGCTATCATGCACTGTTTCCAATTCCCAAATTTGACTATGATTAAAAGGGTAAATTTTGAAGCAAACCCCGTTACTGTTTGGTATCAAGCATTATAGAGGAATAAAACCCCTCTATTTTTCTATGAAGTTTATAATGACTTTGTTTCAGTCTTCAAAAAAAATTTGTTGGGCGAAAACACTCTTAGGATATCTGTTGAAGCTACCAAACATTTAGAGAAAAAGGGGACGATAGAGAAAATGGAAAATCATAGTATCATAAGAATATTTTTCTCAAAATAAAATCCTTCTTTTATTACTTATTATGTACCCGATAAATTATTTACCATATAGGTAGCGGGGAAATATCATTTTTGGTTTCACTTTTTCCATGAAAAAAGGAAAAAATAGTTTATTCCTCTACCATGGAAGATTGGAGAGTTTGTATTGAGAAATATAAATAAAATTGATGAGTTATCAAGTCATTTTAACAATGTGAGTTTGAAGTATGCTGAAAAGATCAAAGTTTTTTATCCAAACAAAATATTTGTTGACTATATGTTATCAGTAGGGTTTAGTAATTCTTTCATTCAAACTGTTTTGAGCGAAGAAGAAGTCAATATTCAGAACACTCATGTACATAATGTTGAGGATTTAGAAACATTATATAGCAGCAATGATCTTTACAAGAAAAAAGGAAAAAATCCTAGTGAAAAAAGTGCTTAATCTCCAGTTGTCACTCATAATAATAATACATCTAGGAGTAGTACTCCAACGGCCCACCCAATTAAAAATTATGTCAAAAATAGTTCCAATGGAGGAGGCGATAAGAATCCACCATATGGAAAAATTGAAAGTTCACACAAATTTCCCGTGAGAAATAAAAGAAAAACCCCATTTCACGAGGAAGAAAATAATCTGATAGAAAATAATATTCAAAGATTTTTGTTGGAATATATGGAACTAGAAGTAGACATTGAAAATTTTTTTCTTTCAATAGAAAAACATGAGCATGTTGTTCAAAAATATTATGTACTAGAATTTATTGGGAATGAAACCTTTAGTGAGGAAGAATCATGCACTTTTCAGAGCGTTGTTTTTGAAAAAGAATGTAAAAAGTTGACTATGGAAAGAATTGACCAGAAAAATAAGAAAGGAAAATCACACTCATAGGTGTACCTCAAGTATATGCAACCATCCCAGATTTCCAAAATTCATAAGGAAATTAGGGATGCACTTGATGACTCTATTGATCGTTTCTATGCTAAGAATGTCATCTTAAAGGAAAATATCAAAGAATTGGAAATCTCCTTGATCCCCCTTCTGATCTTGGCCAGCCCTTTGAAAATGATAAAACCAACCACAACGGGTATCAAGTTAAAGGGATCATCAAGTTATCCTACAATGGTTTGAAATTATGTTGAGAAAAATATTAAAAAGAGAATGTCACTGATAATAGAGGCCTGGAAAGTCTCTAAAAATATTTTTTGTTTTTCTTCAAGAGCACTTGCATTTCATGAATATCTTCAAGATGATTTTAAGAATGAAGAAGGATTTTACACAAATGTTGTTTTACCATTTGGGATAAAAGATTAAAACATGACATAAGCAAAGAGGAGAGAAGAAGATATGCTTTCTCCTAGTGAAATCAAATGGTTGAATACATCTTGGAAAGAAAAGATTAAGAATCCAAGAAATATTGTCCAAGCATGGAATGAAGCTATAATAAAAAGAGAACTTTTCAAAAGGCTTACAAAAATGGATTTAACAGGTAGAAATCATGAGGTTCAAGATCCTAAACTAATCTTCAATTCGATGTTTATGACAAGAAAACAATTTGATGAACATGTGGATATATTAAAGGGATTATCGACTGAGAAATTTAATGGTATAATTGAGAATGGTGAAGAATAGATAAATAACTGGATTCTCGATTATTCTATGAAAAATCAAGATATTTAGGAATCGATACACGATATTTATCATGACCTAAGACATTTAGACTGTGAATTATTTAATATCAAAATTAAACATTAGATAAATTTTGCACCAATGAATAATTAAATTGAGGATTGGTTTAAGAGGGAAATTGATAAGTTAACTAAAGAGGGCCAAGAAATGAGAGTTGAGACAGTTCTTGTAACCTTCAGCGAGAAGAATAAAAAGACAACAACAAGAAAGTGAAAAATGAGAGATACCATCATAGTAAGTTCATGTTGATCGCATTTTTCTTTCCTTGTCAGTTTTTCATCCAGTTATTCCGCTTCATTGATTAGAAAGGTCTAACTGAAATATGATAATTTCCTTTTTGTCTTCCTTCCAAGTCTTTCTATTCTTCCTCCTCCCACCTTCTTCTTTCCACGATTTACTTCTTGTTTGTATTTACTTGTATGGTCTATGGGAGCCCTAATCACAATCCTCTAGACAAACACATTTTAATTTCAATCATTCTAATAGACTTTAATATTTTTTAGAAATCCCAAGAGAACTATGTCAGGATCAGTTTTGACGGTTTTTTTTAACTCTGAGTTTTGAGTATAAAATATTTGAAATAGGTCTATCATTTTCTTTCTTTGAGATTTACATGTGTTTACTCTATCAAAGTTCTATTATGTGTCTGGATCATTTTATTTTATTTTTATATGTGATCAAATTTTTTTATTTTCTCTATGATGGATGTGAGGAAATTTTATTTATATTCTCAGATATGTGATGTATGAAGTTCCTAGTCATCTCTCAAGAATTCTCTTAAAAAGTAAAACATTGTCACTTTTATGCAATTTTTATCATTCTTTGAGTATAAGAGTGGACTCCCTCAAGGTCCTATATCATTTTGAAGTCTAGAGTATGAAATAATATCATAAAATAAAGAGGAGTACTGCCTCTATAAAAATGCAGGAGGATTCATATCCGCACGACGTTGTCATTTTGGTCCTGACGGATTCAAGTGTCAACATGTTCCTAAGGAAAAGAGGAGAAAGTTGGACAAGAAGGAATTTAAATGCATTTTCATCGGATACAAAGAAGGGATGAAAGGATATAATATCTGGGATCTTGCATCAAGGAGAATAGTGTACAGTCGAGATGTGGTCTTCAGAGAAGTTGGAGGTAAGTTTGAGCTTGAGGAAGTTGTTTAGATCGAGATGATACAATGTGGATTGAACTAAGGAATGAATAATATGATTCATATGAGTTGATTGAATTTGAGGAAGAGGTGTGTTATAACCATAAAATTCTCTACACATGCATACCTGGCCTTTGGCCCTCTTAATTGCATTTTTTGCCAAAGCATCATTGAGTTTCTCTTCTAAAAAACCCATTTTTTGAAGAAGTATGCGACCTGCACCAATACTTCCCACGTACATATGCTTTTTGCACCACTACAGCTCGTGTACGTACGCATGTTTCACCACTACAACCCGTGTATACTTGCAAAAGTTGCAAGGAATTCATTGAGATTACAGGCTATTGGGTAGTTTCCTAACTATTCCACCGCCTATAGCCCATCACTCAACCAAATAACCATCATTTTCCCATAGAAAAGGAGGTGTTTGGGTCTCATTTTACATATATACATAAGAATAGTGAAACTCTTCTTGTTTCACATCCCCTCCTTGCCACAAGTAATTGCATCCCTTTTGGGCGAATTGCCTCAACATTCACCAATTAGCCCTTGTTATAACCCTAAAATGCACCACACAGGTTTACCTGGAATCAGGCCAACTCATGCCTCTTCCTAGCCAAAGCCATGTTGAACAAATCCTCAAAAAACCACTTAAATCAAGGAACCCGCGCCCTAACCTTTCACTGGGTGCGGTTAACCACTTGCTAGCCTTCTACTGAACGCGGGTGACCGCGGGCTAACCCACTACAACCCGTGGTTACCTAACAAAGAAAAAAATCAGGGAAGTTTCCGCCGGGACGAAAAGCTTTTTGTCAGTTAACTGGAACTCCCAGCCATGCATGGCCGAGAGTTCGCCAAAAACCCTAGCTCCTTCTAGCCTATAAAAGGAGGGGTAGGGGTACTATTCAGGAGGAAAATCATAGCAAAGAAACTCTGCCAAAATCGCCAAGTCCATTATTGTCCCAACCCTTTAGCTTTTCCTCAAGCTTTAGGAGAAATTCAAGCAAAGCAGTTGGAGGAAAAAAGAAGAGGAGGAGCCCAGGATTAGGATCGAGGAACGGTGGCCGGTCTCAAAATCATTGTAAGTTGGTTCATATTGAGATTAATGAAAAAGATGCTTTTCCCGTCCCAAATACATGAGTCTCATCTATGTTATTTGATTTATGTTTTATCTCTAACCCTCTAGTAGATCAGTAGCATGCATGCATAGTTTTGTCTTGATTGCAAGAAGCTTTGTGGAAGGAGCAGCAGCAACAAAGGGGATAAAAGCTCAAAGGAGGATCTACTTCAACCGTCGATAAAAAGGTTAGTTGATTCTTCTCATGTTTGCCTGAGAAAAGGGGTTTTAGATTTTGGTAGGAGGTTAAAAGTAAGCTTATGAAGGGTCATGATCTGCGTACAAGTTTAAAGCCCTAGCTTGTTAGTCCGTAGGGTAGAATACCCCACAACAGAATTGGCGACTCCACTGGGGAGATTTTACTCTTAGGGTTTCCGGATTTGGTTAAAGATTTTTGGGTAGTTCAAAGAATTAAGTTTCTGTTTCTTTGTTGTTTTTTGTTTTCTGTTAAGTCAAAAGCTAGCAGGGAACCTGGTTATCAATACCAGTTTTCCTTGACTAACGCTCGACATTTCTTTTCGGGACACACAGAGGTACCCGCGGCCTGCAGAAGCCTTGCCCGTGGGTGACCCGCGCCCTAGCCTTCTACAGCGCGCGTATGAACGCGTTCTGTAGTGGTTTCAGTAGCGTGTAGAGTCCAGGAAGCTTAAGAGGCAGTCCCCTCTTCCTCTGTCAGAAGTTTACCTTCTCAGGGGGCTTTCTGGATACTGTCTGGG
>ML778071.1:724641-899539 GCA_009831015.1 Picea engelmannii
GAGACATTTGATATTTTTTGCAGACGGCACTTCCCGATTCCTGATTCCTGGGCTCACTCATTCAACATCTCAGTACAGATTGGTAAAGAATTGGTAATGTATTTCGGCCATCAGATGCTCTTCTGACCTCACACATTAGGGGGAATCTGTTATAACCCTAAAATGCACCACACAGGTTTACTTGGCATCAGGACAACTCATGCCTCTTCCTAGCCAAAGCCATGTTGAACAAATCCTCAAAAAACCACTTAAATCAAGGAACCCGCGCCCTAACCTTTCACTGGGCGCGGTTAACCGCTTGCTGGCCTTCTACTGAACGCGGGTGACCGTGGGCTAACCCACTACAGCCCGCGGTTACCTAAAAAAGCAAAAAATCAGGGAAGTTTCCGCCGGGACGAAGAGCTTTTTGTCAGTTAACTGGAACTCCCATCCATGCATGGCCGAGAGTTCGCCAAAAACCCTAGCTCCTTCTAGCCTATAAAAGGAGGGGTAGGGATACTATTCAAGAGGAAAATCATAGCAAAGAAACTCTGCCAAAATCGCCAAGTCCATTATTGTCCCAACCCTTTATCTTTTCCTCAAGCTTTAGGAGAAATTCAAGCAAAGCAGTTGGAGGACAAAAGAAGAGGAGGAGCCCAGGATCAGGATCGAGGAACGGTGGCCAGTCTCAAAATCATTGTAAGTTGGTTCATATTGAGATTAATGAAAAAGATGCTTTTCCCGTCCCAAATACATGAGTCTCATCTATGTTATTTGATTTATGTTTTATCTCTAACCCTCTAGTAGATCGGTAGCATGCATGCATAGTTTTGTCTTGATTGCAGGAAGCTTTGTGGAAGGAGAAGCAACAGCAAAGGGGATAAAAGCTCAAAGGAGGATCTACTTCAACCGTCGATAAAAAGGTTAGTTGATTCTTCTCATGTTTGCCTGAGAAAAGGGGTTTTAGATTCGGGTAGGAGGTTAAAAGTAAGCTTATGAAGGGTCATGATCTGCGTACAAGTTTAAATCCCTAGCTTGTTAGTCCGTAGGGTAGAATACCCCACAACAACCCTTATTCCTCCATCAGAACCCATTCACTTCCCAAGAAGAGATCAGAAGGTTGAGAGGAGAATCCATACAGAGGTGAACTTTGATCTTGGTGAAGAGGATCCCAGACTAGGTTCGTGGATCAATAGCCGACTTTGGTTGTAAATGTATAATCATTGAGTTATTAATAAAAGAAGTACTTTTCCTATCCCAAATCATGGTGTATTGAATGATTTTAATGCTTTATGTTTTGAAATTATAACATCTAAACATGATTTGTATATGAATATCATGCTTGTAGCTTTTTGTTTGTCTATATTTGAATGCAGGCCAGCCTTGGGAGGAGGCGTGCAGTCAACGAAGCTTTCAAGCGTGAGGGGATCATCACCGGACGTGGAGTAGAGGTATAGTTACCTGATCCCTCTCATCTTTGCTTTTCTTGTATGATTTTTGGTATGTTTGGGGTAATTAGAGAAGTAGTTAAATTTTAGACGGTTAATTGATCTACCTACATTATGATCCCTAGTGTAGTCATAGGGGGGTTTTCCCTGCTAGAAAAATTGATGACCATACTGGGGAAGCTTCTAGGGTTTTAGGGGAATTCCAGGTTATCTGATTGGTTTTTCTACCTTTTGAGTTTCTGTTGAGTCTTTGAAGGGATTTTGGTCACCTTTAGGTGCCATACCATTTCTCCTTGCCCTTTTAGTCAGTCTATTTTATTGAATTTTTGAGGAAATACAGAGGTGTACGTGCCCTATAGTGGGTCATCCCGCATACATACATGCCATGTCTAGTAAACAAGACGTGTACATACGTAGGCTGTTGAAACAACAATAGCGTAGCTGGTTCAAGAAATGGTTTTTGAAAAAGAGGCAGCCAACCTCTTTCCTAATTGAGGTTTATACTTCTCAGGGTTTCCTGAAAGAGTTTAATGTCTCTATTTTTACACTTATAGATTGGGTTAGATTTCAGTTTGCTTGTCTTTTTTAGGTTTCTTTTGTTTACTTCTGAAAGGGTTTTAAGCGAGTCTTTGAATTTTTTATCAATCTGTTTGGTGTCTTTAGTGATTCCCTGCAATCCATAGTGGGCTAAAGGTCTGTTTCAGTATTGTCTTGTAGTTCTTTTTCTCCCTTTCATTTGCTTGGAAAAAAGAGAAAAAATATTTATTTCAAGTTTTTCCTGTTTAAAATATCTTAAAAAAAAAAAAGATTTTTCATTCTTAGTTTGGTAAAGTAGTTAGAGTTAGTTATTTTACTTGAAAGGAAAAATAGTTCATTTTTAAAGTTCTTTATTGATTTCTTGAAACTTAAGTAGCTCATAGTCGAGCGAAAATTCGTTTTAGGTCTTCCTTTTAAATATCTTGAAAAAAGTTAGTTATGGAAAAGTTGGTTACGAAGAGTTAGTTGTAAATCTTTACTTTTGACTAGAAGTAATTTTTCTTTCAGATTTTCATATTTTTCTCCTCTTTTCATCTCTCATAAAAATAACTAGTTTCACTACCATATCCTTTGAGTTAAACAAGCCATTAAAACAAACGCTAAATCTAAAATTAATTAGACTTTTATGTTTGTAGGGTCAACCAACTAGTTTAGGGATAGAGCCTTGAATTAAGTTGGAGAGGAAACTCTTCAAGGATTTTAAACAAACATTAGATCTAGTGACATGAAAGTTATCCATGATCCCCCTCTAATACAAGGGATAAACACGAGGTCGCGTGAGGAAAGGAAACATAGATAACCCCTTCAAAGACAGACAAAACATAGTGGGGAATGCATATTGAGGATCTGTCGGGGGAATACTATCGCTCACATTTGCCTACAAATTTGTGTGGACCATGAATCCATTCGAGATCCTCAGTTGTCTTCCAGACCACTTTCTTTTGATACCCTCGGTAGGTTTCAGACTTGTTATCCTGCTCATTGCAGTCCACCTAACTTTCGAATGTACCCACCTGGTGACTGTTTGCGAGATGTAAACATAGTTGCTTTTATTATATGGACTTACACATGTGACTGTGGTGGTATAAAGCGGTACCTAGGGTAGACGTCAGGTCAAACTTTGCAGAGTATACCCGTAGGGTGCTTCTGTGTTCGAGTTTCACTTGCACTGGTAAGTTTCTCTAGTGTTAGCTAGCGTAACTATTCTTCTAACTAGATAGTGGTTTGCTTGGTTTATCTTATAGGAATTTTTCTAGTGCGTGTTTGGTTTTAAATGCTAGTTAAATCCTTACTGTGTCATTGATTTTTTCACAAAGTGGAAGATCAAGAGCTCTGTCGGTTGTGAAGGATTTAGGGCTTGCCATCAGTTTCATTAGAGCCACCACCACCATCATTACGGTGAAGACTTAACCAACAAGGGTAATTTGAAGCAACCGAGTAGCAGGAAACCCAGCTCCGAGAAAAGATTACTCGAATCCAGAGGAACCTACTATTTTTTACCGTGGAGCGGAAGCTCTCAAGCTATCCAACCCTTCGATCATTGACTTGTCGGCACTGATCTTGGTACAAGTTGTCCCTCAAAGGGTGACACCTTACGAGCATCAGATAATATTATAAGAAGCTATGGAAGAAAATGTTGCTACTTCATCCAGGAGTCCTCATACTCCCATTTTGGCTACTACCACAGTGGGTATGTTTCCTCCTAACCCACCTTTGTCAGTCCAGACCATAATGGTCTTGACCCCCTCTACCTCAAACAGTGGTCCAATACCATCACTGGTGGAAACCACTGCTTCGTTCACGCAGAGTGTGACGGGCCCTCCATTTTCATATGGGATTCTCGACTTTGATTCGAACTCTGTCCTTACCTACTCCACCTTACAGACCATGGGTTTGGGGCCAGGGAGCTCAAATGATCCTGTGCAAGGGTATACTGGGGGAACTTCAGTCCCTTTCAATGCTATCCCTTACAAAGGGGGTCATATACCTCCACCATCCCCCTCGCTCGGTGGTGCTTTACAACAACCCATCGGGTCGAGTGATAACTACAACTTCTTTGGAGAGGGCAGTTTAGGACCTTCATCTTACACTACGCCAGTGGGATTCGTGTCATTCTCTTTGTTCAAATAATTTGGTAATAACACTTTTTATTCGGTTGTTGTCTCGGCTAGGGGCAACCTTGATTTTGGACAATAGAATCCTATGCAGGGTACTATTCCTACATAGGGGGAAAGTACAAGAGTTTTCTCCTCACAAGGACTTTGGAATCCTTGGTAGGGATCAGTTCCCTCACAAGGGATTCTGGTTGGGGGAAACCCCTTCCATGGTCAATGGAACCTCAAGCAAGGCTCGGTACCTATGCCCGTCGGATCGGTTGGGGGCACCCCCTTACAAAATATTTGGAGCACAACGCAGGGATAAATCCACACCCAACCCCCATCATCCAAATATGGGAATTAGTCGATGATATCCCAAAAAATGTAGTTTTTATATGTTGTTCAAGGCCATGGTGTCTACCATAACCCTGGCTAGGAACCCAACTTTTCCTGGCAGCTTGGTGACAGTCAAACTCTAGGCCCCCTTTTTCCTGTACATAGTACCCAACCCAAACTACCATTTTTGGAAACGTTACATATGCTAGACTTGTCAATTTATCTTAATGACTCGATTTGTCATGATCCGCGTTGGCCCCCATGCCGACTATTTTTCCCTTGGATATTCCAAAATTCAAAGTCAATCCCGAATAAGACCTAGGTGATCAAGTGAAAAATTTCCACTTATGGTGCTCATCCAAATCACTACGAGATGAATCTATATATTTTCACTTGTTTCAACGCACTCTTATTAGAGGTGTCGTGAAATGGTACATGGAGCTCGGACGCTCAAGATATTCTTACTTTACCGACTTGGCGATGGTCTTCCTAAACCATTTCCAACTACTTGTGAGATACGATGTCGACACCGAGTTGCTCACCAACTTTGAGCAGACTAAGGATGATCATATCTCAGATCACATCCGAGAATGG
This sequence comes from Picea engelmannii, assembly GCA_009831015.1. Taxonomy (NCBI): domain Eukaryota; kingdom Viridiplantae; phylum Streptophyta; class Pinopsida; order Pinales; family Pinaceae; genus Picea; species Picea engelmannii. The sequence goes on from ML778071.1 coordinate 729,632, forward strand.
TGATGTTGGAAGAGATTGATTAAGGTAAAGGTCCCATCAGATTTCTTGCTGGAGTGGTTCCTGAAGTCTTTGGTACCAGTTTTATCCAAGGATGTTGCAACTCCAGGAGTGTTTTCAGAGGAGGAGGCGATAATGAGAGCGCAATAGCTGAAACTTATTTACTCTTAGTATAGCTTACTCTATGAGATTTTTATAGATGCACCACGGTCCATCCTCGACAAGGCCAAAAAAAAGTCTGGACCACATGTTGATGGTATAGTTGGTTCATCACAAGGAAAGACCACTGATCTATTGTCAAATCAATTGCAACAATTGTCGATACAACAAACAGTGGCCAACGAGACCTCAGGTTCAGTTGTTCCCCCTACCCAAATGTCGGATGTACACAATGTGTAGTTGATGAACCCAAAGGCTAACCGACATCCTGAAGGAAAGAAAATAAAAGGAAACAAGAAGGCTAAAGGGGATACGAATCTTAATAACAATGCTGGCAGGGGAAACACAAAGAGGATAAAGTCGAAGTATCCATGTAACTTTTTCACGGAAGACCACCCAGATCACCTGTGCCCTCGACTTGTAGAGGCCCAGAAGCTATTGGTGCAACAACATCCTTCTATTATGATGAACCTATTTCCACATGGGAAAAACATGGATCAATCCTTAGCTTCTTCGAGCATGGATGGGGGAAGTCAGGGACCCCCTGCATCTTCTGGTAATACCTCGGCCATGAATTTTTATATGGTAAAAGGTAACGCTCATATAGTGTCCAAGACCCAAGATTATAGAACATTGGAATCTATCGAGAAGGGTAAAGAAGGCACAAACCCACTAGTTCCTCTCCAAATCGAGAAGACAATGGGAGAAACAATGACACACATCCCGAAATGGGCATTGAAGATTATCATAATCCGAACATGAGGGATGACCAAAATTGATTTGTGGTGGAATATTTGGCACAAACCCCTTGCATGATGTCCACTTTGGAGGTCCTCCAGAGCTATCCTTCATAGAGAAAGGATCTGTTATCCTCCTTGGGATCTGTAGATACTTGTAATCCGAGAGCAATCGTTCTCGATCCAACTGACTTAAAACCTCATCTCCCTTACCAGGCCATGTTTCAGATAGTAGTGGCTTACACCATGAAGTATTTTACTCAGAATATATTCCATATGGTGGTTGATGAGGGTGACTTGACTTGCATGATATCATTGGCATGTTGGAAGGCCATTGACCAACCTGTTTTGTCTCCATCGTCTACTTTTCTTACTGCTTTCGACGGTCATTCGTTTAGACCACCTGGAATCATTCCTCATTTAACCATGCAGTTAGGAGGGAATACCATGTGTGTCTAAGTTGAAGTGGTCAATGTGCCTCTCGACTACAACCTTCTTTTAGGAAGGAGTTGGACCTATGTAATGCATGCAGTGGTTGCCACAACTTTTCAAGTCTTTTTTTTTCCACACAAGGGTCGAATCATGACTATTGACCAGTTGTCCTTCTCCCATCCTGACTCTTAATTGGGGGCATCCACGGTATCGATGATTGATAAACCTCAGCTCGAAACCATCAACATAGGGGTTGGTTTGTGCCCGTCATTGATGGGTACTTTCGATTACCCACCTCCTTCTGGTGATGTCAAGTTTATATCGGTTGCCCTTGACCAACCTAGGGATGAAATATTTCAAATTTCGTCGTTCCAAATGAATTACTTTCATGAGTTGTGGACTCTTCCTTCCCCATCGGCCTCTATGGAAGGAATAGGTCAGTCTGGCATGTCCATTCCCTTGTCCGTTACAGAAGTTGCATACAAATGTTTCCAGGAAGCTTCAACCGACCCCGATCTGACTCCCGCATAGGAGTTAGATCCAGTTCTAGAACCTATATGGGCTCAAGGTTCCCTATCCATTATAGATTCTTTAGACCTGGTATTTCCCTCATATGAGGTGATTCTTGAGGCATTGACTGGTCTAGATAGACCTAGGATGATCTCCATCATAGATCATACTTCCTCCTAGAGTTAAGAAGAATAGAGGCAGGTGAATTTGTTTTGACTATGACTGGAGATAGGTCTTGTCTTGTTAATCCTTTGGCTATGCACATAATTTATGTCAAGGTTAATATGGTGAGTATCACTAAAACGATCCCTATAGATATCTCCAGAACCCATGGCGTCGTGGAGAATGTTTTTGTTGGACCATACTGCTCCCTCAAAGATATTCGAATTTATATGAACTTATTTAAGGAATTCCGCAAGATGTTTTCCTAATATTATGAGAAAATTCCGCGCATCGATCCAAGAATCATCGAACATGAGATAACGACTTATCCTGACGCCAATTTGGTCCGATATAAGCTTCGTCTGGTGAATCCTAGGAAAGTGACAACGATTAAGGATGAAGTAGAGAAATTGCTTAAAGTGGGATTTATCTACCTCGTGAAGTTGACGGAATGGGTGTCAAACCCTGTTCCGGTTAACAAAAAATAGGTATGATTCACATGTGCATGGACTTCCATGACTTGAACAAGGCCTGTCCGAAAGATAATTTTCACACCCCATTCATAGATTATATTTTCGATGAATGTGCAGGCTGTGAGGTATTTTCTTTCATGGATGGTTTTTCAGGATATAACGAAATTCAGATCAAACTGGAAGACCAAGATAAAACAACTTTTGTCTGGCCTTGGGGCACATTTTCTTATCGTAAGATGCCTTTTGGCCTCAAGAATGTTGGAGCCACTTTTCAACGGGACATGTCTTTTTCTTTCCATGACCTTAGACATATAGTTGAGGATTATCTTGATTATCTATAATCGCGCTCTCGCAAGAGATCTGATCATCCCACACACCTCCGACTAATATTCGAACAATGTCACTACTGTCAGATTCGCTTGAATCCTAACAAATGCAGTTTCTATGTGACGTTAGGTCATCTCTTAGGTTTCATTTTTTCGACAACAGGGATCATGATCAATCCTCTTAAGGTTTAGGCGATAGTCCAGTTTCATCCCCCATGCACAATACCCAAACTTCAGAGCTTACAGAGGAAAGAAATTTTTTTTCGACGTGTTGTCGTAAACTATGCTGAGATCACTAAAGGGTTCATGCATTTATTGAAAAATGGAGTCCCTTTCTGTTGAGATAAATCCACTCAACTTTCTTTTAAAGTGTTGAAACATGCTCTTACATATTCCCCTTTGCTCCGGCCTCCCGATTATAACATATATTTCTTGTTGTACTTGGTCGCTGCAGAGTCGACCATCGACATGGTCTTGGTTCAGGAGGATGATCTGCTCGAGGATCATGTTATTTATTACCTTATCCAAGGCTTAGTTGGGTTGGAGCTCAACTATTTCCATGTTGAGAAGATTGCTATGGAAGTAGTGCATGTTTTCCATTGGTTTCGTCATTATATTCTGTTTCGCAAGACCACCGTCATTGTCGTTGTGAGATCGTTTAAATATGTGTTGACACGATGAGTCATTGGTTTAAAGATAATTAGGTGGATTGTAATCCTCCAGGAATTTGACTTGGATTTTGTTTCTGTGAAATCCAAAAGGTCGCTGGTATTTGCAAAACTTATTTCAGAACTTCCAGCTGAATATGGTGATGACACGCCCAAAGAATCACCTATTAAAGGAGATATTTTTCTGATCGCATCTTCGTACCCTTGGTATGGAGATATACCAGTCTATCTCCAAAATATTAAGTTCCTTGATTTTTCCTCCGAAAATGACCGTCAACGAATTCGCCATCAGGCACAAAATTATCTCATACTCGATGACACTTTATATCGTCGAGGTATAGATTTCATTTTTAGTCGATGCCTTATGCATGAGGAAGAAGAACTTGTTCTTAATGACATTCACAATGGATCAAGTGGTGGTCATTTGTATGGGTTGGAAACAACCCAAAAGATTCTACGATATGGTTACTTTTGTTCTACGTTAATCAAATATTGCATTGAGTCGGTCAAGAAGTGCCACCCGTGTGAGATATTCTCTCAAAAGATGAGGGCACATCTTGCTCCCATGTTTCCTATCATCGTTGTTGGTCCCTTCACTAAATGGGGGATTTATTTTACTACATGTCACCTGACTTTAGCAAGGGGGCATCGTTATATCGTCGTAGCGGTGGACTACTTCACAAAGTGGGTCGAGGCTATGCCAACATTTAACAATGATGGTGAAACAACGTCTCTCTTCATTTTTAACCAGATAGTAGAAAGGTTCAACATCCCGAAGGATATTTTCATTGACCATGGAAGTCACTTCCAGAACAAAATGATGTCTGAGTTAAAATCAAATCTTGGGTTGAGGCAAGAAAATTCATCACCCTACTACCCACAAGTGAATGCTTAGGTGGAAGCTGTGAATAAGTCCTTCAAGACTATTCTTCAGTGAACGATCCATTCTGCCAAGTCAAATTGGCATTTGATGTTATACTCGGCATTACGGGCCTACCAAACATCTGTAAATAATGCCATCGTTTCTCACCTTTTCAACTCGCATACTGGCTAGAAGTAGTCTTGCCTATTGAGTGTCAAATCCTGTCTTTAAAGTTGGAAGTAGAGTTACTTCTAGACACTTCACTGCTTCAGGAACACATATTATATCTCGAGAAGCTCGATGAGAAATGTCATGATGAAGCCTTGGCAAATGAGGTGCACAAGCAACGAGTCAAGTGTCAATATGATTGGTCCGTTCGTCCTCAGATTTTCTCTGAAGGAGATCTTGTCCTAGTCTATGATCATTACAAGGATCCCCTAGGGGAAAGCAAGTTCAAACCCATGTGTTTTAGACATTTCATCATGAAAGAGTTATTAAATAAGGGTGCTTATCATCTAGTTGACTTTGAGAGAAATGCCATGGCGGATCCTAGAAATAGGCTCTACCTCAAGAATTATTACTTATAGGTTGGTCGCCTAGGTGACTTGTTGTACATATGTATAGTTCTTATACAAATGTTTTGTCTTTTGTTTTATGGACGTGTATTTATTTATGTCATCGTTTTCATTATGGAAGATGTCAATTGAATAGGAGGTGTTCTTTGGGTTCGCGGATGGCGCTAGCCGACACAATCGGAGGATTTCTTGCGCAACTTGGGTGATTTTCATGCCTCAAGGATAGTTGTTATTTTCAGGAGGGATCTATCTAGGTGATGCCACAAAAAATGTCATTGAGTATAGTGTAGTGATAGAGTTTCTTCATGACTCTTTGTCGCATGCCATCTCTCACCTTTGGGTCTACTTAGATGCTCAACTGGTTGTGTCCCAGCTAAATGTAGTTTACTGCGTATATGATCCTACTTTACACTGATGTTTCCTTAGGGTACGTCGCTTATAATGTTACTTTGATTACATTACATATATGCATGTTCCTAGGAGATTAAATCAAATGAAAGATACTCTAGATAATCAAGTATTAGATTGGCATATTGCACAGACATAAAAAGAAGCACACACATACACATGTACATACATTTGTAAAAAATGTGATCCATAAGATATAAAATATGTAAATATATCTATATCTATCTCTCTCTCTCTCTCTCTATATATATATATATATATATGTCGAAAGTGTCAGAGTACATAGGTGGACATGAATGCCTCAGAAAATAAGATTCGGTATACATCATGGGGCTTATGCCCTCAAACATATACAAAAATTTCTCTCGGCACATAGTATTCCAACCTATATAAGCTCAGGGCCTATTGGCCCTACCATAGTGAATGAAGGCATTGGCCAAACGTTTAAAAAGTTGGACCCAGGTCCGTGGCACCCCCACTACATGAGGTTGCATAGAAGGCGAGAGATCCTCGATCTCGGTCATAGGTACTGTGCGAGTAAGCGCGGTGAGGTTCCGCTCGACCCATTTCAAAACTCTCTCAGCCTCTCCGGCTGGAGGTCCCCCTGCGGTTGCTAGTCTGCCAGCTATTGTTGGTCCCACCTCTAGTCGAGGACACCGCCAAGTCCTCATAAAGTCTGTCGGTCTCACTGGTCCCACGTATTTACATAAAAGATACATATATGTTAGTACTCTTATGCATATAAAAATGATATATATAAAAGAAACTGAAAAATAAATAACTTTAAAAACATGTACCTATCTCTCCTCGCTCCTCTCCGGGAGGTACGGGCATGTCTGGATCTTTGGAGAAGTTGATTTCAGCATAGGGGTAGTCCTTTATGGCTGGAATTTGCTGTGTCGACCAGTTGAAGAATTTATTGTCAAAGGCCGCTATGGTCCTCCCTCCTCCTTATTGAGGCAACAATGTTGCCCATCTACATACCAATGGGAAGGAGGCCACATGCCCCCGTACTATCTCTCTAGGACTTAGAATGGGCACCCTATTGAAGAAGAACTATCATAGAATGGTGCCAAACCTAAAGTTATTATTGCTACGCTCTCGACACTGTCAATTGTCTCTTCATGGAAGTGAACATGGTTGTGTTCCAGTAAAAAATACATGCATCCATGCACTGAATTGCACAATGCATGTGCACCTGGGGGGCCTGGTGTAGGGACGTGGATCCATTGATCCACCCAATAATCAATAGCATCACCTCCAGTGACATGTTGGTGGGCACTTGAGAGCCTACTTTCTCAGTGTCGGCCTCGCAATGCATCCCGATGTAATCTGCAATGTTGAAAGGCCCAGGGGAAAATTGCGTAGATCGATTGGTTCGCCTCTCCTCGAGAGGCCAGTCAAGAAGTATATGTCCTCAGTCGTTGGAGTCAACGACTGACCCTCTATCATAAAATCCTTTGTGTCTAGATGCCAGTTATCTACCAGAGTGTTCAGTAACCTGGGTTTTTCCCTCATAAACGGACACTGAAGGAACTTCCATAACCCACATTGTTTTTATCTGAAAATGGTAGTAGGGTCCTCATCGACCAATAGATCAATATTCTCATGTTCTCTCTCCCTCCAATGGACATACATCATGTTCCATGACAGTTCAAAGGGTAGTTAGCTTTTGAATATTTATTTTTTCCCATGCTTTTGAGGGTGTACGTGGGATATTTTGGACACAGTCGCGTATGTACACGTGTAGACTATTTTCTTCTTGAGTAAATACGCAGGTTGTCCTTGGACAACTTGCGTACACATAGGGCCACCTTTTTTTAGGAGGGCATTCCTCCCGAAAAAAAAAAAAAATGCATAAAGGAGGAATGGAAATGCAAGAGGGATGAGTTTTTACTTACTTGGTCTGAGCGGAAGTTCCTTTCGTCCTCTGAAGCTCCCATAATCAACTTCTTTAGTAAAGGGGTATTTTTTACCTTCTGGTTAATTTTCAAATTGCAATGGTGAAAATGAGTTGTCAACTTCTATTTGTAGACTTTTTTGGCCCCTTTTCCACCTTTTTGACCCCTTTTTGTCATTTTTTTTTGTCTTGAAAATCATTTAATTTGATTGTTGAGTTTCTTACAGAATGTTACAATACACTTTTCCTCTTGGTTTGGTAACTTTTGGGGAGGTGGGTCACTTTTAAAAAATCCTTTTGTAAAAGTCATGTTTTCCAACTTTTTGCATATATGTTGGGATTCCACCTCCACTTTTTGTATCTCGTTGTCATTTTTTCTTTTCGATATAAGGATCAATCCTACCTAAGTGTGACATGGAAATTTTATTGTTTCTTTATAAGTGTCGTGATTAGGTGGTAGAGCCTACCTTTACATGGATTCCCTAGATAGATCCTTGTTTCATTTTGGTGTCCATCTTGTTTATAGTGACTTTAGGCTCGGGAGTCCTCGTTAGTCATGTCATGATTACGAGATTGAGCCTCATTTTTCTAATGCACCATCACTCTTTGCCTCACCCTCAGGACTCCAAAAAATGATTGCGCTTTGTTTTCTTTCAAGCTCGCTTTGAAATCTTAAAGCAACATCCAATGAGACTACATTTATGATTTTCAATCTTGTCTAGATTGACTAAGAAAAGTAACCTCTTGGAGTCTTCTTTAATCCCTTTTCAGACTCTCTAAACATGAAACTATTTTTGAGCGATCTTGTTTCCCTTCATGCTCGCCAAAATAAAAATTGAAGGCACGCCTGTCCAGTGGTAGTTTACCACTTTTTCCGTCTAGATGGTCAATTGTATGAACAAAGGTATACTCTAGGAACTCCAGTTCGCTAGAAGAGTATTCTCATGTATATGTTTAACCCTTTTTCGAGCCTGAGAGAACAAATTTACGAAAAAGGAACATTCTCCTTGGTTGTGGTTTATCACCTTTTTTAGGCCTTGGAGATTACTTACGAAAAAGGAACCCCCACATAGTCCATAGTTAAGCTCCTTTCAGACTCCCTAAAATTGAAAAGATCGTCGAGTGACCTTGTTCCTTCACACTTGTTAAATTGGTACGGAATAACATCTACTGGCATGATTTTACCCCTTTTTTCGGCCTATGGATTATGGAGGAAAATGGTACACCTTGGGATATTCATCTCGTCGAGAGATTTCTCCTCAGTAAATTTTATACTTTTTCGAGCTAAGGGGACTAAATCCAGAAAAAGGTAGTGAGTCCATAGTTAAGATATTTTTAGACTCCTTAAAAGTGAAACGATTTCTAAGTGATCTTGTCTTTATCACACTCATTAAAATGATTTTGAATAGACGTATTTTCGGTGATAGTTTACCCCTTTTTCGAACTGACAAGACTACCTCCGAAAAAGGCACCCCTTGGAGTCTTCTTTTATATTTTTCAGACTCTCTAAAAATGAAAAACTATTGAGCTTACCTTCTTTGGGCTCGTTAAAATTACATTGAAGGGGATTTCATTGTGTCTTGTTAATCACATTTGCATCTCTACATATTTGGCCTAATTTCGGCTCCATGTTTCTCTCAACTGAACCTTTAAAGCATGTCTTATACGCAAGCCTTGTAGCATTTTGCCTCTACTACCTGACAGCTTGACCCATGCAGGAATTTTCCTCGAGTGTCATTTTCCTGCACATTTCTCCTTGCTCTGAGAATTAGTGTGTTCCTTGCACCTGGAACTAGTATGCTTTCTTGCGACACTCATTCCTCCTTTGTAATGTAGCATTGTTTTATTCTTTTTCAAACTCTTTAAAAATTTGAAAAGGACAAAAAAATAAAATAACCCAAAAAGAGGGGACAAGAAATATATATATATATATATATATATATATATTGGCAACACAATGAGTCTCCCTTGGACAAAGCACATCCTTTTGTTTGTTTGTCAAGAATTGGGATCTAATATTTCCTTAGGAAGATATTATCTCTACATAGAGTTGTGTCCTCCTCTATTTGGTTACTCTTCCAAAAACATAGATAGTCTGTGTTGCCTCTTGCATCATGAACTTATGTCAACGTCATGCTTCCTGAGTATGATCATGTTTTGTGATTTTTTCCTAGAGAATTTTCACCCAACCTGAGTCAGACTTTCTGTAGTTTGTCTCTTGACTTCATGACCTAACCATCCCCAAATTCAAATTAAGTCTTTGTTCAAAATCAATGAAGTTCTATGCCTGATCATCGAGATCCTCTTGTATTTTCTCGACAAGCCATCGAATACCTCTGGGTAGTGAATTCATACACTCACATTGCACTCCTACCCGATTTTTGAAGATCTTGAAGTTGTTTCTCGAGCTCTGAAGACCTCATCTCCAACCATCATGTGTTATTGGCTTCTTGAAGATAGATACTATACTTGTATATATTTGATTTTGAGATGTAGATCCATAATATTTTTCTCATGGCTACACTTTATATAGTTATATGACATGGATCTGCAATGTATTTCATTGGAAACCATGATTTATTTCATCCCAAGCATGGGTATTCCCGCCTCAGAGAGACAATTTTTATTTTTGCAGATGGAACCTCTCGAACTCTAGTCCCGGGCTCACTTGTTTCATACATTGGCAAAGATTTTGTAATGTATTTCGACCATCAAATTCTCTTCTTACTTCACACATTATGGGGCATCTATTATAACCCTAAATTTCATTGATATTATGAGCTATTGGGTAGTTTCCCAACTAATCCACCACCTATAGCCCATCACCCAACTGAATAACCATCCTTTTCCCATATAAAAGGAGGTGGCGGGGTCTCATTTTACATCTAGACACAAGAACAGTGAAACTCTACCCATTTCACATCCCCTCCTTGCGCCAAGTAATTGCATCCCTTTTGTGAGAATTGCCTCAACATTCCCCAATTAGCCCTTATTCCTCCATCAGAACCCATTCACTTCCCAAGAAGAGATCATAATGTTGAGAGGAGAATACATAGAAAGGTGCACTTGGATCTTGGTGAAGAGGATCCCAGACTAGGTTCATGGAGTATTTGTCGGATTTGGTTGTAAAGGTATAATCATTGATTTATTAATAAGAGAAGTACTTTTCCTGTTCCAAATCATGGTGTATTGAATGCTTTTAATGGTTTATGTTTTGACATTCTAACATCAACCCTAATTTGTATATGAATAGAATTCGCGTATCTTTTTGTTCGTCTATCTTTGAATGCAGGCCAGCCTTGGGAGGAGACATGCAGTCAACAAATATTTCAAGCATGAGGGGATCATCATCGGACGCAGAATAGAGGTATAGTTACCCGATCCCTCTCATCTTTTCTTTTCTTGTATGAGTTTTGGTATGTTTGGGGTAGTTAGAGAAGTAGTTGACTTTTAGATGATTAATTGATCTACCTACATTCTGAACCCTAGTGTAGTCATAGGGGGGTTTTCCCCGCTAGGAAGGTGGGACAATTGACTCTAGTGATAAGGAAGTCAAAAAGACCAAGAAAAATAGTCGAAAGGTATATTCTTCCCGAATTTTGTTCCGAATTCATTTTAAATTCCATCTACGATGAGCCAAATTCATTCTGAGAGGAAATTGACTCGATAGAGGGTAAACTCTGGATGGACGCCATGGTCAAAGAGATGGAATTCCTGTACACTAATGAGACATGGTATTTAGTCAAGTTACTTAGTGGAATAAATCACGCCAAGAATAAGTGGGTTTTCAATAAGAAGGTGAATTTCATAGGACAAGTCGAGAAGTTCAAAGCTCGACTGGTAGAGAAAGGATATTCCCAAGTTGAAGGAGTCAACTTCAGTGAGATTTTTTCCCTTGTTGAAAAACTAACTTCCATTAGAGTACGAATGTCTCTAGATACAACATTTGATTTGGAGATATAATAGATGGATGTAAAGACAATGTTCCAACATGGGTACCTAGAACAATAAATCTACATGAAACAGCCTGAAGGATTTGTAGTAAAGGGAAAGAAAGAGTTGTTGTGCAAACTCAAAATATTCCTTTATGGTATAAAAAAATCGCTAAGGATGTCGTACCAGAATTTTGAGACATACATCCTTAGTTTAGGATTTGTGATAAGAAAATATGATCACTTCATATATTCCAGGGAAGAAGTTGGGAATTTCAGATATGTAGCTTTGTATGTCGATAACATGTTGCTGATTGGAAACATCATGGACACAATAATGGATCTTAGTGTAACTAACTTCATTATGGGAATGGATATTAAGAGAGATTCAATTGATAGAAAGATCTGGTTGAATCAGATGAAGTATATTGAAACAATTCTGAAATGATTCAACAAGCAGGATTGCAAACTGGAGAAAGTGCCAATTCCAGTAAGAGAAAGGCTTACTGCTGAACAATGTCCAAATATACAGTAAGAAATAGAGGACATCACATGTGTTCCATATGCAATTTTGGTAGATAGTCTAATGTATGCAATGGTATGCACTCGACCGAACATTTACCATGCAATGGGAGTGTTGAGAAGGTACATGTTGACACCTGGAAAGGAGCACTGGACAACTGTCAATAGAGTATTCAAGTATTTGTGTGGCATCAAGGACTATGCTATATGTTACCAAGGAAAACCTAGAGATGACAGTGGTAAATTAGATGTACATGGTTTTATCGATGCCGACTAGGCTGGGGATTTGGATTGACAGAGATGGACCAATGGATATGACTTCAATATGTTCGGTGGAGCAATAAGTTCGTTGAGTAAGAAACAAGAGATAATATCCTTGTCAACAACATAAGCTAAATACATGGTGGCCACTCATGGAAGAAAAGAAGAAGTATGGATTCAAATGTAAGTTGTGACAGTCAAAGTGCAATATTTATGGAAAATAACCCTACTTATCATTCAAAGACTAAGCACATTGATGTAAAATACCATTTTGCAAGAGACATGGTGGAAATTAACAAGGTGCTACTAGAGAAAGTAGACATGTTGGAAAACATATCATACTTGTTGACCAAGTTTGTGAGTGTTGTGAAGTTCTCTTGGTGCATAGAGGCAATGGGAATTGATGCCCTAGGTCTGTGAATGAAAGTTCAGGAATATCTTGTTTAGGTAAATAATACAACAAGTGGGAGAGTGTTGGGTTGTCATATTCTTTGTATTGAAATTATAGTTGAGGTGAATCGACTGATGATCAAAGTTGAGGTGGATCAAAAGTAGGTCAAAGGAGTAGACCGAGTAAAGTCGAATTTGAAGATATCAACGACAAGTCAACCAAAAATAGGTTGAAGTGTGGGCGTGAGATGACCGACTAGAGACCGAATGGAGGCCAACTGGTAGTTGACTAGTAAAACTGACTTGGAGTCGACTGTAACATAATCCTGAGATTTGCGGGATTTGTAGCCTATTATATGCATGGATCTATAACCATTTTTGGGTGCCAATGTTTAGCGGTTTTCCTATTGTAAATCCTATAAAGAGGGGTCTTGTAATGTCATAACGGTTCTTGTTGTTGTAAGGTAATAGTAGAATTCAATTTTGCAGGTTAATGCATGTGTAAGTGTAGGTTGTTGGTCATGCATATGTAAGATGAATTGGCTACAGGGTTGTTCTTGCATGTGAAAGAATGTATGATGTCGATTGTGACTTAGGTTTGGACCAAGGTTAGACATGTAACCTTTTATTCTAAATGAATAAGACAACAAGAGAGAAGAATGCTCAAAGGAATGTTGGTTTTCCTAGCTAAGGGTTTCCAGGGTAAAATCGCGGTGTACTATGTGATTTATTGTGTCATTTGCTTTCCTAATTAAATTCTTCTTCTCTTTTGCTAGGATTAGTGTGGAAGTTCCATGCATTTCCTGACAAAGTCAATGTTGGGAAGAAATTTCAATGGATTTTATAACAAGTTTACCGAAATATGAAGGAAATAATGTCATCAGGGTAGTAGTGGATAGAATGACAAAGTATGCCCATTTTCTCTCTCTTTATCATCCTTTTAAAAAAATTACAGCAGTTGCAACATTCATGGAAATAATTCAAAATCTACACAGAGTTACCAAGATTACTGCAAGTGACAGAGATCCAATTTTCACTAGAAAATTTTGGACTAAATTATTTTCTTGTTTGGGTACTCTATTGGCTCAGAAATCAGCTTACTATCCTCAATCTAATAGGAAAACTTATATTGTGAATAAATGTCTATTAGGATATCTTTGTTTCTTTTCATATGAAAAAAAAAAAAAGGGCTTAGTGGTTTCCCTTGGCGGAGTTGTGGTACAACACATACTTCCATACTTCATCAAAAATGTCCCCATTTCTATCATGTTATGGATACCATCCTCCATCCATCACATCACCCTTGAAAGGGATTGCAAAGGTTCAAGAAATGGAGAACTACATAGGGCACCAACAAGAGGTTCTCAAACTATTAAAGGACTACTTTGTTATGGGACAAAGTAGGATGAAACGACAAGTAAATCAAAATCACAGTGAAAGGGAACTTAAAGTTGGGGATTGGGTATTTATGAGGCTACAACCATATAAAAACAATGTATCTCAAGCAACAAAATAAAGACAATAAATTAGCACCTAAATATTATGGCCCCTACAAATTTTTGCAAAGGATTGGAAGGATGGCTTACAAATTGGAGTTGTCGCCATATTCATGTGTACAAACAATCTTCCATGTTTCTTTCTTAATGATCCATAAACAAGACGCTTATAGTATCACCATTTCACCAACGCCAAATTATATGTGAAATAAACATAATCTTTTCTCTTTATATGACAGGAAAAATACTCGACCAACCAATCACCAAGTCGAGTTGGCTGAAATAAAAATGAATTCGACTACTTGGAAGTCGAGTTGGAAAAATAAGTCAGCAGAGTGGAAAGTCTGGTCGAAGGCAAGAAAATTCGATGAAATTCAGGTCAACCAAGAGAACCAATTGACCAACCGTGAACCTCGTCAAATCGTGGGAGGATTTGGTCGTCCAAAAATGATTTTTGGTCAAATGAAAATGAGGAATTCGACCAAGATAAAATCTAATTCAGAAAAGTTCAAGCCGAGGTTCAAATAAATAGTTAAAAAGTGAATTCGGAAACCAACCATGAAGTGAAAACCTTGGAAATTTGGATTTAACAAACAACAACTAAGGGGGAAGTCTAAAGGGAGAAATAGATAAACAACAGAATATAAATACATCTTAAGGACGTTTTCAGTAACCCACAACACATAAAAATTCCCATAGGATATTTTGGTAATCCCTCGGTAACTAAAAATGTCTAGAAGTCAAGTTAAACATTCAACAATGGATAAAAGCTTATGGGGAGAAATTGATGGCCGCAAAATGAGAAAAACCATGTATATGGTTTGTGGGTAGCTAATAAACACCCAAAACACCCCAATTTTCGATATATATGTCGTCTATAGTTTATGGGAAAAGGAAAACACCTAGGAAAGTTGAGAATGTGCCCAATGACTCTAAAAATGAAATTAGAAACTTCTAAATAAATAACAAAAACTAATAACAGAGAGCCATTGAATTCCTCCTTCATAATAAATGTATGGGTATTATTAAAGAGTTGTTAGTTTGGTTTACCGACCCACGTGGACCATATTAATATAAAACAAGCTCAAACAAAACGAAATGAATTCTTGTTGCTAAAACATACAAAGGAAATCATTAACTTACGATGCACACCATTTACCATTCATAAACAAATATCAACCACAACAATCATCACACATAAACTCAAAATTTACCTTGGAAAACAAACATTAATTTGCCTTCAGCCAGGCTCTGTATTATTTAGCAATGGGCAAGTTATAGTCTCTTTGGTTCAACTCTATGCTCCTCAGTGACATCCGAGTAGCCTCTCCACATAATTCACAACCAAGAGAACCCTTTTCTCATTGTGGGGAAACATACTATAGAGGACTGAGTCGACCAGGAGGATAGTTGGATGGTCAGATGTCCCTAATGCTTGAGATTCTCTCCAATCCACTTCTCCTTCTTTTCCTTGTTTGTTTGTCTTTTATTCCACATGGAAAATGTCTCATGAACATCTCATTATTTATTCACGTACAAGAATATACTACCTTACTTTACATATATTACATACAAAAATGGACATCAATCATGATGGCAAGGGGCCCTTCATCCAACAAGTCGATATCCTTCTTCATCCACAGCCTTAAACTTTGCATGCGTTGATCATCTTATATCCTATGTCGATATACAATTGTTCTTTTCAGATCCAATTTTAATCACACCTCCCCATTAGGAGGATTTGTCTCCCCAAAATTTGTTAAGGATATATGAGGGAACTTTCTTGTAATCTGGTTCCTCTCATATCACTTCGTTTTCCTTGCAATCTATCACTTGAGACCAATCTACCACATTTATTGTTGTCCTGTATGAATTTTCCACTCCTTGTGCTATAGAACTGTGTCTTCCTTCAACTCCTCAAGACCATGAGGTGCAAGGTATTCAACAGTCAAAAGAACATGATGTTCTTCCTCCTCATCTAGCATGGAGGGTTCAAACAACTTCAAATATTCCATATTCACGAATGAGCTAATCTGCATATAAGGTGTAATTTTTTGTTAGGAACCTAGCATCCCTAACCCCTCACATAGATAGAATAATATGTTTTTCATGTAATAAAGTTCAACATTATTTAATAAGTCTTGTTTAATAAATATGAACAAGTCAATGTAAGAAGACCTAATAGAATCTTCCACTTCTAGAAAAATATTCATCCATAATGTTCTTTAGTAGATAGAATTAGTATAAATAAGAGTAGGAGGCATGAGAAACATTTGTCTGGAGAATTATTGTAATAGAGTTCTTCTGTGGTGTAGGTTTCCCCCTCGAAGATGCAAGTGAACATTGCTCTCATTTCAATAAAGGTATCATTTTGGTGTGTTATTATCTACATTCTGTTGTTTTGTTGGTAATTTCCATTACCCTCTTGTTTCTACTTAATATCACATAAACAAGTGAATAAAAAGTGGTATTAGATCACTTTCCTTGGAATGAATTGTGGGTAA
Source organism: Picea engelmannii (assembly GCA_009831015.1). Lineage (NCBI taxonomy): Eukaryota > Viridiplantae > Streptophyta > Pinopsida > Pinales > Pinaceae > Picea > Picea engelmannii. The sequence continues at coordinate 745,946 of ML778071.1, forward strand.
ATTTATTTTTCCAGGGTAGAGACATGTTTCAACATCTTTAAACTACAATGATTTTCCATTCAATGCACAAATTTGTGGTCGAGGAAGCATACACGTAGGAAATACAAGAGGTTTTTAGGCTCACATTTTTGGACACCTTGTAACCCCTATTGGTACCCCTTCGAGTGGTAGTGCATCAGACAATACATGTATAGGAACTTTCGCTTCCAATTACCTCAAGTATATCGGGAGCCCCCCTAGGTATCATGAAACCAACTATATATGAATCGATCAGTTGTCTGACTGCTATAGTGCCACCAGGAATAGTACTCAAGAAGATAATCTCTTGTACCTGGGTAATTGGGTAGTATGAATAATGGTACGGTCTAGCCTCCTTAGTTGGTTCCATGAGATATTTGGTCGAGTAATATTGTTCGACCCCATACATATATCAAAGAGTTGTAGCAAAGGAAAAACCCTTTTTTGTAGGCACCCTGAAAACCCTAACACTTGGGACAGAAATATAATATAAAAGGAATAGACAATATCTATTGTTATGCAACCTTGCCTCTTTCATTCGGGTTGTAGAATTACTACACATTTTTTCCTATTAAGAATTTGGGCATTTTGACACTCGAGTATTATTCAAATCGGAGTATAAATCCACAGGAGTGAAAAAGAGTATGGGGCCTTCCAACACCCATATTTGAGACCTATCTCATTGGATCCCTCTTTTCTCCCTGATCATTGTGATCCCTATCATTTTTAATATTTATTTACCTTCTTGCACCCTTATTTGAGACATATCTCATTAGATTCCCCTTTTCTCCTTGATCGTTGGGATACCTATCATTTTTTTCTTTTTTTTACCCCGTGGACCCATACCATTCTCGACACCCTTATTTCTCACTTATCCCATTAGTATCATCTTGTTGCACTGATCACCATAGTATATATCACTTCTTTGCTTTATTCTTCATGGAACCACCCCTCATCCCCTCATGGATCCCACCCCTGCTAGGAAGAAACCAATCAAAAACTAAGTACTCACCTTACTTCCCTTCAAGCCCAAGTAAATAGGGACATTTTGACCATTCATGAAAAAATGGACCACATCCAAGACTAGATCTGAAGCCAAATTGTTGAAGTCCATTCTTCTCTCAACCAATTCATGAAAACATTCCAGGGTCCTTCCTCCTCTGATCCACCTCTCTATACTAAAGGTGTTGATTCCAGCCAATCTCTACACTCTCATTCTAACTCCTTACCTCGTGCCCCCATCTCCCCAAAGTCGAGTTCAAAAAATTTAATGGATTGGATGCACAAGCCTTAGTTACTTAGATGGAACATTGTTTCTCCCTGCATGGTATCATTGATGAGTTAACCAAGATTCGTTATGGGATTATCTATTTGGATCCAAAAATATGAAAATGGTGGCAATGGCATCACAATGCATGCCAAGGGTACGTTTCTTGGTCATAGTTTGTTACAGAGTTGTATGAACGCTTTGACACAGGCACCCACCATTTAGGATGTCTGACCAAGTTAAAACAATTTGGAATAATGGAATATTTTATTGTTGCATTTGAGAACTTGGATTTCCAATTGGTCGGTATAACCTAAAATCACACATGTTTTATATTGACATGGGTGGTTGTGACATTGTGCTTGGTGTATAATGTTTACACATCCTAGGACCCATACTCATGGATTTTAACGAGTTAAACATGCAATTCCAACATGAGGGCCAACAATATAAATTCCAAGGAATTACATCAAGATCTTTGGAGATCATCAATTCCCATCGCATGGAAAAATTACTCAAAAAATGTCATTCTGGCATCATTGCCTAATGCCATTCCATTCAAGTGGTTGAGACACCCCCGATACACCCCGACCTTCAAGCTATCCTTTCATGCCATCAAAAATTTTTCCAAACCCCCCAGGGCCTTCTCCACTCCCACGATGAGCATGATCATTCCATTCCTTTAATACTAAGAAGTGTTCCTCCCAATGTTCTCCCTTATCATCATCTGTTTTCTCAAAAAAATAAAATTGAGACAATTGTCCATGAAATTTTAAAAGAGGCTGTTATCCATCCTAGTACCAACCCCTATTCTTTCCATGTTGCCATGGCCCTCAAGAAGGAAGGTACTTGGAGCATGTGTCCTAATTTTCGTTCCCTCAACAAACTTACCATCAATGATAAATTCCTCATTCCCATCATAGATTAACTTCTGGATGAACTTAGATTGACTCAATACTTTACCAAACTCAACCTTCATTCGGGCTACCACCAGATATGTATGAAAGAGGAAGACATCCCCAAGATGGAATTTCACACTCATGAGGGCCACTATGAGTTCTTGGTCATGCCCTTTGGTCTCTGTAATTCCCCCTCCACTTTTCAAATTCTCATGAATCATGTATTTCGTCCTTTCCTTCATCATTTTGTGTTAATTTGTTTTGGTGATATTATCATCTATAGTAAAACATGGCCAACCCATCTCACACATGTAGATCAAGTTCTCCATCTCCTCTCCAAGCACAAATTTTTCCTCAAATGGTCTAAATGTGCTTTTGGAATCTTTGAATTTGAGTACCTGGGTCATATTGTTGGCAAGGATGGTGTAAGCATGGGTCCTAAGAAAATTGAAGTTATGTAGAATCCCTAAAAATATTAAAATTTTGCGTCATTTCCTGGGTTTAACATGATATTATCACAAGTTTGTTCAAAATTATAGAAACATCATGCCCCCCCCAACCACTCTGCATAAAAAAATGCCTCCATTTGGACATTAGCAGTAGACCAATTCTTCCAAGACTTGAAGGAGGCTATGCACACTACTCATGTGCGGGCACTACATGATTTCACCAAGACCTTTGTTCTATAATTTGATGCATTAGGGAGAGGAATCGGGGCAGTCCTAATGTAATATGGATGAACTTTGGCTTTCACTAGTAAATAGTTCTCAGAGCGAAATTTGGGCCAATTGATCTATGAAAAATAAATGATGGCTATTTTTCATGCAATGGATATATGGCACCATTATCTATTGGGACAATGCTTCCAAATTAAAACAGACCATCAAAGCCTCAAGTACTTCCTAGAACAATGAATTTCATCCCCAAAGGAACAAAAAAGGGTGACCAAGATATTTGGATATGATTATGAGATAAGTTATAAAAAGGGAAAAGAAAATGTGGTGGTTGATGCTCTTTACAGGAAATATGAAGAAGAAGGGTCCCTCTTTTCCCTCTCATTCATTGTCACCAATTGGCTTCAATTTGTTTGCCAAGAATGGTTGCAAGACTCCAAAATATCCAGCCTCATCCAAAAAATTAAACAATATCCCCAAGCTTCTCCAGGGTACTGTTGGCACAATGAATAGTTTCAGTATAAAGTTCATCTATATTTAATCAAACAGTCGGCCCTTAAATCCAAGACGATCTCTAAGTTTCATGCTTCTCCTACTTTCAAACATTCAAGTTTTACCAAAACTTATGAATGGGTCAAATGCTCTTTCTTCTAGGACTTTATGAAACAATATGTCTATGCCTTTGTGGAGGAATATGATATATTTCAACACAATAATGAAAAAATTGTTAAAACTTCTGGAACACTCCAAGCTCTTCTGATTCCACCTACTATTTGGATGGATATTTATATGGATTTCATTGTGGAATTACCCAAATCAAGAAATAAGTCAGTCATCATGGTGGTGGTGGATTGTCTCTCCAAATATGCTCATTTCTATGCTCTTCAACACCCATTGACAACATCTACAGTGGCTCAAAATTTTATGGATAATGTCTTCAAACTCCATGGAATTCATCATTCTATTGCTTCTAATTGTGACCCAAATTTTACGAGCAATTTTTGGCAAGAATTATTCAGGCTCCAGGGAACCCAATTGCAACTTAGTAAAAATTACCATCCCCAGACATATGGCCAAATGGAAGTGATCAACAAGTGTCTAGAAACATATTTTAGGTGTCTTCCATTCGACCGACAACATCAATGGGTTCAATGGTTACTCTTAGTTGAATGGTGGTACAACACCTCTTACCATACGACCACTCACATGAATCCCTTTGAAGTAGTCTATGTATAGAATCCACCATCGGTTCTCCCATACATTCCATGTGTCTCCAAGGTTCAAGAGGTTGACAGTGATCTTAAAATGCACATGACCATTCTTCGTACTCTCAAAGAAAATTTGGTCATGGATCAGAATTGCATGAAGAAGATAGCAGATTAGGGTCATTTTGAACGTCAATTTGTTGAAGGGGACCAAGTGTTTCTTCGTCTACAAACATACAAGTAAACTTCTCTCAAATATCAATAGTGTCAGAAACTATCCCCCAAAATTTATGGTCCTTATACAATTCTCAAATGTGTGGGGCCACTTGCCTATTAGTTATATTTTCCCAACAACTCCAAGCTACATCATTTTTTTCATGTCTCCTTCTTGAAGAAAATGATTGGCACCAAGTTTCATGATCATACCATTCTACTAGACTTGGATGAATAAGGTTCCATTTGGTTGTAGCTATAAGATGTATTGGACCATCAAGAGTGTTGTCTCTATCATCGCACCATCCAAGAAGTATTAGTTCAATGGACGGATACTCCACTAGAAGATGCCACCTAGGAGTTGGCTACTATTCTATAGAAATTTCCTCATCTTAAGCCTTGAGGACAAGGTTCTTTAAAAGGGGGAGGGAATGTTAGGGACCTATCCTCCCTAACCCCTCACATAGATGGAATAATATATTTTCCATGTAATAAAGGCAAACATTATTTAACAAGGCCTATTTAATAACTATAAACAAGTCAATGTAAGAAGACCTAATAGAAGCTTCCACTTCTAGAAATATCTTCCTCCAAAATGTTCTTTAGAAGATAGAATTAGTATAAATAAGAGTAGGAGGTATGATAAAAAAAAATCTGGATAATTATTGTAATAATGAACTTCTTTGTTGGAGGTTTCCCCCTCAAAGAGGCAAGTGAACATTGATCCCATTTCAATAAAGGTATCATTTTGGTGTGTCATTCTCTGCATTTTATTGTTTTCTTGGTAATTTATGTTATATTCATGTTTCTACTTAATATCACATAACCAGGTGCATAACAATTTCAGACTGAAGGCCTTCTCATTCACTTGTTCAATGATCTCAAATGGTCCATATCTAAGGGAATTGAGTTTCTTTGATTCTCCTTGTAGTTGTTACTTATAGAGATAGAGTCATACCTTGTCTCCAACACAAAATTTATCATCCTCCCTGTGTTGATCATGTCTTTCTTTGTACAACTGCTCGAATTTCTTGAGTTTCTCCTTAACCCTTAGATGTATATGCCTGATCTTGTCCATGAATGCATTTTCCTTCTATTCTTCTCCTTGTAGTCCTACTTCTTCCTTATGTTTTCCATATATAATATCAAATTGGGAAGGATGTAAATAACAAAAACAAGTCTTGAAAGGAGACTTATTGGTGGAAGAATGAAGTGCTCTATTCTGGGAGTGTTGAATGTAGACTATCTTTGCATCCCAAGTCTTTGGATTTTTTTCATTGTAATGGCCTCTTGTTGATCCTAAAATATGCTTGGTCACTTATAAATATATCTCTTGTATTTCTCATTCTTACACTTAGATTTTTTTCCACTTTATAGCGGGTTCATGATTCTTGTTATAACTTCTTCTTTCCCCAAATTGCACCAATACTTAGTTTATTTTTAATTTAATTATTCTCTTGAAAGTCCTGTTGGATCATGTCGACATTAATGCCAAAGGATTGATGTCAAATGAACAATGTGTTTTCATAGTATATTGATGTAGTATGTATTGTCATTGTTGTCAATGGATTGATGTCAAGTGAAGTCATTGATATATGATGCATAGATGATGTCATGAATAGATGAAGATGGATCAATGTGTTGTCATTGATATATGATGCATATATGGATTGATGCATTAATGTATTGATCAATGGATCATGTGGTCATGCATGGAATCAATGACAAAGGGACAATGTCATGCTGATGTGTTGTCATGGGTTAGTCTAGTGAATTGATGTAAATATAACTCATTATTGTCTTGCCATGGTTGATAGGAAGTACAAATGGATGAAATCCAAAGTGGTCCCATTATGGTGAAATCCCTCACAGGAAGACGCTTTACGGTTCATTTATCCTAGAAGTATGGTTAGAGAACCCAAGCTTAATTGTGGAATAATGATATAAAGATCAATTAATTTTTCAATGAAACTATCCTAGATGCATATTTCTTGTCATGTCATTTCCGGTGGTATGTAGAACATCACATAAATCCTCATGGTTAGAGATTTATGGTCTTGTGAAGTTGGAGGACCCTCACGTGTTGGCTAGAATCCCCAAAAGGTCAAATAAGTCAAAATGTTTACAAAGAATAAATTATTTAAATAATAAAGTGAAGTGATAAAGTCAAAGAGGATTATTTAAATAATAAAGTTAATGAAGAACTTTCTAATTATGGAAAGTGGTTATAAGTGGGTTAACCATAAAATAAGGAAAGTGGGTTAAGTGGACAAGTGGCCATGTGAACAAAGTGGCTAAGTGGACAAAGTTGGATAAAGGTGGCTATGTGGAAAACGTGGTATTATGGATAAAGTGGATATGTGGACAAATTGGCTAAGTGGATGCTTCTAAAGGAAGCTCCTTGGAGAGTATAAATAATAGGAAAGGGTCTCTTGTAAATATATCTCTCTTGAGCATATATTGAAGATCTATTATGAGTGAGAGAGTCATTGCAGGTACTCATGGACGCATCAAAGTTTCTATAAGTCTGATATCTTGAGGTTGAAAGTTTTAGAAGATCAAAATCCCTAGTTGTTGAAGGAGTACATGGGGTGCAGTGATCTAGAGCACGTACATACGCTGGAAACAATGATCTAGAGCGCGTACACACATGGGCTAAATAAGGTTAGAGAATGTACAATTGGAGAGAGTCATGGAGACTTGAGTAAGAGATTGTGCCAGGTCCTTGAAGTCTAAAGCAATTTCCAGATCTCCATTCTATGAGATCATATCTACCATAGAATTTTTGGTATGGCTACATGATTGTTTTGATGGATACTTGTGCTTATGGTATGGTGAATGCTTAAGGGATTCTCGGATGGATTTTATGATATGGTTTATCTTGGTTGATTGATAGAGGGAGAAACACTCTTATTTTTCAGTACTGATATGGTTGCCATAGTATACTGGTTGCTTATACATGATTAAGTAGCATTCATATTGTATGGTTGAGGAGCATGAGTAATTTGTTGGAGATCATAGATATGTTGTGATTGGTTATGGTATATATTGGACAACAAAAGGCAGAAGTGGATGTGACTGAAGGCTGTAGAGGATCTGAGTTTTCAAGGAGAGAAAACCCTAGTTGTTCAGGAGGCATATGCAGGCTACAATACAGATAGGCCGCGTACATACGTGGGATGTAATATTAGTAGGGCACGCACATATGTGTGCTACACTACTAACAGGTCGTGTACCTATTGAAAAATTGGTATATGTTGAGGATTGAATCCTCTTCTCAATTGGTGTTAAGTTGTGTAAGCTGAGTCTTACATTGCAGAGATGGTGCTCTTGTGGAGTTGTTACTTTATTCAGTTGTTGCTGATAAAACCCCAAGGATTGTAGTCCATAATAAAAGAAAATTGTACATACATCTTATGTTCTTTGTGTTCCTTGTGGTGATGTCTTATTGATGATCTATGTTGATGATATATGTTTACATACAACTGATTATAGATTGATAATAATAAGTGTTGAGTAAATTGTGATTGCTAACTAAGGAGTTTTTGTGAAAGGAAGTAAAAAGATCCCTACATTGATTCACCCCCACCCCCCTTCTCAGTGTGATTGGTGTTTCCAACAATTGGTATCATTGAAGGCCTTCACTATAATCCTTAACAAGATTGGAGGAGATTCATTAACACACAAATGGATGATGAAGTTCCAATCCTTGATGAGGAAAATTATTCAACATGGAGAATAGAGATGAAAGATTATTTGAAAGAAAAAGGAGGAGGTGTTTGGAAAGAAACTATTGGTGGATCATCTCCCTTGAAGAATAAGTCAAAGTTTTCAATTCAAAAGGAAGAAAATAAGAATGATGCATTGGCTATCAACACCATCTTCAATGGAATCTTAAGTTTTGTCAAAGAAAGCATGGGACAATGCACTTCCGTGAAATATATATGGTTAAAGATAGAGAAGACATACCAAGGAAAAAAGGAAGACACTAAAGACAAATCCATCAAGAACAATGAAGGTAAAGAATATCCAAAATACTCTGATTGCAACAATTCTAAATGTGATGAAGTTGAATGTTTCTTTACAAGTGAATAAAAAGATATAGAAATAGTTTGTGTAGAATCAGATGACATTTATCCCATGGAATATGTAGAAGAAGAACTTTAAAAAATTTAAAATAAAGTTGAATGGGGTCTATAGGAATACAACTATGACCATAGTTATATAGACTATAGCTATATTTCTGAGAACACTAAAAGGTTTCTTGAAAAGAATCAAAAGCATATTTTGAAACTAAAGGAAACAATTAAGGAACAAGAATAAAGTAAAAGGACTCAATTAGAAGAACATGAATAAGATATCAAAAGAATGAAGAATGAAATAGAGGAAAATAAGAAGGTAGATGATGAGATTAGCAAAAGTCTTGAAGTTAATATCCATCTCAAGACCCAAATTGAAGAATCCAAATGGGTAGAGGAACTATTAAAGAATCAAATAAATGAAAAGGAAGAGTCATGTCATAAGTTGGAAGTTGGATTTGTTGATCTTAGAAAGAAAGTAGAGATTTAAAACAAATTCTTGAATAGCTCAACAATATTGAATGAAATCTTGGATAGTCAAAGATCACCAAATGATAAATCAGGTCCTGGATACAACAAAGAAGCTACACATTTTGAAGAAAGCACCTCAAAGAAGCTTGAGGTAAGTCCCTCATTCTCAAAATATGGAAATAATGTTGCAAGTCGACCATCTACACAAGGGAAGTAAACTTTCAAAAGAAAAAATCAACGAAGACATCAATAAGACATCTTTACACCTCAAAACAAATTCAGAAGAGAGACACCTTCAAGATGGACACCAAAGCAAAGGAATGAAAATGTTTTTCATGGTCACTATTACTCATGTAATGAATATGGTCACAAAGATTTTGAATGCATATATTATGGAAGGATATATAATGAAATATTTCATAACACCCTAAGGTGTTGGAGATGTAATCAAGTAGGACACATTGTTGCTCATTGTGACACCATGAGATGATACAGTTGTAGTGGATTTGGACACAAATTCTAGGACTATTGGAACACAAGAAGACAATCCATGAGGAGTGTTTCATATAGTATGACTAGAAGAAAACATGAGGCTAGAAGAGAAGACATTGATGGAAAGATGGAAGCTCAGAGCTCAAGTTCTGGGAAGCTGGGACACCTTCAGAAGTGGGTAAAGAAGACTAAACAATTAGAACAGAATGGCAGTCCTAAGGCAATCTCAAGCTTGACTTATTATGAAGAATACACGGGTCACATTGGTAACACTCACGTACATACGCGAGTTGTCTATATAGCAGGTCGCGTACATGTGGTAAAAGCCTTGGAAAGTAGGCTATGCAAATAAGTTGCAGCTTGGTGTGATGGTATAACTCTATGTTGTAGGGTCTGACATGGTTTGTTGTATTTTTTGATGATTACATGTTGGCATACATGATTAATGTATTTATGGTGATGACATATGGTTTAGTTTTGAAAGTCTATCCTTGATGCATTGTACTAACTCTAGAGTATGGATTGAGTCTTTTTCTATTGAGGAAAAATGTTGGTTGTGACAATGAATTTATGGCACTTTGGTTATGAGATATATCATGATGATGCTAACTAGATATTTCATTGATCTATTGAGGCACACTTCTAGTACATGTATTTTTGGATTCTTAGTAGTTGTTGTAGTGAATGGTGGTTAAGACAGATCTGTTGAGGTTCATGGTTGGTACATATTTGAGTTCCATTGATATATATTATGATGTATCGTTAGAGGCATATTTGTTGGATATCTTGGTGCATGCATTTGGACTGTGGTTGAGCCACATATTGGGACATGTAGTTGATGAGTTGATGATGTGGTTATATTGTACATAATTGATGAGTCATAGCTTGATCTATAGTTGATGCATGTTTGGTACACTTTTTCTACATTGTTAGAGGCACCTGCTAGCAGTATGTTGGCACATGGATTATGGTTGATACGACATACATGTATGGGAACACAAGTTGATTGTAGTTCATCTTGTTGAAGTTTGGTGCATGGTTGATGAAATTTCTTAGTACAAGTGGTGATACATGTTTAGTACAATGTTGATGCACTCATAGATGGTATATGTTTGTGGGTAATAGTACTTGGATAAAATACATCATTGGTATTACTTGTTTGTCATATAATTTGGTACATGATGTATGGGATGCCATAGTTGAGACACTTTATTGATTGAGATACATGGTTGTGGCACTTGGTTCTCATGAGTGATATGCCACTTGTTTGAGGCACATGGTTGGCATGTTGGTAGAGGCATATGGTTGGGACACATTTGGCACATATTCTTGGCATATGGTTGGTACACTCCATTGATGATATCTTATGGTATATTGTATGGTATTGATGTACATGAGTGTTGTGCATGGTTGGCACACAATATGGCACAAGATGTACTTGGTTTATGTTTTGTTCATGATTCTCTATTTATTGTTGACATATATTTTGTTTCATTATGTATGGTATGGCATGATCTTGATGCATGGACAGGTCCAAGGATCATCATAGGAAGAGGGAATCATTGTTGAGCAGATGATTTGTGTTTCGGTTGAGTAGTGGCATTTGTAACAGAAGCATATTGTAGTGGTAGCATATTTTTCATATTGTAGAGAAGATAGGGGGAGACATACCCATAGAGGGAGTAATTATTCTTCCCATTATTCAAGGAGGAGAGATTTATCATATGAAAGGTAAATACTTGGAGAAATAGCACAAAAACATGGTTCCGTAGGGAGTGATGGGCACAAGGGGAGTATGGGAAATATGTCTTCATCATTACATCAGAGTGATATCCCTTATTCAAAAGGGGAGATATTATTCATAGGAAGATCAAGGCATCCATGAAAGGGGAGAATCCCCAAGGAGAGTTCAGGCAGGGGAAGCAACCCTAAGGAGAGAACTACCCTTTTCCATTGATGTCAAAGGGGGAGAGATAATCACATTGATGTGACTGAGATGCCTATTGATGTAGAGCAATGCCTTTTGTACATGTTGCCATCAATGATTGGTGTTAAAATCAATGTTGGTATTTCCATCAATGCCAAAGGGGGAGATTGTTGGATCATGTTGTCATTGATGTCAAAGGAAAAATGTCTTGTCATAGTATATTGATGTAGTATGTATTGTCATTGTTGTCAATGGATTGATGTCAAGTGAAGTCATTGATATATGATGCATAGGTGATTTCATGCATAGATGAAGATGGATCAATGTCTTTTCATTGATATATGATGCATAGATGGATTGATGCATTAATGTATTGATCGTTGGATCATGTGGTCATGCATGGAATCAATGACAAAGGGACAATGTCATAGTGATGTGTTGTCATGGGTTAGTCCAGTGAATTGATGTAAATATCATTCATTATTGTCTTGTCATGGTTGATAGGAAGTACAAATGGATGAACTCCAAAGTGGTCCCCTTATGGTGAAAGCCCTCACGGGAATATGCTTTGCGGTTGAGTTATACTAGAAGTATGGTTAGAGAACCCAAACTTAATTGTGGAATAATGAGATAAATATCAACGAATTTGTCAGTGAAACTATCCTAGATGGATATTTCTTGTCATGCCATTTCTGTTAGTATGTGGAACATCACATAGTTCCTCATGGTTAGATATTTATGGCCTTGTGAAGTTGGAGGACCCTCATGTGTTGGCTAGAATCCCCAAAAGGTCAAAGAAGTCAAAGTGTTTACAACGAAGAAATGATTTAAATAATAAAGTGAAGTGATAAAGGCAAAGAGGATATATTGAAGATCTATATCTCTCTTGTAAATATATCTCTCTTGAGCATATATTGAAGATCTATTCTGAGTGAGAGAGTCATTGTAGGTACTCATGGACACATCAAAGTTTCCATAAGTATATTATCTTGACGATGGAAGTTTTGGAAGTTCAAAAACCCTAGTTTCTGAAGGACTACACGGGTTGTAGTGATCCAGAGCACGTACATAGACGGGAAGTAGTGAACCAAAGTGCATACACATGCGGGATGACAAAGTTCAAAGTGTGTACAGTTGGAGAGAGCCATGGAGACTTGAGTAAGATCTTGTGCCAGGTCCTTGAAGTCTGAAGCAAGTTTCAAATCTACATTTTATGAGCTCAAATATTCCATAGAAGTTCTGGTATGGTTACATGATTGTTTTGATGGATACTTGTGCTTATGGTATGGTGAATGCTTAAGGAATTCTTGGTATGGATGTTATGATATGGTTTATGTTGGTTGATTGATAGAGTGAGAAGCACTCTTATGTTTCAGTACTGATATGGTTTCCATAGTATATTGGTTTCTTATACATGATTAATTAGCATTCATATTATATGGTTGAGGAGAATGAGTAAGTTGTTGTAGAGAATATATGTGTTTTGATTGGTTATGGTACAGATTGGACAAAAAAAGGTAGAAGTGGATGTGACTGAAGGCTGCAGAGAATATGAGTTTTCAAGGAGAGAAAACCCTAGTTTTTCAGGAGCCATACACAGGCTGCAGTACAGATAGGATGCGTACATACACGGGTTGTACTACTGGTATGGTGTGTACATACGTGTGTTGCACTACTAAAAGGTCACCTACCTATTGAGGATTGAATCCTCTTCTCAGTTGGTGTTGAGTTGTGTAAGTTGAGTCTTGCATTGCAAAGTTGGTGCTCTTGTGGAGTTGTTACTTTATTCAATTGTTGCTAATAAAACCCCAAGGATTGTAGTCCATAATAAAAGAAAATTGTACATACATATCATTTTCTTTTCGTTCCTTGTGGTGATGGCTTATTGATGATATCTGTTGCTGATATATGTTTACATAAAACTGGTTATAGATTGACAGTAATAAGTGTTGCGTAAATTGTGATTGCTAACTAAGGAGTTTTTGTGAAAGGAATTAAAAAGAGCCCTACATTGATTCACCCCCCCCCCCTCTCAGTGTGATTGGTGTGTCCAACAAGTCCAAATTTCCATCGTCACTAGAATGCATGGCCTTGTTCCTCCATCCTCATTTTATGTCATACTTAGAATGTTTTCTAATTCTCACTACGGGTTTGAGATCACTCATTCTTATCACAATGATTAGTTTGTACTCCTGCTTCATGATACTTATTTATTTATTTAAATTTCATTTCTTTATCAACACTCTAATACTTATCCAATTTAACCAGTATCACAGAAGCGAAGATCGTATCAAAATATTATAAGAAATTTTTTTCTTTCCCTTATGTCTATTTTTTTTTGCAATAATTAGTCATTTCATGATATTTTTACCATGAGATTGCGATATCGGAATTACTCCACTATCTCTTCCATAAAATCCATTTGTTTGTCACTCCACAATGAATCCTTGTTTATGTTTGTCACATTCCCCGAGTGATATTAAATACAAATCCTATAGAAAACAACAAGTGGTTAAGTATCAAGGGTTAGTTATTAATGGTGACTTTATCGAGACCATTCTCAATAAATTCAAATTAAATTCTCCCTAATCATCCTTTCAAAAAACAAGCTTCAATGTATATTATGCAAAAGTATTTTCTTTGGTACTAATGTTCGAAACTCTTGTACATAATCAACCAACTCCTTAAGCATGATGGCCAGAAGGAAAGAGAAATTTTGTGGAGATACTCTTCATACTTTTGGACGAGAAGATCCAAAATTTCATTGTTCCAAAGCATACAAATACTATTCTACATTGTCAAAACCAGAAAGAAATACTAACGATATTTGGACATCAGGAATCGTCAAAGTAGGGTTTGTTGGCATATTTATTATGGGCAGGCAGAAGTCAGTGTATTTATTTGTCATTGATGGCAAGCTCAGCACGACGATGACAAAAAAGAGAAAGTGGCAAGACCAGCAACACAACGATGATCACATGGCAAGATCAGAAGCGTAAACTCCAGGAGTCAAGGAATCAACTCACGATAGAAAATCCCAAAATGCAAAACCATGACTTAATCTCCATTTCAGAGTTTCGGATACCAGGAGTTGGAGGTGTCAAGGACACTCATGACAAGAATGATGAAATCATGAAATGTGAAAGATTAGAGCATGTCAAAGACTCCATTTCGGAGTTTTGTAGACCGGGAAATCGGAGTTTCGGATACCGAGAGTTAGAGGTGTCAAGGACACTCATGACAAGAATGATGAAATCCCAAAATGTGAAAGATCAGAGCATGTCAAAGACTCTATTTCAGAGTTTTACAGATCGGGAAATCAAAGATCAAAGGAACTTTAACCTTTGAAGTAGTTAACCCCGAAATCCTGAAACATACACATCAACAAAGACTCCATTTTGGAGTTTTGCAGACCGGGAAATCAAAGATCAAAGGAACTTTAACCTATGAAGTAGCGAACCTCGAAATCCTGAAATAGACACATCAACAAACCACATCAGCAAACCACATAAACTAAGGACACGTGGCACAATCAAGCAATGACAAGTGTCAAGTTTATTCAACATTTTAGGCACATGTAAGTCACGAATCAGAGTGACACGTGACAGCTATTTAGCATGTGTCAATCCATGTGTGACATCAGCAGGTTTACATCACACCAGAACTTTCTATTTTGGGGTTTTACATAGCAAGTAGAAACTCCACCATCACGAAGTCTCGAACTCCGGAATGTCGAAAGGGACTATTGTGAGTCTCGAAAACCCGAAAGGTAAAAAATCAAAATCTCGTCAGCCGTTCGATTAAGAAAAGAAGGGATCAGATTATGAATTTTTGTGGACCGTTGATCTGGCTCCATTTCGGGGATTACGACTTGGATTGTCAAGACTCTTCACCACAGGAATGCCAAAATGTTGGAATGCCGAAATGCGAAATGGAAAAATCAATGCAAGACCCTGTGCTTGTAATCCAACGGTGTTGGATACTTGGAAATCTGATCGAAGGGCTACTGTTGCTCTTTATGACTAATTGATCAGTTACGATTCAGTTAGCATAACCAAATCATGGTTCTTGGATGGTTGGCATTTCATTTTCTAAAGCATTGTTTTAGGGTTTGAGGGGTAATTGAAGGGGTAGTACAGTATAAAAGAAACACACAGTGACTATGCAGGGTTGGTCGTTCTGAATGAAAAATGAGTTGAACTGTAAGAAAGGGAAAATTATAGTATGCGCAGTGTGAGACCGATAGTATGTGCAGTGTGAAATAAAACTCAGATATGACTAACAAATGAGAAATAGATAGAAGCAAGAGAAGAATTGCAGAACAGCTTGAAGCAGAGAAGAATTGCAGAACAGACAAAGGAAGAGAAGAATGGCAGAACAGTTAGAAGGAGACCAGATTTACAGAACATAGAAGAAGTGGTAAGAATCGATTTATTTGTGTTGTTGGTTATTCAATCATTTATTTATAATCAGGGAGGTAGGGTGGTGCTAGGGAGGAATGTGGTCCTCTGATATTTGAGTTGGTGCTTGAATATTGGGAGTTGTAGCTTCCATCTAGTTGTGGCTAGAAAACAGGGTGGCATGGTGGTGCTTGGGAAAACACATAGTTTTCTGTATACAAGTTGGTGCTTGTATAAATGCAGTTGGTGCTGAAATATTTAGGGAGTTGGTGCTTCCTTCTAGTTGGTGCTAGAGAAACCAGAGAGTTGGTTCTCTCAAAGAAGTTGGTGCTTGTATAAGTGGAAGTAGGTGCTTCCATCCAGTCGGTGCTGGAACACTCAGGGAGTTGGTGATTCCTTCTAGTCGGTGTTAGAGAAAACAAAGAGTTGGTGCTCTCAACAAGTTGGAGCTTGTAAAATAGAGGTAGTAGCCTGACTTTGAGTTGGTGCTCAAACATAGATGATGTACAGAACTTAAAATACTGCCTTTCATTTCGAAGAAGAAGAGGTTTTCTCCCTTTATGGGTTTTCTCGTGAAAATATGTCTCTGTGCATATCTTATGTGTCACTGATGCTCATTATTTATGTTGTCCATATGTTGTATAATATTGATGATCACTTGAATAAATATTAAGAATGTTTTAATAAACTTAAAATTGTTTAAGCACAATAACAACTGATTCACCCCCCCTCTCAGTTGTCTTAGTAATTTCAACAATTGGTATCAGAGCAGGTTTCTTTTATTTAAAGATAGATCTGTAAGCTTAAACATTACAAGTCATGAATGGACTCCAGCCAGTAAGTCTCCTCTATTTGATGGAACAAATTTTTCCTTTTGGAAGGTTGGAATGAGAACATACCTAATGGTCTTAGGTGCTGATGTTTGGGATGTAGTAGAGACTGGATATACAAAGCCTGTTGTGTTGGCTTCCAAGGATGATAAGTTAGAATTTAGATTTAATGCTAAGGGAATGAATGCTATCTTGAATGGACTTGTAGAGGCTAAGTTTTTAAAGGTGATGCATCTTCAAACTGCCAAAGAAATGTGGGATAAACTTATTAGCAACTATGAAGGAAATGAGAAAGTAAAAGATGCCAAACTTCAAACATTTAGGTTGAATTTTGAACAACCAAAGATGAATGAAGATGAAACAGTTAGCAAGTATTTTTTAAGAGTTGAAGAACTTGTGAATGACTTGAAGGGTTTTGGTGAGAAGATTGAAGAATCACTTTTAGTTCAGAAGATTTTAAGATCTTTGCTTGATAAATTTAATCCAAAAGTCTCTGCAATAGAAGAACTAAATGATCTTAAAACTCTGTCCATTGATCAACTCCTAGGAACTTTGATTGCATATGAAATGAGAATCAAAAAAGATAAATCCATTACTAGAGAGGCATCTTTTAAAGCAGACAAGAATATCGATTCAGATTTAGATGATATTGAGGCAAAATTTGTGAGAATGTTAAAGAAAGGGTCAGGAAAATATCAAGGCAAGCTTCCCTTAAAATGTTTTAACTGTGGTAAGATAAGTCATTTTGCATCTAAGTGTCCCCATCAGAAAAAAGGACCAAAACTCTGATAATGAAAAGAAGTACAAATTCAAGAAAAATTGTAAAAAGAAAAGTTTGTGTGCAAACAATGACAATTCCTCAGAAGACATAGATAATGATTCATCATGTGAAAACAAAGTGAATGATTTTATGCTTATGGCTATGGGATATTTTGATGATGAACACACAGGAGGGGAAATGGATGATGAAGAAGCTATGGTGGACAAGGAAGGTGAATTAATCAGTGCTTTGGAAGAAATTGACAGACTCAGATGTAAGAAGAGAAAACAAAAACAATTGTTGAAGTAGTTTAAAATGAATGATGAAAAACCTGATGAAAATTTTTCTCCACTAAAAGTGGAGTTAGAAGAGGCAAATAAAATAGAAGACATACTGAAACAACAGTTGTCATAGAAGAAAGCGAGGTGTGAAGCCTTAGAAGAAGAGATAGTAAAAACCAAAAAATAAATGGAGAAATTTAATGGATTGTATCACCAAAATCTGCCAAGTATTAAAGTCATAGAAAGATTAACCTCCATTCTAAATCAACAAAGAAACCCAAAGTTGAAAGTTGGCTTGGGGTATGAAGAAGGATCAAGTAGTGATCATCCAAGTAATACATAACCTATCAAGTTTGTCAAATCCTCAAACATTGGCAACAGTCACTCTGCAGAAACAAAGAAAGAGAATCAACCACCAAGAAGGAATGAAAGAAAAAGTACCAGAACCAAATCTATAGATCAGAGAGATTATCGACATGAAATAAATCGACCTCCTCAAATAAGACAAACTTTTTCAAGGTACAAAGGTTTTTTCTATGGTTATTGTTTTTTCTGATCTAATTTTGGTCACAAAGATCTAAATTGTTCTTTAAGATTTAGATATGAACAATCAATATATTCAATGAATAACCATATTCCACAACAAAGATCAAGACAACCAAGCAACAAACAACCTCAAAATATAAATCATGCGATGGTTGGGAAAAGGATGCAGGTTAAGCATAACAATTGCTATGATCTTCTATTCAGTGAACCAGAATGTTACATCTGGCGTAATTATGGACATAAAGATGAAAATTGTCGATTAAGGAATTTTAAGCCAGATTCAAATCCTATTGCTGAAAATCTCAAGATTTGGAAGAAGAAAGAAGATGACAAGTGTAGACTAGTGTTATTAGCCCAAAGAGAAAAGAATCCCTGGTATATTGACAGTGGATGTTCCAAACATATGACTGGAGACAAAAGTAAGTTTCTAACTCTAAGTGAAAGAAAATCAGGGAATGTAACTTTTGGAAATAATGCACCAGGAAAAATAAAAGGTAAAGGAATGGTAAGTTTAAGTAATGGAAAAGGGAAAGCTCAAGATGTGTTGTTTGTAGAAGGTCTGAAACATAATCTTCTTAGTGTTAGTCAAGTCTGTGATCGAGGATGTGAAGTCATTTTTACCTCTAAAGATTGTAGAATAAAATCTGTGAATTTAGGAAAGCTAGTTGCAAAAGGGATAAGAACAGAAAACAATGTCTATGTGTTAAAAGAAGAATGCCACTTAAGCAAGTATGATGAAAGTTGGCTATGGCATAGGAGACTTGGACACTTAAATTTTGATCATATAATCAAGCTCAAAAATAGTGGGGCAGTAAAGGATCTTCCAAAGATATCAAAGCCATATGATTATGTTTGTAAACCATGCCAGATAGGAAAGCTTACTCAGACACAGTTCAAATCTAAAAACTTTCCTTCAACAAAAAAAACTCTACAGTTAGTACATGTGTATTTATGTGGACCATCAAGGAAAGAAGGTAAAGGAAAAGAAAATTATTTTATGTTGATTATTGATGATTATTCTAGAGTAACATGGGTTGCCTTTTTGAAGGAAAAATTTGAAGAATTTGAAAAATTCAAAGTGTTTAAGGCTCTAACTGAGAATCAAATAGGAAAAAGATTGAAGGCAATAAGGTCTGATAGAGGAGGATATTTTATCTCATGGAACTTCAAAGAGTTCTGTGATAAACATGGAATCAAAAGAGAGTACACAATTCCAAGGACTCCACAACAAAATGGAGTTGTTGAGAGGCAAAATAGATCAGTACAACAAATGGAAAGATCAATGATGAATGAAAGGAACATACCTCAGACATATTGGGTGGAAGAAATTCATATAGCTATTCATATCTTTAACAAAGCTCATCTTAGGCCACACAGTGACAAGACTCCTTATGAACTATGGTTTGGAGGACCTGCTTCAATGAAGCATTTTAAAGTCTTTGGGAGTAAATGTTATATCAAGAACAATGATGAAAATATTGGAAAATATGATGACAGGGTTGATGAAGGTATCTTCTTGGGTTATGCTACAAACAGTAAAGGGTATAGATGTTACAATAAGAGGCTGCATAAACTAGTTGATTGTATAGATATAAAAGTTGATGAAGAAATCCCAGTCAGAAATGTAAGCAGTGTTGAACCAAGAACAAAAGATATAGTTGAATATGAAGATGAACAGGTCCAAGGATCAGAAAGAGAAGAATCCGAATCAGATGAAGATACAAATACTCCAACTGACACAAATCAACAGAAAGAAGCAAAATCACCTCTCAGAATTGTTAAAAGGAATCATCCTGAAAATCAGATAATTGGAGATATAAATAAAGGAGTTCAGACAGGAAGGAAATTGATTAAAGACTCATAACAATCTCATGTTTCGTTTTTATCTATGACTGAACCTAAATTTTTTTATGAAGCTAGCCAACATGATGATTGGATGAGAGCTATGAATGAAGATCTTGATCATATTGAGAAGAACAATACTTGGGAGCTTGTTCCTAGACCCGAAGATAAGAATGTAATAGGTTCCAAATGGGTGTTCAAGAATAAAATGAATGAAAAAGGACAAGTTGTTAGAAATAAAGCCAGATTGGTCTGTAAAAGGGTATGCACAAGTTGAAGGTCAAGATTTTGATGAAACCTTTGCACCAGTGGCAAGATTGGAAGCCATCAGAATGTTCCTTGCATATTCATGCTATAAGAACTTTAAAGTGTATCAGATGGATGTTAAGTCATATTTTCTTAATGGAGATCTAGAGGAAGAAGTATATATGGAGCAACCTAAAGGATTCTCATTGATAGATAATCCTAATTATGTTTGCAAGCTGAAGAAGGCCTTATATGGACTGAAACAAGCACCACGAGCTTGGTATTATAGACTGGAAAAAATTTTACAAGACAAAGGGTTCAAGAAAGGTACTGTTGACAACAATCTCTACATTAAGTCTGAAGGTGATAATTTACTAGTTGTTTTGGTTTATGTAGATGATATTATTTTTGGTTGTACTAATGAATCATTTGTCTAGTGGTTTTATAATTCTATGCAAACCGAGTTTGATATGTCCATCATAGGAGAACTGTCATATTTTATTGGTTTACAAGTAAATCAAAGTTCAGTAGGAATATTTATCTCTCAAGAAAAATATTTGAAAGAGATGTTGAAGAAATTTCAGATGGAGGATTCCTCTCCTGTTAGTAAACCTATGGTGGTTGGTTGCAAGCTCAGTAAAGATGATATTTCACCCGATGTTGATCAAAGGACATACCGATCAATGATAGGCAGTATTCTGTACATCACAACATCCCATCCTGATATAATGCAAGCTGTTGGAATGGTAGGTCGCTATCAGTCTACTCCTAAACAAAGTCATCTAGTAGTGGTAACAAGGATATTCAAGTACTTTAAGGGCACAATGAATTACGATCTGTGGTATCTTAGAAGTCATAACTTTTAGTTAACTTCTTATTCATATGCCAATTGGGCAAACTGTGTTGATGAGAGAGAAAGCACCAATGGAGGAGCATTCTTTCTGGGTGACTCATTAGTAGCATGGCTTAGTAACAAGCAAGGATCCATTTCATTATCAACTACAGAGGGAGAATACATTGTTGTTGCTACTTGCTACACACAAATTTTATGGATGATACAAACTCTTGCAGATTTGAAGGTAACTTACACTGATCCCATTCCACTTCACTATGATAACACTAGTGCCATCAGTCTCTCTAAGAATCCTGTACTTCATTCAAAATATAAGAACATACCAATAAAATACCATTTTCTCAGAGAACAAGTTACAAACAGAATTTTTCAAGTGAATTATATTCCTTCCACAGAACATATAGCTGATATCTTTACTAAATCGTTAGCAGCGACCCCTTTTGGATATTTTCATCAAAAGTTGGGGGTTATAACTTCTTTCGTCTAATCTTCTCATAGTTGTCAGGGGGAGTACTTATTGAATATCTGTTGTATTTCTAAGTTGCTCATAGTTGACAGGGGGAGTATGTACTGCAACAACTCAGGGGGAGCGTGTTACTTCTTTGACATTGATGTCAAATGGGGAGAAAGTGTAATGGTAAGGATGCTATGAGTAGTGTCTTCAAGGTTGCCATCAATGCCAAAGGGGGAGATTGTTGGCATATTTATTACGGGCAGATAGAAGGTAGAGTATTTGTTTGTCATTGATGGCAAGCTCATTCCGACGATGACGAACAAGAGAAAGTTGCAAGACCAACAACGCAACGATGATCACATGGCAAGATCATAAGCGTAAACTCTAGGAGTCAAGGAAGCAACTCACGACAGAAAATCCCAAAATGCGAAACCACGACTTAATCTCCATTTCGGAGTTTTGGATACTGGGAGTTGGAGGTGTCAAGGACACTCATGACAAGAATGATGAAATCCTGAAATGCAAAATATTAGAGCATGTGAAAGACTCCATTTCAGAGTTTCGCAGATTGAGAAATCAGAGTTTCAGATATCGGGAGTTAGAGGTGTCAAGGACACTCACGACAAGAATGATGAAATCTTGAAATGCGAAAGATCAGAGCATGTCAAAGACTCCATTTTAGAGTTTCGCAGACCCAGAAATCAAAGATCAAAGGAACTTTAACCTTTGAAGTAGTTAACCCTGAAATCTCGAAACAAACACATCAACAAAGACTCCATTTCAGAGTTTCGTAGACCAGGAAATCAAAGATCAAAGGAAATTTAACCTTTGAAGTAGCGAACCTTGAAATCCCAAAATAGACACATCAACAAACCACGTCAAAAAACCACGTCATCTAAGGACACGTGGCACAATCAGGCAATGACAAGTGTCATGCTAATTCAACATTTCAGGCACATGTAAGTCACGAATCAAAGTGACACATGGCAGCTACTCGACATGTGTCAATCCATGTGTGACGTCAATAGGTTTACGTCACACCGAAACTTTCTATTTCTGGGTTTTTTATAGAAAGTAGAAAATCCACCATCACGAAGTCTTGAACTCCAGAATGCCAAAAGGGACTATTGTGAGTCTTGAAATTCGGAAAGGTGAAACACCGAAATCTCTTCATCCATTCGATTAAGAAAACAAGGGATCAGATTATGAAATTTTGTGGACCATTGATCTAGCTCCATTTCGGGGATTGCGACTTGGAGTGTCGAGACTCTTCACCAAAAGAATGCTGAAATGTCGGAATGACGAAATGCGAAATGGAGAAATCAACGCAAGACCCTGTGCTTGTAATCCAACCGTGTTGGATACTTGGAAATATGATCGAAGGGCTACTGTTTCTCTTCATGATTAATTGATCAGTTACAATTCAGTTAGCAGAACCGAATCATGGTTCTTGGATGGTTGGCATTTCAGTTGCTGAAGCGTTGTTCTGGGGTTTGAGGGGTAACTGAAGGGGTAGTACAGTATAAAAGAAACATGCAGTGACTATGTAGGGTTGGTCGCTTTGAATGAAAAATGATTTGAACTGTAAGAAATGGAAAATTACAGTATGCGCAGTGTGAGAATGACAATATGCGCAGTGTGCGATAAAAATCAGAGATGAGTAACAGATGAGGAATAGACAGAAGCAAGAGAAGAATTGCAGAACAACTTGAAGCATAGAATAATTGTAGAAAAAACAGAGGAAGAGAATAATGGAAGAACAGTTACAAGCAGACCAGATTTACAGAACAAAGAAGAAGTGGTAAGAATCGATTTATATATGTTGTTGGTTATTCAATCATTTATTTATAATCAGGGAGGTAGGGTGGTGCTAGGGAGGACTATGGTCCTCTGATATTCAATTTGGTGCTTGAATATTGGGAGTTGTAGCTTCCATCTAGTTTTGGCTAGAAAACAGGGTGGCAGGGTGGTGCTCAGGAAAACACAGAGTTTTCTGTATACAATTTGGTGCTTGTATAAATCCAGTTGGAGTTGGTGCTTCCTTCTATTCAGTGCTAGAGAAACTAGAGAGTTGGTGCTCTCAAACAAGTTGGTGCTTGTATAAGTGGAAGTAGGTGATTCCATCCAGTCGGTGCTGGAACACTCAGGGAGTTGGTGCTTCCTTCTAGTCGGTGCTAGAGAAACCAGAGAGTTGGTGCTCTCAACAAGTTGGAGCTTGTAAAATAGAGGTAGTAGCCTCACTTTGAGTTGGTTCTCAAACATAGATGATGTACAGAACTTAAAAGATTGCCTTTCATTTCGAAGAAGAAGAGGTTTTCTCCCTTTATGGGTTTCCTCATGAAAATATGTCTCTTTGTATATCTTATGTGTSACTAATGCTCATTATTTATGTTGTCCATATGTTGTATAATATTGATGATCACTTGAATAAAKATTAAGAATGGTTTAATAGAATTAAAATTGTTTAAGCACAATAACAATTGATTCACCCCCCCTCTCAGTTGTCTTAGTAATTTCGATAGGGTTTGTTTTGTAAGTTTTTGATGATACAAATTTGGTTTCATGGTGTATAGACAAATAGGAGAAAAATTAGAGAATCATTCAGTTGCAAGGACAATCCCAAATTTCTTTGGCACCTTCAACTTTCAAGAAGATGTTCAGATTACCAGAGCCAATGATGACCTTTAAAGTTGATGAAGCCAAAGAGTTCCTGATAGATATAAATTGAGGTTGAGAACTATTGCAACAATATTTGGAAGACTCGACTACAATGCCAAAATCTTTATCAAAAATACATATCAGTCAATTAAGAAAAAAATATCAAGAAATGGAATGGATATTTGTTAGGTTTGTTGGACAAAAATCAACTTCTACAATTCCTTGTTGGTCTCTTTATATTTTATATTTTTCTATCCATGAGAAAGCGATTTTCGATTGGTCAAAAATTATTTCTTCTCAAATATCATTCCAATTGTCAAATTTTAAGAAGAACGAGAGGTTTTATATTTCTACATATTTAATATTTTCTATCACATACAATCATGTATTGAAAGTACTCCATTTAGCAAAATAGATTAACTACAAGTTAGACCCAGTTCATACATGATACCCTGCTTCGTGGAAGTAGAAGGAAATGTACCATTTTTATGAAGTATATGATTCATTTATTTTTTCTTTTAAGAGAATCATGTTCGGATCTGGTACTTCAATAATTTCTATAGAAGCGGGGAATTTTCTAGAGAAAAGGGGAAGTTTTGAGGTAATGGAAAATCACAATGTGATTAGGATCCACTATTCTCGAGAAAGGATAGTTTATCTTCCATTTTATGTTCCAGGAAGAACATTTGTAATAGAAGTTTATAGATAGTACATCTTTTGGAATAACATCTTTAATGAAAGAAATAAAAAACAATTTATTTCATTGCCATGGAAAATTGGTGAAATAACATTGAAAAATTCTTCAAAAATTAATGAGTATGCAGTCTATTTTGATGAGTATGATTTAAAGATGGAAAATGAGATTAAAGGGTTTGAATCGAATCAATATTTTATGAATTACATGATTTATGTGGGTTTCAATGTTTCCTATGCAAATACTTATTATTTGGAGAAGAAGAATATGATGGCAAGAACCCTGAAGCAGTTCCAGTTGGATATCTTGAAACTGTTATTAGCACTAATGAATCGCATCGACAACATGAAAGGGTTGTAAAATAAATAAGAAAATGGTCTCAAAGTACTTCTCAAATAAGTGACACACCCAAACATGACCCTTAACTTGTTATCAAGAGAAAAGGAAATCTGTAACTAAAAATTTTGGTGGTGGAGATGACTCTCAACCTCCTAAAAGGAGCCTAGAATGCCTCATAATCTCACAATAATTAGTAAAAGAAAAATAAAAATAAATCAACATGAAGTAGGTGACCTTGTACCTGAAGACAAATACACCTTTGAGGACATGGACTTAAATGTAAATATTGAATATATAGAGTTTTCCAATGAAGAACAAAGGATTCAAGAGAGAAAAGAAGTTGCAGAGGATTTCACAGTACAATAGAAAGTCTTCTTTGAAGAAGAATCCTTAACTCTTCATAATGCTCTATTTGAAAAAGACTCAAAGGAATTAGAATTTGAAAGAGTTAATTCAAAAGGAATCAAATTTCAAGGAAAGTCACATTCATAATTTAATTTGAACGAAGTCTTACCATCAAGAATTGCAAGGATTCATAGAGCTATAGATGATGCATTGGAAGTGTGAGTTGATGAAATGGAAGCCAAAAATTATATACTTAAGGACATGATTAAAAAATGGGAAAATTCTCTAGTACCACCCCCTATGTTTGCCAGTTCGATTTCTTTTGTTCAACCATGGAAAAGCTTTGACAAAACACCAAAATCAAGATCGAAATTGAAGGGAACATCAATTTTTATTACTATAGTTTGACGATATGTTGGGGAAAACATAAAGAATAGAATTTCTCTCATTTTATAGCCATGGGATTTGGAAAGAAACTTTGTTTCTTTGGGTTTCTGAATTGCAAATCTGAGGCAATATATTTAGGCAGACCTCGACAATGATGAGGTTTTTTATAAATATGTTGTCACTACATTTTTTTTAATGGTTTCTGGCATGAGTGAACTAAAGAGAAAAGAAGAATATTTTCCATCACCCACTCGCATAAAACAATTGAAATCTTGTTGGATTAAGGGAATAAAGTTTTTAAAAGAAATATTGTTTGATTGTGATACTTTAAGTGTCAAAAAAGGGAAATCATATTTTAAGTTAATTGAGTTAGACTTAGGAGGAACAAGTCGAGAAGTCCAAGATCCAGAATCAATTTAAAATTCTATACTTATGATGCGGGAACAAATCAAGGAACATTTAAGAATATTGAAAGGTTTGTCAGCAGAAAAGTTTAATAGTATGAACAAGTACACATAAACGGAAGTTGAAAGTTGTCTTGCAATTTATGTTAATAAAATTGAAGACATTGAATACACATTTCACCAACTTTGAACTAACTTTGAATTTTTAGAAAGCATGTTATTTGATATCAGAGTTAGGTAGGAGATAATTGTCGAACCTATGAGGGAATACATCGAAAATTGGTTAAATAAAGATTTAATCAAAATATTTTAAGAAGATAAAAAAGAGGCGTATGGTACCAATCATGTAACTGAAACACAAGAGAATACAAAAGGAACATTGGCCACTAGATGAAGCAAAGAGAGATCAATCAAATTGATTAAATTGATCACATCCTTATCAATTAGTTTATCTTCTCTTTTAGGAGTCATCCATTTGTGTCTTGTCTGTCTCAAGAAAGCATAAGCAATTTTTTATTGTTTTTCTTTGTCTTCTTTCAGGTTCATCCCTTTTCCATCCTTTCATTTTATTGTCCATGGGAGCCCAATACCAATATATTATGGAAGAATACATTTTATTTTTTCAGACTATTAAAGACTATATTTATTTTTGAAAATCTCAGAGAACTATTATGGGGATAAAATTTAATGATATCTTTGAACTTTGAGATTTGAGTACAAGATGTTTAAAATTTGACTATCATACTCTTTATTTTTTTGAATCATTTATTTTTTTAAATTTCTCATTTGTCGTATTTTATCTATCTTTCCTTTTGTTGTGATAAAAAATTATAAATGTTATGATGGATGTGAGAATTGTATCATTTTCCCTACAAATGCTATTTATTTTTGTACAATATTTCTGCATTTATTATATTTTTATGAGTGGAGATTCTTGGTCCCCTTATCATGAATTCTTTTATGAATGTTTATTATTTCCAATCAACAATATTTTAAATTTTTATTTAGTGATAAAGAATTGGGTTTTATATTTTTGGTATTTTCCCTTTTTGATATTACAATTCCAAGATATTCAAAATTTGTCTTTGAAAAAATACAAAGGAGTACCACCTCTATAAAAAAGTAGGGGGATATTTATATCCTTGTGAGATTTTTTTTTCGACTTTAACCAATCTAAGCATCAACAGTTTTTGCGAACATACTGCAGAGAACCAAAGGTTGGTTTCACAAACCAGGATTCTAATGACTCAACCTAAGCCAAATCAACCCCATTTACAAGTTGGCTTGGTAATCAAATGAGTGTTCTATATCAATTATACAATTTAGTGCTATCAATAGTTGGATGTCGAGAAGAGCTTGAAATATCATGGGAAACCCTTACTCGTGAAGAAGAAAGATAAATCACAACAAGACAATATAGAAATTAAAAGTTGGAATCATACAAGGACCCAATAACAAGAAGAAAAAGAAAACAACTTCAAATTTGAGAAGTTGTCAAAAGTTTCGCCACCGAAACAAGAATAATTCCAATAATGGGTGACATAGAAGAATGAAATGAGATCCTTGAGATAGGAAATGAAACAAAAAGGGTTCTGAGAAGAAGGGATAGAAATATGCCACTCAATCTTCAAGGAGAGAAACATCCATTACCCACTCTTCCACAAGGAATCTTGTGAGTATTTTCAGGAGATGGAGTGACAGATCCAGAGAAATATATGGATAAATTTTTATTATGTGTGAAATCGATTTAGTTGAACATGATGACGTAATGGTCATAATTGTTTTCATACATTGGAAGTTTTAGCCTATGAATGGTACATTTATCTTCCTATTCAATAGATATCATCATTTGATTACTTGGAGACTATGTTCATGATCATGTACGCACCTCCAGTTGCATATCATACGTTACAAACCCAATTCAACCAAATTCATTTGAGAAAGGGTGAAAGAATCATGGATTACAATTTATGATTTTTTAATACATTAAATCATATTCCAGAAGAACAAAAACCAAACGCTCGAGTCATACTTGGGTGTTATAAAAATACAATTCCTGTGAATGTAAAATATTTTGTCAAGGCTTTAGATATAGATTATTTATATGGAGCTATGAGAAAACCAACACAGATGGAAGAAACCATGATAGAAACAGATCCTAACTTTGAGATTATCCTTGGAAAATTTAAAAGGAAAATGGATACCCTTACTACATCAAATCAAAGAGCATCAACCTCAAAGAATGTTGAAAATTGGGGAACAAGGAATGTTGAAAATCAAGGATTTGGTGGAGGAATCCTTCAAGAAGTAATCCTTGATGTAATGAATGATCCATCCATATCTCAAGAGACAAGGAAAGTAATGGAGATATATCAAATGAATCGAACAATTCGACAGATGCAAAATGAGCTAACAAGATTGAGAAGAGGTGAAAATATTTCCCCTACAAACAAAAATCCTAGAATTCTTTCCTAGGAGCAGAGACGAAACCCTATCTAGGAAAATAGAATAATAAATGATGATAGAATTAAAGAGTATAGGAAAAGAGAACCTAGAGTGCCAAACCCTAATGTTGTCATATTGGAAGAAATTGTTTTTGAATAAATTTTTGATAATTTTGTCCAAGAGGCTAAAATCATTCAAGATGAAAGTCTTGAATCTATACATAAGAATGAAGGTGAATCATCCTTGTATATTTTTTATGAACAGGAAGAGTCATATATTTCACAAGAAAATGTTGCGGAAACGAGGGCACAAGTCAACAGATTAAAGAAAAAAGAGTCCATTGAAAAATAAAAAGAGAAAACCAAAACAAAGGTTGTAGAAACGTAAAAGAATAAAACATTTTCCAATCAAATAAATAATCCTTCACAGATGACTTATAATGTAATTTATGATTTGACCACGTTGATAACTACTCTCCCTTTCATGGAAGTTGTAAAAATCCCATAACAAAGAGAAAATATTCTCAAAATTATTGATGAGCCAAGTACTAGAATAGAAGTTTCTATAACAAATTCCAAGTTTAAAAAAAATCTCTCAGTAGTCAAACTGAAGGATAAAATTCCACCATTCTACATCAAAATAGAAAATCATGATGTAGTACTACACAATTGTCTGGTTGATAGCAGAGAAACAAATAAAATCATGCTCTTATCAGTAATGGAAGCTTTGGGAATGGTATGTACAGAGTATTATGAAACTGGAGAAAGTATCTATGCAATAGAATCAAGAAATGTCCTAGCTTATAGGGATAATAAAGGTTTATATGCATGGATAATTGCAACACCATATATAGAAATTGTTTTCACTATTATTGTGGTGGATTTTCTTCCAGTGTTTGGGGTAGTTTTGGGAAGAGATCAAAGTTCACTGATTGGAGGTTACATCATGAATGATGGAAATTTTATGATACCAAAAAAATATGGAACCATGGTGAGATTTCCCCAAGAAGCTATAAATCCAATTTATTTCAACAAAAAAGATAATGAATTAATGAAAGACTACATTGATGTCGGGATTGGAAATTATGTTGTGCTTGATCCAGAGCATCCCAATATTTCAAAGCAGGAAGGAAATATGTCTTTTGATATTTTGGAAGATGTATTTCGATAGAACCTACTCCATGTAGTATTAACCCACAATCCAAGACCTAATTGTGAGAAGGAAATACTACACTAGCTAATTGCGAGAGAGAGAGAGAGAGAGAGAGAGAGAGAGAATCAATATTCACACATAAGAGACTAAGAAACCAACTCTAATCACAATGTATTAATCATTGATAATGAGTACAACATATAGGAATCTCCACATGAGGAGTAATGTGCACTAGGTTGGGATTTCCATGTGCATGGTCAAGTAAAAAAGTAACTTCTCCCAATAGCAAGAATTAACTAAAGTCAAAATTTGCTAATAATAAGAAAAGATAAAAAAATATAGGTGATAACTTAGTGATAACTATACATGAAGTCAACATGCATTCCATAATAGAAACGATCTCTTATAATAAGGCTAGAGTCCAGGAATGGAACTAAAGTCCTAACTAAATGAGAATTTGCTAATTTTGGAAAGTCACTAAATAAGTGAAGTGAGTTAACTCCAAGTATTAGATGGGTAATGCACACTTCCCTAGGAGGATAATATTCTTACTAAAGTTCACTCTATAGCCATGAAATAGTAAATATCTCCTGAAATTAAGGAAATAGGAATTATCTCCTAAAAAATACGAATTTGCCTAATGGTGGCTAAAAAAATAGGAATTGGACTAATGGTAGCTAAAAAATAGGAATTTTCCTAATGGTGGTTTATGATCCCATGTTTTTGAAAACCTATGGTATTTTCCCATGGTATTACATATAGCAATGCACCGGCTAAAAATAGACCTTTTATAAATAGCAGCCCTCCTAAATAGTAGGAAAAATGGAAAAAAAGAGTGTGTCTCTAAGTATATAGTTCATCATGTACCCCAACAACCCCTATGAAACACAATTGGGGTGTGCACAATGATGAGTCCCAACAATATGAAGCCATGTTAGGTACTCATGTACAAGTATAGATGCATAACAACTAGAAACAAAGTGAGGTAAATAGGGAAAATCTAGTGGGAACAAAATCTCCCCCTCAAAATATGTTGCTAACAAGAAGAAATGATAACATGTTCAACTAATAAGATGATGTATCCCCCACTCCTATAATGTCCTTCATTGAGACAAATGTTTGTTCAGTGAAAGGATTTATGAACATGTCTTCCACTTGCTCTGAATATGGATAGAACTACATATCAATGACTACATCCTGAATATGTCCTCGATTAAAGTGCATATGAACCTCAGTGTTCTTGGTCTACTGACTCTGAACTGGGTCTCTACACATCTTGAGAGTACTCTAATTATCATACCATATAACTATCAGATGATGAAAATGAACTCCCAACTTTGTAAGAAAGTGTTGCAACCAAATAGCCTGAGTAGTAACATTCACTACACCCTTGTACTCTGCCTCTGTTGATGATATAGTGATGCAGGAGCATCGCTCCACCTCAATAGAGCTCTAGCATTCCATCTCATCAAATTGCATTCAAGGAAGGGAGAGGCGCCATCCCTCTCATTTTTCCCTCATTTTAAAATTTTAAGTGTAATCTTAAATACAATTGATTTCTGTCAGGCAGGAAGAATCGAGTTATTTAGTTTGTACATGTTGGAGATAATGTTTCCTTTAATAGGCATGAGTTGTACAGATCTTGAGCCTCACATCGGATATGAGATATTGATTTTCATTCAATGTAATTAATGAGAGTTAGGTAGCTTGGAGGGAAAGGCTCGAGGAGCCTTGCTTTTGTAAAAAGATATTTGTATTAGATTTGATAAGGAAGTTAAGGGAAAGGAGAGCAGGGAGAGAAGAGAGATGAGACTCAGTTGCAGTCCGAGCTCAAGCATTGAAATTAGTATTCTGATATTGTTGGCCCTTGACCAAGTTTAAGAGTACTTGGTCATACTTGACCACTTTTGGGACTGTGACAACTTGCCAAGGAAGGAGCGCAACGCGAAGTAAAAAATAAGGAAGCAAGACCTATTTTGGGGTCGATTTTAGGGTTTTGGGTTGATGTAACGGGAAAGGGATGTCGGCCCATGGGTTTACCCATTTTTAGGCCCATTTTTTAATCTATAAATAGGAAATGTAGATAGTAAGATAAGGAGGATATAGTAATGGAGTACATCTATGTGATGTATGAATGGAAGCTTAGTGATAGTAATTGGATCTGTGTGATCGGATGTATCCTGGAGTGCTCTGTGCATGAGATCAGAGAGCTAAGTGCAGTTTGTTATAGTTTGATGCTGAAGAGAAAGGAAGAAGGATCTAGCGAGCTACGTGGATCTTCTATCCTATGCAAAGTAAGGGTCATTAGAGCTCTGTGTTGTAACTACTTGACCAATATCATATAAAGAAAACTTTGTGGACATAGCCCCAGGGTGGGCGTGAACCACAGTAACTGTGTGTATAGTGTTTTGTGCTTTGCTCTTTTGTATTTATCTCTTTCTTGGCTAAGTGCTTGATGTGATTAAATAGACCTAGTTATGCTTTGTGTTGTTGATGAATGAATGAACATTAGATCTAATATATGAGATGCTTAGTGCTTGATCTGTTGAATCTAACCTATATTTCTATGGATAAGTACCGAATCATTCTTAGTATAGTATTCACTGTGATTATCTGTGGCTTCTGCGAAGTATATTAATGAATGTATGCTAAGGAATAACTGATGCTAAGTGTGTTGTAAGAAAGATAATCACAGATCTATGTCCCAGCTAAGGTTGCAGACACCTGAGTCTTGCAACCACCCCTACCTCTACCTCAGGTGAGACTTCATCTGCTTTGCAAGTGTTTCTGAAAGGGTCGGTAGTTAGGGCTTTGTTAGAGTGCTCTTGAGCATTGAACCCTGGGTCTGCCCCTGTGCCAACAAATGGTTCCATTGCCAGGATTGGAACTGTGATTGCTGGGAACTAAAGAAGAACAAGCTTTGCGTGAAATAAGCTTTGTGCGTAGATCTGTTTCTCTAGTGTGCAGTGTTATGTTTGACCTGTGAAACTTTGTGCCAAGAAAAGAGGTCACATCTGAAGAAAGAGAGGTCATATCTGAAGAAAATAAGTCATATCTATGAAGAAAAAGGTAATATATGTAATCTCTATGCCTTGATAAAGGTAAGAATAGTTAAAAGTCTTAGATCTGGAAGCTTTGTGCTCTGCAAAAGTAAGATAAGTGAAATTTTTGTTTCTAAAGCATGGATCTAGGTATGTTTGATAGATTTTGTCCTAGCTTCAAAACTAGGGCATTAATAGATGAAAAAATGTTTGATATGAATAGATATGATAAATATAGTAATAGATATGTTATACCTATGCATCTAAAGAATGTCTGGACTAACAAGTGGATGCAGGATCATAGAATTTTTTTTTGCAAGCTAGCAACCATGATCCTGGTGCGTAGTACAAAAGGAGTTGGGGAACATATAAACAAACAAGAAGATTAACCCTCTGTTATAGTTGCAGACGACTGGGACATATTGCTAAAGAATGCCCTGGGAGAAGACCTAGTTGTCTCTATTGTAAGGCTATGGACCATGAAGTATTGGATTGCCCTAGAATGATTGCTAGGCTTGAGAAGCTAAATATGGAACAAGCAAACCCTGAGGGAGATTAAGAGACCAATATTATAGCAGAAACCCAGAAAGAATTAGAAAATATATTGCTACAGATGAAAGATACCTTGAATGACCATCGACATGTTAGGCTATCAGAGATCTTCAAAGAAAAGGAGAAAATCGAAGCAAGAATAGGGGACTTTGACATTGATTGTACTCTTAATGAAGAAGCGCAAGTGAAAATTATGCTAGAAAGAACTTGGGAAGCTATAGGGAAGCTTGCCATGATCCCTTCCCTAGGAGGAACAAGTTTCTTCAGAGGAAAGCTAGTAAACCTATGTGGAAGGCTCGCCCAGATACCTATGATTATCAATGGAACTTCGACAGAGGAAGACTTTGAGATCATTAAATTTTTTGAAGACAACCCCCCATTTACCATGCTCATAGGAAAACCCTGGATTGATAGAGAATAGTTCAGACAAAGAGAAGAAGAGAAAGTTTTGGAACAAAAGAAGCAAGAGTTAAAATACTTTATGACCAAAAGGATCACACACTTGATTGAAGAACAGAAGAGCAGATCACAAATATTTAATATTAGTACCTTCGATGTCGAAGCTAAGAGAACACTTGAGGATCCACAAAAGATCAAGTTACCTATTTTTGATATAGAAGAAGTATTATCAAGGAAATTAAGAAATAAAAGGGCTAATACTGTAAGGTTACAAAAGGTTCTAGAGGACACTTCACAGCAAGAAGAATTGCATAATGGGAGCTTCACCGAGATATCAGAACAACGACATAGAATACTTCACCATGATGAAGAAATATAGTCATTGGAACCGATAAACCCATTCGACCGCCTCTCCAAACAAATCGAAAAGTAGTTATGGGTTACCACTAGACCATTGGATAGCACCAGAATGGATAGAATAGAGTTAATGAAGCCCCCATGTCTGTTGCAAGCATACCGTTGCTGAGATTTCCTACTTAACCTATCGTGCCACGCACCGAGAATAATTTTTGCTAACTGATAATCTGAGCATGAACCCTGGGATTTACTTACCCTGAGATCATTGTCTTACTATTCGCTACCATCTCTGAATTCCTTTTGCACCCGAGCCAGCTGACCCAAGTTTATATGTCGAATGAGCTCAGCGCTACTGAGAAAATTGTTGAAGAAGTTCTAATTGATTTAATGGCTGAGAGATTCATGTCAAAACATGGAATGTCTACAAGTGTATAGGCACTGTCCTTAGGCGTACTACCAGCTTCCCCCTCTCCACTGCTCGAGCAAGACCATCCCGACCGCCTTTGGAAAGACGATCTAAGCTAGGAAACGACTTCACCACTATGAATATGATCCCAATCATCTTGCCTAAATATATACCACCACTAAAAGGACCAATGAATCAAGACTATGTACCCAGAGACTTTGACTATGTTGTAGTCACTGCGTACCTCCCAAAAGGGGTGCGCACAGTTCATGCTAAATAGGAGAAGCTCACCATGCTGAAATTCAGTGTTTTTAACCTTGGAGATTGCAAGGTATAAATTATGCTAGCCCCGCACAAGTATTTGACTATTACAAAAGGAAAGAACCCCAAGATTGTACCACGACAATGGACCCATAACCTTGCGTAGTCAACCCTCCTCAACGTAATGAAGATTCCACATTTCGGGAGGCATCAGGAAATAAATGCCTATGTTCGACTGTTGTTGTCCTGCTACCATAGAGGATACCTATGTTTGGACCAGCGCATCACTGTGGATCTGATTTTGATCAATCAGATCACTGGGATAAGCATGCAGGGCCCTGACCCACGGGACTTTTACCCTGGAAAGACCAAAGATCGTGCTCTCGCTCAATGGATAAAAGACACATATGGCGATCTAGAGAAAGGCACGCAAGGTTACAAGGTAGCCTCCATTGATAATGCAGTAGTATGCTTTGGTTTCTAGCTAATCGTAGGCAAGTTAGTTTGAAAAAATAGACCTACACAGGTGACCGCATTTGTAGTTGACCTTGCAGGGAAGTGCGTAGAGGGACTACAAATGAACTGGGTGAAATACCTTATAAATCAGATAGAGCTTGAATATAGACAAGCGCAGGACCAAGGGTATGAGTTCCACTTTAGATGGTTTCTCATACTCATCGCCTTCATCACATGGGAACTGCCCGAGGGAGCCACGTTTCTAGAGATCGAACCCTTCAAACCCCTGGTCGTGAAGTTTTGTACGTTGTGGTACTCCAACGACATGAACAAACAGTGGCAGTCGAATGTCGTCTTCCATGCATAATACACTTAGTTGAGGAATTCCATTCAATATACACCGCACATTACACCCAACACTCTTTATAAGTTTCAACCTTTGATGAAATTCAACGCAGATCATCACTTCACCTACATCACAATGTGCACAGACGAGCACAAAAAACAACTCTAGTCATATTACAAGATGACAAAAGATTACCTGGAGGATATTACCAAGGAATGGTTGGCAGACCTCCTTGTTGCAGCAGACCTCGCAGAGATGTCTAACATAGATAGCCCTGAAGCTATGATGGATACACCAGGACCACGTAAGACTAAGAAGGATGTGGAAGTTCAAGATATCCACAGCACATCCACGAAGACTACTTCAGTCTCACCTACAAAGGGAGGTGATGATGAAGAACTAGGGGGCACAGAAGTTGAATAGAGAAAAGGCAAGGTTACCCTACCTAGGGACAAGGAAGATCCCTCCAAGAAAAGGAAGATTACCTCACCGAGGCCCTCATATAAAAAGAAAACTAAGGCCACTATGCTTGATACTATGCTTACCTTGGATGATTTTGACTTCTTAATTGTCGCGTTGAATGAAGTTTCATTAGAGCTCATGGAAAAGCAAGAAGCAAAGAAGGAGGAACTATTCCGCCAGATGACAGGCGAATTCAAAGAAGCGCAACAGGAACTTCATTCTAGCCAAGCAGTTTCTATGGCACCATTAACAATGGAAATATCAAGAATAGGTGATGAGACCACACAGTTACGCCAGATCGCTGAGAAAGTCAAAGATCGCCTTCGACGAGCGCAAGAAGACATAGCGAAAGCTACCTAGGCTTTGGTGCAAGGACAGAGTGCACATGAAGAGCAACGGAGAAAGGCAGAACAGGAGCAGCTTGACTTACAAGCCAAATGGGAGGAGGAAAAATCCTAGTTACAACAAAGCAAGGACCAGTTGCTAGCAGAGCAACTTTAAACATAAGAAAGAGTTCACAAGGCACTGTGCTCTATGACGATCATAGAAGTGAAGATGGAAGATCATCTTCCACAGAAGGTGACCCAACTGGAAGAAGTCATCCTGAAACTTCAACAACACATCATGGATTTGGAGCTCCGCACTCTTCCTGAGACACCCCAAGAGATAAGATATCTACGAGAGGCCACTGCTCGAAGCACAGTCTACTGATTAAAAACTTTGGCTTTGGAATGTAGGTAGCTAAGAACCAAAAGCACCCAAACCTATGAAACCATCACAGAGAATCCAGAATTGCAGACATTGGAGGCACAAGTCCACAAAGAAAAGCAGCATGCAGATGTGCTACAAGCGCAGCTGAAGTCCATGACCCTAGTCGAAATAATGAAGAGGTTCACAGAGAAACGCACATCCCAACAACAAGCACACATGCTACAAAGTAAAGTAATGGACGTCTCTCAACAACTGCAACCACCCCAAGAGAAGGCATGCCAATTGTTCGTCGAACTTGAAATCCAGGGAGCTAAACTCGAACAGGGTGTCATCACTATAGAACAACACATGGAAGGACCGCTCAATGACACATTAATCTAAGAATTTACTGAACAAGCGGATGTCGCACTGTAATAGGTCAAAGATGCTCGACCCAAGATCAAGGCGTTCAAAGCGGAATTGGTCAAACCTGAGTGATTCGGGACGAGTCACAGGTGAGTGTTGGGTGCATGTTGGCCCTTGACCAAGTTTAAGAGTACTTGGTCATACTTGACCACTTTTGGGACTGCGACAGCTTGCTAAGGAAGGAGTGCAACGCAAAGTAAAAAATAAGGAAGCAAGACCTATTTTGGGGTCCATTTTAGGGTTTTGGGTTGATGTAACGGGAAAGGGATGTTGGCCCATGGGTTTACCCACATTTAGGCCCATTTTGTAATCTATAAATAGGCAATGTAGATAGTAAGATAAGGAGGAGATAGCAATGTAGTACATCTATGTGATGTATGAATGGAAGCTTAGTGCTAGTAATTGGATCTGTGTGATCGGATGTATCCTAGAGTGCTATGTGCATGAGATCGGAGAGCTAAGTGTAGGTTGTTATAGTCTGATGCTGAAGAGAAAGGAAGAAGGATCTAGTGAGCTGCACAGATCTTCTGTCCTGTGCAAAGTAAGGGTCATTAGAGCTCTATGTTGTAACTGCTTGACCAAGATAATATAAAGAAGACTTTGTGGACGTAGCCCCAGGGTGGGGGTGAACCACGGTAACTGTGTGTATAGTGTTTTGTTCTTCGCTCTTATATATTTATCTCTTTCTTGGATAAGTGCTTGATGTGATTAAGTAGACCTAGTTATGCTCTGTGTTGTTGATGAATGAATGAACATTAGATCTGATATATGAGATTCTTAGTGCTTGATCTGTTGAATCTAACCTATATTTCTATGATTAAGTATTGAATCATTCTTAGTATAGTATTCACTGCAATTCTCTATGCCTTTTGCGAAGTATATTAATGAATGTATGCTAAGGAATAACTGATGCTAAGTGTGTTGTAAGAAAGATAATCATAGATCTGTGTCCCAGCTAAGGTTGCAGACACCTAAGTCTTGCAACCACCCCTGCCTCTAACTCGGGTGAGACTTCATCTTCTTCGTAGGTGTTGCCGAAAGGGCCAGTAGTCAGGGATTTGTTGGTGTGATCTTGAGCGTTGAACCTTGGTTTTGCCCTTGTGCCAAAAAATATTAATACAAAAGAACAAATTTATTTGTTTATCAATTTTTGTTTGGTAAATGGTTGTTTATGAATGCATTTGAATGTTATGTGTGTGTTTATGCATTCATGTATGTTGTAGATGTATGATAGGGTTCTATATGCAAAGTTAATATATAATTCACTATTTGGATGAGAGTTTGTTAAAACCCTATGGGTTCTTTAGGATAAGTGAAAGGAGTGCGCGACAGAGTGATGGAAACTCTGTGAGCCAATGGAAGGAGTGTGTATCTAGAATCTACTTCGCGTTTAGAGGAGAATGTGATAGGAGGGAACACCAGAATAGTTTATAGACTCATAGTGGAGCCTCAAGGTTACTAGACACCTTGGAGGAGAGACTGTGCAGAGGAGGCACAAAGAGACAAAATTGTTAAAGATTCTGTAGAGCTTTGCCAGGAGGGCATTGAGTAGGTGCGAGTGTGCACAGGTGAAATCTATTTCAAGTTCTGATAAGAGGAGTGTCAAGGAGGAGGAAACTCACAGAGTTTTTGAATACTCCATAAGCTCATCAAGGATTTCTTGGGAAAAATTTTCCAAGAGGGAACACATATCCCTTCGAGGAAAAAGGGACAGTGACCTTTGAGGTCTGAGAAATTAAAGCTCATATGAAATAGAGTTGTTGAATACTCTCGAGGAAGACTTGTGCAAAGAGTGCACCAGGCAAAAACTTAGGCAAGTGTTGGAAGAATTCGTTTGAAATAATTCTTCGAGCACAAGGAGGGTACGGAGGTGTGAACTTGTTTCAAGTTCAAAAATCTCAAGGAGGATGAGTGTAGAGTGTGCGAGGAGGACACCAAAAAATCATTTGAAGGACATAGAAGGGCCGATTCCCTTGGATATTCAATCAAGCTAAATCTCGAGAGGAAAAACAAAAGTCAAGACTCAAAGTAGTCGAGTTCACAGGAGAAGGTTCAAGGGCCAAAACCTTTGAACACTTCGAAATTTTCCTAATTTCGGAGAAAGTGAAATATCGGGAGGAGGAGAAAAAACACCCATTGAATTGAGCTGAAGGGAGATATCTAGACCGCTAGATCCATGTCCAAACAAGAGGAGCACGTCAAGGAGGAGAACAAATTCTAGCCATCATATCTGGGTGCAAAGGACCAACAATCGTTCGATCCAGGTAAGGTGCACACACCTTAATAATTTCAAAATGAAGAGGAGAATGGGATAGTCAAAGTCTTGAAGTCCTAGAACCAGTCAGGAGCATCCATCGTTCAGGTTGATAGGTGGTGAAAGATCATAGAAGAGTTTGGGAGGAAGAGCTTCGGAGAAATTGCATGGAGTAAACATCGTTTTCTCCTGAAGTCGCGAGGAGAGAAGTCATCCCAGCCGTTGGTGTTGGGAAGGGTACATGGCAGAGATCCACATATTTTGGAGGAAGAGTCCTTCGGAAGAAAGGAAAGGAGGAGTAACCAAATCTCTCAAAGGATCGAAGGTCAGAGCGGATATCAACCATCAGTTGAGAGAGATGTGTGGTGTTAGATCCAGAGGTCCATGGTTATAGCCTCTGGAAGGATTGAGGCGACTGTGAGCCAAGGACTCCCGAAGATACGGGAGTAGAAATAGATCCTAGTCATTGATGTATAGGGGACATGTGGCACCAAAGTGTGCATCCAGAAGGGAAAAGATAAGTTTAGGTAGAGAGTTCCTAAATATCGGGAGTCGAAGAAATCCTATCCATCTATTTGGACATGACATGTAGCGTTAGATCAATGCTTCGTTGATTTGCTAATCGTGAGGAACATAGGTAAGAGGAGTGAAACTTATTGAAGGGATATCTAGCAAAGAAGAGCATGGTCATAGATATAAGGAGGACACATGTCATCAGATTGTGGTATCCAGAATTGTGCATACGGAAAAATATAAGAAGCGAACCCTCGTTGTCAAAGCACGTGGATACATGGTGTCATCTCTATCGCTCTGGAGCATAATCACTTCGGAAGAATTGGAGAGAGGTGTAAGGACTCGTGAAGGCTGAATTCGTGAGGTCATTAGGGTCATCCGTAAAGGAGGACACCTAGAAGAAGGTTTGCTAGTCTAGAGACTTAGTGTTCCATAGTTTTTGTGGAGAGGTAGATTCAGAATTTCCCAAAGCTCTGGAGCTCGAAGCATTGAGGGTTGTCGATCCCAAAGGAAACACATGGACTGTTGATTTGTGAGGGGATGCATGGAGGATGTAGGTTCACTTTGTTGGATAGCCACTCTAAAGGATTTGTGGGGTTTGTATGTGGATTCGAATGAAGCCCGAATTCCGAAGAAAGAGATCGAGTCATCGATCTCAGTGAGGAGTGTGGACCGTTGATCTCGTTGCTCACGTTTTGGAGGATTGTGCCTTAGGAAGAATTAGTCATCACATGAAGTAAAAATGCCCGGAGCCCACAGCTCCGAAACACCCTTTGGATAGGTACTTGATCATAGTCAAAGGAAATATGAGAAGAGGGGGGGGATAGCATAAGGAGCTAGTTTTTGTTAGTCAAAATTCAAAAGGAGAACAACGGATTAGCAGGATCCTGTGCGTTTCCATAGAACTTGTGCCTAAGGAGGTGAAAGTGCCTGTGTTAAGTTTATTTGGGTTCAAGTAGGGGCTCGAAGAGCCGATTTGTCTCAAGAGTTAGAAGATCCTTGACTGAGAGGTCACGTATCCTTGAGGAGAGAACGAGGGTCTGCATCAAGTGGTATCAGAGAAATTTTTTGTCTCAGATTATAGGCAAAGGTGAAAAGAGATAATATGACAACATCAAGTAGTATTAAGAACTTGATCTCATCTGTGGATAGCAGGTGAAGGGACACAAAGTGTGATTCTCTGTAAATATTGTTTCAAGGTGTGCAACAGATGGTAGATAGTCAGGTGGGATGAAGACAAAGGAAAATGGATACTGAAGGCCATAGGGATGGTCAAGGAAAGGACCTCCAGCAAAAAATCAAAGAAGAGATGGACAAAGAGCTTGAGTAAATCAAAGAGGAGCTCGACAGGTTATAGTTGAAGATGCAACAAGAAGAAAAGGTACAATGGACATATGAATGACCTTTGAAGAGGAAATAAAAGTGGCCTATCCAGAAGATTGTTTCCAGAAGCTAGTAGTAGGTGATGAGGAGATGGCTAAGGGAAGTTGAAACCCTCGGTGACACAGTGGGAGTGGTTCTCATCTGTGAGCCAGAAGTTGGAAAAAGCCTAGTGATGGGGAGGAGAAGGGATCGAAGGATCTCATGAGCTTCAAGGAGGGCATTAATGGAAATTCAAATTTCCAGGTGGGCAATTAGATGATATCATTTCATCTCATATACTTCCAACAGAGTAGAGAATAAATCCCATATTTCCATATGGGTGAGGGAGGAGAAATGAAATCAACTAGGGGTTCGTATCAACAAGGAGAGCTGATAGAGGAGGATCATAAATGTATTCTGATTATTGGGGGAATTGAGATATTACTTCCAAAAAACCCAGTAGCGGGCAGTACACACGTTGGAGGTTAATAAAAAGGACAGAAAATAGTAATTGTCATGGAGGAAGAGGAGAAGGAGATGTCACTGAAGTCTTCCCCAACAGAAGAAGAAGAGAATTCAACAGAATTTCTCAAAATTTTCATCCATGAAGTTGAACATGATATTACTGCAGCATGGTAGTGTGCAACAAAAGAGGAAGCATACAACATAGACTTTGTTGATATGTATGAGGAACTAGAATCCCTGGAGAGAAGGGTGATAGTGTAAAGCATGCACATCCAACATACTAAGTTGGAAATAGGTGGAGGAGCATACCAGCCTGGGGAGAAGCTGGAAGAGGTCATTGAGGAGGTAAGGGGGATGATGTTGAGGTCAGCACAAGAAACTTCCAGCAAGGATAAGATGAGCAAAAGGAATCCTGGAAGAGCAACAGGGAAGCAACAACAACAACAACAAAACATAGGAGCAAGAGGACATCTCCAAAGGAGAGTTTGGGATTCAGGTGGATTTCAATACTAGAGAAGAGGAGCTCATGATTTTCCCAGCAGTGGAGTATTATGCAGGAGCATCGCTCCACCTCAACAGTGTGCTAGCATTCCCTCTCATCAACGTGCATTCAAAGAAGGGAGAGGTGCCAA
Organism: Picea engelmannii; assembly: GCA_009831015.1. NCBI lineage: Eukaryota > Viridiplantae > Streptophyta > Pinopsida > Pinales > Pinaceae > Picea > Picea engelmannii. The sequence goes on from ML778071.1 coordinate 788,449, forward strand.
CCCTCTCATTTTCCCCTCATTTTCAAATTTTAAGTGTAATATTAAATACAATTGAATGTTGTCAGGATGGAAGAGACGAGCTATTTCCTTTGTACAGGATGGAGACAAGTTTTCCTTTAATAGGCCTGAATTGTACAAATCTTGAGCCTGGCCTCAGATCTAAGATATTGATGTTCATTCAATGTAATTAATGAGACTTAGGTAGCTTGGAGGGAAAGGCTCGAGGAGCCCCTCTTTTGTAAAAAGATATTTGTATCAGATTTGATAAGGAAGTTAAGGGGAAGGAGAGCATTGAGAGAAGAGATCTGAGACTTAGTTTCAGTCCGAGCTCAAGCATTGTAATTAGTATTCTGATATTAATACAAAATAACATATTTCTTTGTTTATCAATTCTTGTGTGGTGAATGGTTGTTTATGAATGCATTTGAATTTTATGTGTTTGTTTATGCATTCATGTATGTTGCAGATGTATGATAGGGTTCTATCTATAGAGTTAAGATAGAATTCAATATCTGACTGAGAGTTTGTTAAAACATTATGGGTTCTTTAGGCTAAGTGCAAGGAGTGTGCGACAAAGTGATGGAAACTCTGTGAGCCAATGCAAGGAGTGTGTATCTAGAATATGCTTCGAGTTCAAAGGAGAATGTGCTAAGAGGGCACACCATAATAGTTTACAGAATCGGAGAGGAGCCTCAAGGTTACTGAACACCTTGGAAGAGAGATTGTGTAGAGGAGGCACACATAGACATAATTATTGAAGATTTTGTAGATTTCTTCCAGGAGGGCATTAAGAAGGTGCAGGTGTGTGCAGGTGAACTCTATTTTGAGTTATGAGAAGAGGAGTTCCAAGGAGGAGGACACTCACACATTTTTTGATCACTTTGTAAGCTCAACAAGGAGTTCTTGAGAAGAAGTTTCCAACATGGAACATATAACCCTTAGAGGAACAAAGTGACAGAGACCTTTGAGGTATGAGAAGTTAAATCTCATATGAAACAGTGTTGATGAATACTATGGAGGAAGACATGTGCAAAGAGTGAACCAGGCCAAAACTTAGGCAAGTGTTGCAAGAACTCATTTGAAATACTTATTCGAGAGCAAGGAGGGCATGAAGGTGTGAAATTGTTTCAAGTTCAAAAATCTCAAGGAGGACGAGCGTAGAGTGTGTGAAGAGGGCACTAGAAAATCCTTTGAAGGATGAATAAGGGTTGATTCGGGAGGAAAAGCACAAGTCAAAACGCAAAGTAGTTGAGCTCATAGGAGAAGGTTCAAGGGATAAAACCTTTTAACACTTAGAATTTTTCCCAATTTCGGAGAAAGTGCAATCTCGGGAGGAGGAGAAACAAAAATCATTGAATTGAGTTGCAAGGAGAGATCTAGACCACCAGATCCACATCCAGACAGAAGGAGTGCATCGAGGAGGAGAACAAATTCTATCCATCGGATCTGGGCCCGAAGGACCGACAATTGTTGGATCTAGGTAAGGTGCACACACCTTAATATTTTCAAAGTGCACAAAATAATGGGAAAGTCAAAGTCCTAAAGTCTTGGAACTAGTTGGTACCATCCATCGTTTAGGTTGACAGGTGGTGGAAGATCAAAGAAGAGTTCGGGAGGAAGAGCTTTCAGGAAATTGCATGGAGCAAACACCGTTTTATCCCGAAGTTGTGAGGAGTAAAGTCATCCTATCCATTGGTATTGGGAAGGGTACGTGGAAGATATCCAAAGAATTTGGAGGAAGATTCCTTTGGAAGAAAGGAAAGGAGAAGTAACCAAATCTCTTCAAGAATCGAAGGTTGGAGCCGATATCAATCGTCAGTTGAGAGAGACGTGTGGCGTTAGATCCATAGGTCTGGGTTTATAGCCTCCAGAAGGATTAGGGCGAGTGTGATCCAAGGACTCCTAAAGAGACGAGAGAAAAAATAGATGTTGGTCATTGATTGTCAGGGGACATGTGGCACTAGAGTGTGCATTTGGAAAGGAAAAGGTAATTTTGGGCAAAGAGTGGGAGCCGAAGAAATCTTATCCGACTATTGGGACATGACATGTGGCGTTAGATCAATGCTTTGATGATTAGCTAATCTAGAGGAACAGAGGTAACAGGCGTGAGATTTCCCGAAGGTCGATTTAGCAGAGAAGATCATGGTCTTGTTAAATTATTGAGAGGTGGGGTGAATCAGTAATAGAGCAATTTAATCCTTTTTAACCATATAATCCAAGTGTTATATCAATGAAGCATTATCATCCAATAACTGTAGAGTAAATAAACAATGAACAAATGAAAAAACATACACATACATAGTACACCAGTGTTTTACGTGGAAACCCAAATCGGGAGAAAACCACATACTGTTTTTTCTTATATGTCTTGAAGAATTACATTCATTGGAAGCACCAACTTCCTTTGTTTTCCAGCTACAACTGGAAGGAGTCTCCAACCCCCTAGTTTCTCAGGCTACAACCTCAGGGAAGCTCCAACTCCCCAATTCTCTAGCTACAACTAGAAGGAGGATATAACCCCCTATGTTCTCCGACTACAACCGGAAGGTGGCTACAACCACTTGTTCTTACCCCGTCTTGCCACCCTGAAGTAGAAGTAGAATGATGGAACCAATTTCAACCTATCACTAGGAGATATACCACTCTAAACTTGTACCAATAAATTTGAACCATGCATCAACCATGCATCAATCTGTACCTCAACTTGTACTCAACCTATACCATAAACAAGTGCATCAACCATTCACCAACCTGTACCAAATAACCTATAATCAACCTATACCATAAAAAAGTGCATCCAACCATGTACCAAGTATGTACCAATCATGTGTCAACTACTCATCAACTATGACTCATCAATATGTACCAACATCATCAACTATACACCTCATGTATGTGCCAACTCATCAACTACTTGTCTCAACCATGTACTCAACATGTACCTCAACCAAAAGCCCTCATCAATTTCGTCATCCAAATCTGATTTGTAGCTCTATAATAGACCTGGTTTATATGATCAAATTCCTGCAAACCTTCCTTAACTTCAACAACAAGAGACTAGCATTTTCATCAAACTTTTCTTTAGTCTCACATGCCTAGTTTTGGATTAGTCAACAACCCTAACTTGAAGTAATCATAACTTTGTACCTGTAATGTATAAAGATATGAAACTGATAAAAATGTTCTTCAGTGTGTTTTATGCAATTCCTCTAGGTTTCACTACTTGGAACCTCTCAAAAAAGGAGTTATAGCAAAAATGGCATACCTTGTTGAGTTCTGGCTTATTCTAGAGAACGACCTTGTAGAGAGTTTCCTGCACGGAATGTTTGTTGAATTGATCTGAAACTGTCACAAAGAATACTACATGTTATACCCTAACCAACACATTTGGTTTCACTGAATTTGGATCTGTTATGAAGAATTTATGACGTTTTTACCCGAAACACCTGTTTTTGACTAGTTTCAGGACTAGCCACAAACCCTATTTTCCACGGAGTGTAACTCCCAAAACACAATGACCCAAAAGCTAAATTTTTTACCACAGATACTTGGATATGTATTCTCAATGGAATAGAAATTTCACGGTCTAAATCATTATAGAAAAAAAATTATAGCGAAAATGGTGAGATGACCTGTAAATAACATACCTAAGAAAGCACCATCAAAAGAATCTATCCTTCCTTGCATTTCGACCTTCTTTTCTTCACCTTCCCTCAAAATTTAGGCTTAGATATACTTGGTTACCTCAGAAACCTATATATATTCAATATTCTCAAGTGTGATTAAAATGAGAGAGCCTTGCCTCTTATTTATACTCTCCAAGTAGNTTCCTTAAAAACATCTTCTAGGTCACTTGGCCCCACTTTCCTTATTTTAGGGTTAACCCACTTCTAATTTCTCCATTAAATTTATTATTGAAATAATTTATTTTGTATCCACTTTGAATTATAATACACTCATTACTTCACTTTATTATTTACCTTTTAAAATCTCTTAAACCACATTGTCTACTTTGACCTTTTGGGGCTTCTAGATGACATATGAGGGTCCTCCAACTTCATAAGGCCATAACTCTCAAACCGTGGGGAGTTATGTGAGGTTCCACATACCACCAAAAATTGAATGACATGTACTATCCATATAGAATATTATTATATGAAAATATATCATAACTCATACCGTTATCCATCAAACAAACTTGGGTCCATTACCCAAACTTGGGGTCTCCAACTTCTCATGGCCATAACTCTCTAACCATGAGGAGTTATGTGAAGTTCCACATACCACCAGAAATGGAATGACAAGAACTATCCATCTAGGATAGATTACCTGAAAAATTCATTCTCCCTCATCTCATTATTCCACAATTAAGCATGGGTTCTCTTACTCCGCAAAGAGTCTTCCCATGAGGGATTTCACCATAAAGGGACCACTTTGGAGTTCATCCATCTTTAATTCTTATCAACCATGACAAGAAAATAATGAGTCATGTTTACATCAAACAATATTGGGTCCATTACCCAAACCTTTATGCTGCGGGGCTTTCTTTAAGGGTTGACATCAATGAAAACCAACCTTAATCAACAGTAGATATAAGGGGGGCACACATCATCAGATCGTGGGATCCAGAAGTGTGCATATGAAAAAATGTAAGAAGCGAACCCTCGTCGTCGGATCACATGGACATGTGGTGTCATCTTCGTTTCTTCAAATCATAAGTACTTTAGAATAATTGGACAGAGGAGGTGCAAGGACTCGCGAAGCCCGAAGTCCTAAGGTCATCAGGTTCATTCGTGAAGGAGGACACTTGGAAGAAGATCTACTAGTCCAAAGACTTAGCATTCCAAAGTTTTTGTAGGGAGGTGGATTCAAAATTTCCCAAAGCATTGGAGCCCGAAGCATTGCAGGTCATTGATCCCAAAGGAAAAGTGTGGACCATTGATCTTCGAGGGGATGCTTGAAGGATGAATATTGACTCTGTTAGATAGCCACTCTTGAGGATTTTTGGGGTGTGTGTTGGCACAAGGGAAGACCTAGGGTTCAACGCTACAACAACGCAACAAAAAAACCCTAACTATTGGCCCTTTAGGAAACACATGCGAAACAGATGAAGTCTCATCCAAGGTAGAGGTAGGGGTGGTTGCAGGACTCAGATGTCTGCAACCTTAGCTAGGACACAGATCTATGATTCTAGTAATTAATAGAGCACATAGTACTGTCAGTTCATCATTATTCAACCAATAACTACTTCACAGATACAACAGAGCATCACAACATTCACCCAAATTTAATGTAGTTAAGCACTTAGCATAAGTAAAAGGATCATATCTAGTAGATTCAAGCACTAAGGACATTCACCTATGTCAGATATAGCATCCAAAGTTATCATAAGCACAAAGCATAAACATATCTATCTATCTATATCAAATCACTTAGCAAGTAAAGAAAGACATAAACACATCATAACATCGCACAAAGAAGAATAACACAGTATTTACGTGGTTCACCCCCACCCTGGGGCTATCTCCACCAAATATTCTTCTTTATTAGCTTCAATCAGTCATATACATGCACAGAGCCACAAAATCCCTACTCTGCATAGGATAGGATATCTGCACGCACCTCACTAGATCCTCCTTCCCTGAGCTAGGTCTAGCACAAAGCCTTTCCCAGTCTACTACAACCATTTTCACTTAGCTCTGCAAGTTTCTCACAATATGCACAAAGCATATACAAAGCATACTTGCACTTAGCACTTAGCTTATCGTCCATGTTATTTACATCACATATATACTTATTTATACTTTAGAAAATAGGCCTAAAGATGGGTAAACCCATGGGCCGACATCCCATTCCCATTACATAATCCCAAAACCAAAAAAGGACCCAAAAAGGGGTCAAGATCCCCTAATCTACGCTTCATATTTGATAGGCTGTCGAAGTCCCAAAATAGGTAAAACTTGACCAAGGATCTCCCAAAACTTGGTCAAGGGCCAACATGCCCCCAACACTCACCTGTGACTCCTTTCGAGTCATTCTGGTTTGACTAGTTTGGCTTCAACTGCCTTGATCTTGGCTCGATCTGCTTTGACTTGTTGTTATGCTATGACCTCCTGTTCAATGAACTCTTGGATGACCACATCATTGATAGGTCCCTCTAGAAGATATTTAGCTGTAGAGACAACCTGCTCTAGCTCTGCTCCTTGGCCTTCTACCTCTGTAAACAATTGATAAGGTTTTTCTTGTACAGGTTGGAGTTTCTAAGTTACCTCCATAACTCTGCTCTGGATAGTGTGGATTTGTTGTTGGCGGTGCGTTGCTCTTGGGAATGATTCATTCTTTCCACAACTGATAGGGGCTTCAACTGCGCTTGTATCTTTTGATCTTGATACTTCACCTCTTGGAGCTACGACTCTAGTGCCTTCAATTCTGGGTTCTCCGTGAGTTGTTCATAGGTATGGGCACTACGATCGGTAAGTTTCTTGCATTCCAATGTAAGATCCTTTAGCCTTTCAACTACTTCTCTTTGGTCTCTTACATCTTGTGGGGTCTCAGGTACAGTGCGTAGCTCCAAATTTGCTATGTGTTGTTGTAGCTCTTGGATGGCTTTTGTGAGTTGGTTCACCTGCTGTGTAACTTGGTATTCTGCCTTGATTTCTAAGACTGTCACAGAGCGAAGCACTCTGCTGACCACTTATTTTACTTCGAGATTCTCTGCGAGAAATTGTTCCTTTTCTTGTTGTAGTTGTGCTTTCTCTTCATCATAATTTGCTTGGATATCAAGATTTTCCTGTTCTGCAGCACTGCATTTCTCTACGAGTACTCCTTGTACTTATGTCAAAGCCTGGGTGGCTTGCTCTGTTTCTTATTGTTCTCGTTGAAGGAGAGATTTGACTATATCGGCTAGGTGATGGAGTTGAGCTGGCTTATCTTCCAGTTCTAGTACTCCCGGTGCAGTGGAGACTATGCGGCTGGACTGTAGGGCCTTTTGTACCCCTCGGAGTTCAGTCTCAATTCGATCATACATCTCCTCTTGCTTCACTTCTTGTTTCTCTGATATTTCCACCAAAGCATCTTGCAGGGATGCTATGAGGAAGTCGAATTCATCGGAGATGAGGGCAATCTACATCTTGGTCATTGAGGCTTTTGATTTCTTCTGAGAGGAAGGTTTCAGAGGCGAACCTTTCCTCTTCTTTAGGGGATGAACCTCATCTCCCTAATTTTTTTCAAATTTTTTGTCATTCAAATCTTCTCCATCACCTCCTTGATTTGGTGATATGGAAGCAGTCTTCACAGATGCGTTGTCTATCTCTTGGACTTCATCGATCTTCTTTGTTCTACTAGGTTCGGGTGTATCCTACGCAGTTTATGGGTTGTCGAGGTTAGATATCTCCGTAGGGTCCGTTTGAATAAGGAGGTCCACCGACCAGTCCTTAGTGATCTCCTCCAAGTCCTCCTCTGTCATCTTATATTAGGATTGAAGTTGTTGCTTGTGTTCATGGGCGCGCATTGTGATGTAGATAAAATGTCGATCTGCACTGAACTTCATCAAAGGCCGGAACCGGTGTAGAATGTTTGTAGTCATGCGAGGCTCGGAAAGAACCGGTGTAGAATGTTTGTAGGCATGCGAGGCTTGGACTGTATAGCTATCTTTAGCTGATTGTATTAGGTATGAAAAACAACATTTGAATTCCACTGTTTATTCATGTCACTTGAATACCACAGCGTACTAAAATTCATGGCTAGTGGTTCAAAAGGCTTGATGTCCAGGAAGGTCGCACCTTCTGGCATCTCCGAGGAAATAAAATATATAAGGATCAAGAGCCAGCTGAAATGAAACTCATATCCTTGATCCTGTGCTTCTCTATAGTCAAGTTCCAACTGGTTCACCAGGTACTTCGGCCAGTTCATCTGAAGTCCTTTCGTGCACTTCCCTGCGAGATCGACTATAAAACTAGTGACTTGGGTAGGTCGGTTCTTTCTTACTAACTTCCCTCAAATCAACTGACAAGCGAGGCACACTGTGCCACACTATATAGAAGCTACCTTGTAGCCTTGCGTTCCCTTCTTAACATCGTCGTAAGTGCCCTTGATTTTCTGTGCTAGAGTGCGATGCATGGCTTTTCTGGGGTAAAACTCTTGTGGATCAGGTCCTTGCATACTCAAGATTTTGATCTGATTGATCAACGTCAGATCAACTATTATGTGGAAGTTTAGCCACAAATAACCACCATGGTAACAAGACATCAACAACTTGACACAAGCATTCACCTCCTGGTGTCTTCCGAAGTGGGGAATATTCATGACATTCAGTAGGGTTGACTGCATGAGGTTCATGGTCCGTGATTGGGGGATTATCTTTGAATTATTCCCCTTAGTTCTAGTCAGGTACTTATGTGGGGCGAGCGTTTTATAGACTTTGCGATATCCAAGGTTGAAGTCGTTGAACTTCAACGCTGAAATCTTATCTTGGTCTACTTCAACTGCGTGGATCCCCTTCAGGAGGTACGCAGTGACTAAGGCGTACTCAAAATCTCTAGGTACACTGTCTCGATTTACTGCGCCGCTCAAAGGTGGAATATAGGCAGGTAATATGGTCAGGATCAATTTGGCATTCGCTAGATCATCCTTGTTCTTGGTTCATTTTTCATCTGATGGCCAGGATGGTCCGGCTCCGTGAGAAGTCGATAGAGAGGCTTGCAGTCATATCGTCCATGATTCTTGTATACTTGTAGACATCAACATGACTCTTTCAGTCATGAGGTCGATAAAAAATTCTTCAACAACTTTCTCGACAACGCTCAAGTCATTTGACATATACACTCAGGGTTGGAAATCTTCGGGTTCAGAGGGTAACATTGACACTGCAATAGGATAGAGGGAAATAATGCTATGACCACTGTGTAAAATCAACAAGTTTGCAACCTCAAATTCATGATTGGCAAAAGTGTTCTTGGTGCATGGTGTGATGGGATAAATAGGTAACTCGGCAACAGGTCACTTGCAATGGGTATGAAGCCTTCATTAACTTTGTTTTTTCCATTATGGTGCAGTCCCAATAGTTAGATGGCGAGCTGTCTGTCCATAAATGTCTTTCTATCCATTCAGAGCATTGGTCTAATGGTTATAATGTCCCCAACGACTATATTGCTTTGCCATGGCGAAGTGCCTTGTGACATTGTTTTGATATCCCGACGAAGGTCCAATTTTGCAAATTTTCCTTCTACAAGGTTCTCTCTAGAACCTTCTGCAAATTGTCGATCTTATCTCTCTTCTAACTTAGATTTCTAGCCTTCTTTCCAGTGAGCTTTGTCTCGGTATTCCTTTTCCCATTCTGATTCTTATCTTCTTATTATGTGGGTCCTCTAGCGTTATTACAACTTAAACATCTATGTCGTTGTTGTTAAATGGCTGCAATTTGTTCTCTTGTTCTTCAATAAAGTGTGTGATCCTTCTAGTTATGAATTCTTTTAACTCTTGCTTTTGTTGTTTTAAAACTTCCTCTTCTTCTTTCCTTCTATCCTGATCTCTTTCAATCCAAGGTTTTCCTAGTAACATGGTAAATGGTGCGTTGTCCTCAATAAATTTAATAACCTCAAAATCTTCTTATGTTGAAGCTCTATTTTCATTCATAGGTATCTGAGCGAGCCTCCCACATAGCATTATCAATTTTCCTCTTAATAATCCCATTCCTCTTAATGAAGGAATCATAGCAGGCTTTCCTAAAATTTCCCAAGTTCTTTTTGTCATAATATTCACCTATGTTTCCTCATCCATAACATAGTCAATGTCGAAGTCTCTTATTCTTGCTTCAATGCATTATTTTTCTTTGAATATCTTTGATAATCTGACATGTTGGTGGTTATTCAGGGTTTCTTTCATATGTAGAAATACTTTTTTTTATTCTTTCTAGGGTTCTGTCATAATCTTAGTTTATGGATCTTCCCTAGGGTTTTCTTGTCTCATGTTCATTCTTCAAGCTTAGAAATCATTCTAGGACAATCCAATACTTCATGGTCCATAGCTTTGCAACAAAGACAACTGGGTCTTCTCCCAGGGCATTCCTTAGCAAGATGTCCCAGTTTTCTGCAACTGTAACAGAGGGTTAATTGTTTCTTTCTTTTAAATGATCCCTAGCCTTTCCTATACTGTGCGCTAGGATCATGGTATCTAATCTGTAAACATTTCTTTCTAGGATCCTGCATCCACTTGTTAGTCCAAACATTCTTTCTATGCATAGGTATAACATATTTTTCACTATTCTTATCTAACCTTCTTTCGTCTATTAATTCCCTAGTTTTTAAGATAGGATAGAATCTATCAAACATACCTAGATCCATACTGTTGAAACAAAAAATTTCACTTATCTTACTTCTAAAAAGCACAAAGCTTTCAGATCTAGAATGTTTTCAATATTCTTACCTTTGTCAGAGCACAGAGCTTTAATATCTAGAACGTTTTCAATATTCTTACCTTTGTTAGAGCACAGAGTTTTCAGATCTTACCTATTTTAATAAAAAATTCTCACTTTTACCTTTCTCAGAGCATAAAGCTTTCAGATCTTACCTATTTTCTTCAGATTAGAATTCTTTCCCTTAGTACCGAGCTTGTCAAACTAAGTAGAGTATTGCGCACTAGAGAAACAAATCTACACACAGAGCTTTCACAATTTCAGGTTGGATCTTTACGCAAAGATTCTTCTTTCTCAGTTCCCAACAATCACAGTTTCAGGTCTCGACAATGGAACCATTTGTTGGCACAGGGGCAGACCCAGGGTTCAATGCTACAACAACACACCAACAAAACCCTAACTATCGGTCCTTTCGGAAACACCTACGAAGCAGATGAAGTCTCACCTGAGGTAGAGGCAGGGGTGGTTGTAGGACTCAGGTGTCTGCAACCTTAGATAGGACATAGATTTTTTATTCTAGTACTTAATAGAGCACATAGTACCATTAGTTCATCATTATTTAACCAATAACTACTTCACAGATACAACAGAGCATCGTAACATTCACCTATATCTAATGTAGTTAAGCACTTAGCATAAGTAAAAGGATCATATCTAGTAGATTCAAGCATTAAGCACATTCACCTATGTCAGATCTAGCATCCAGAGTTATCATAAGCACAAAACATAAACAGATCTATCTATCTATATCAAAGAACTTAACAAGTAAAGAAAGACATAAACACATCAGAACATCACACAGAGCAGAATAACACAGTATTTACGTGGTTCACTCCCACCCTGGGGCTACGTCCACCAACTCTTCTTCTTTATTAGCTTCAATCAGTCATCTACATGGACAAAGCCACAAAAACCATACTCCGCATAGGACAAGAGATCTGCGCGCACCTCACCAAATCCTTCCTCAAGCTAGGTCTAGCACAAAGCCTTTCACAGTTTGTTACAACCACTTTCACTTAGCTCTGCAATTTTCTCACAATATGCACAGAGCATCTACAAAACATACTTGCACTTAGCACTTAGCTTATCAGACAGGCTATTTACATCACCTAGATACTTATTTATACTTTACAAAATAGTCCTAAACATGGGTAAACCCATGGGTCGACATCCCATTCCCATTACATAATCCCAAAACCCAAAAAAGACCCAAAAAGGGGCTGAGATCCCATGATTTCCGCTTCTTCTTTGACAAGCTATCGAAGTCCCAAAATAGGTCAAACTTGACCAAGGATCTCCCAAAACTTGTTCAAGGGCCAACATTGTGTATGCGGATTTGACCGAAGTGCGAATTCCGAAGAAAGAAACTGAGTTGTCAATCTCAATGAGGAGTGTGGACCATTGATCCCATTGTTGTCATTTTGGAGGATTATGCCTCCGAAAGAATTGGTCGTTGCATGAAGTAAAAATTCCTGGTGCCCGGAGCACTGAAGCACCCTTTGGATAGGCGCCTGATCACATTCGAAGGCCATATGAGGAGAGGGGGGGGTAGCAGAAGGTGCTAGTGCCCGTTAGTAAAAATTCAAAAGGAGAATAGGGGCTTAGTAGGAGCCTACAGATTTCCATAGAACATGCACCTAAGGAGGTGAAAGGACTTATGTTAAGTTGATTTTGGTTCCAGCAGGGGCACGAAGAGCCAATTCAGCTCAGGATTTGGAATATTCTTGACCGGGAGGTTGTGCAACCCCGAGAAGAGAAGGGGTCTGCATCATAAATCAATTTTTGATTACTTCTTACTTGAGAAAAATATAGGTCATGATCCAAGGTAGAGGACATATCTTGAAGTGGACTTGCGATTAGTGTTATCACCTGCCCAATTTGAGTTTGTGTAACCAACAAGATCCAAGGAAGATCCTATTGCATAATGTATGTGGGGTTAAATATATGGACTATTAATTACCAACATTAAATTGTCAACCAGGGAGTCGTAGAATTAGAGGTGCAAGCATAGGAAATGCAGGATTGGAGCCTAGTCTAGCCTATTCTAAAGCCGACAAACACACTTCAAAATGTAATTAATGAAAGTAAGACAAGATCAAATGAAAATTCACACTACAAGGTGTAGCTTAACACTGGATCGCAAGATCATGTTTCTTGAGTTAGATCCCAATCTTCAATGGCTTATTCCTATAGTAGTTCACTAAACTATGGGAAAACTAAATTAAAGAAACTAGATTAAAGACAAGGAAACTTGAAAGTAAATTCAGAATTTACCCAAACTGGCATTCAAATCAATCAACTAGATGAGATTACTCAAACCCTTAAGTATGTGTTCTACTGACCTAAAGGGGAATCTACCAGTTTTAAGAGCAAATCCACCAAACTCCTAATTAATCCTATATCGACAAAATGATGTAACCTAAAGACTTAAAGGAAACAGGCTTCAGATACTTGTTCGTAATAAGAGATATACTTGAAAAAGAAGAAATGAAATGGTACGAGAATGATTATGTTCTATTGTACAAGATTGGATGTGTTCGTATGAGATTTTTTTTTATGTTATTTATATAAATGAAATCACCTTACAACCATACCCCTTCTAATGATGCATCACAATACATAACAACATTTATATATAAACAAAGATTAACATTATATTAACAATAAAATAAGAATAATAAGATAAAACATAATAACAACAATCAAACAATTACATTAACAATAAAACAAAACAATGTATTAAATATGTTAAATAACAAAAAGTAAAATAACAAAAATAATGAAACAAAACAACAAAAGTGAAAGTAAATAAAACATTACATTAATTGTAATAATACACACATAAAATAACGTAACTAACATAATTTGACTTTATATAACAACATAATACTCACATTACAACTTATACAATTATGTGTAACATTAACACAATCATCATGACTCACAACACCATACATATAAATATTCCATTATAACTCAATATGTTTATACATATAAATATTCCATTATAACTCAATATAACATATGTATCATAGTTTTAATGCAATGGAATCTCATGTATTATGGATATACTCACATTGTTTTACGCCACAATTAAGTTACACATAATATGAAACTATGGAACGATGTATAACTATGAAACATATGATATTTATAACTACATAACAGAACAACACAACAATAAAACATGCACAAAGATATACATGACAGGGACGATATGCAATATTATATTTCCATGCTGGGAACAAAACTCATGTTTCTAGTTTGTCATAATTTTCTTCATTTTCACAAAAATCGAGGCTGAAATTGACTGTCTAGAAATTTTATTAATTTGGTTGAATTATTCCCCCTTAGTTGGAGGTCAACACGTGCGATATGCATGAATTCCAACACACATGTCTGCATGCTAACGTGGCTTCAGAGAAAACCCATGTTCCCAATTTTTCCTAGAAGTGCACAAATATACAAAATAATGATGGGTACCGAAATGTCAATGTTGGGCGAGAATGTTGAACTGCCATGATGGTAGAAGAATGTTGATTGTGCTAGTACAAGAATAACACTTCATGAACCGTCGTTAGTAAACCATGATATAATAATATTTTAATCACTAAAAACATAGAAAAGACGATGTAATAACCACACTGGATACATTGACGAATGATGGTGTTTAATTAGGGTTTATGGTGTGCATTAACAATGAAATGCAGGAAAAGGTATAATAATGAATGTTTTTGTATAGAGGAAAACATGGAAAAAGTGGAGCTCAACAACGTATACCAAAAATGGTAGTCCCCTTGACATATATGAAAATCCTCTTTGCTTCCTTCCAGTGAAGCACATGAGACTCTTACATGTACCTAGAAACTGATCCAACTGCATAAGCGATTTCAAGTCGAGAGTGTGTGAGGTAGAGAAGACTCCCCACCAACTGTTGATATCTAGTACAATCAACCAAAGGTGATGCACCGACATCCTCTAGTCTAACCCTTAACTGAAAGGGTTTTGGATATGGATTGCAATCTGTCATATGAAACCTATCAAGTAGATCTTTGGAATACTTGGAATGAGAAATATTTATTCCTCAATAATTATGTCTGATTTCACTACCAAGAAAGTAATGTAGCAGCCACATATCTATCATAGAAAACTTATCATGCAAATTTGTCTTCACTGTAACAATGGAGAGGTTGAGCTTCCTGTGATGAGTAAATAATCTACAAATAGAACGTTCGATCGAAGATAGTTTGTGTTCCTCATCATATACACATTAGGATATGATATACATCTAAGAAAACCTCTAGAGAAAAGATAAGAGTCTATTTCATCATACCATGCCCAAGGTGCTTTCTTAAGTCCGTAGAATGACGTCCTCAACCTGCAAAATAATGATGGATTATGAACATATCCCTATGTCTTCTCCATATATATATCCTCATTAATATCTCCATTTAATAATTCATTCTTCACATCCATATGGTGTAACTCCCACTTTCTAGCTACTGCAATATCTAGAGCTAACCGAATGGAATCAATCTTGGAAACCGGTGAAAAAGTGTCCCCATAGTCAATTCCTTATACATGTTAGAAACCTTTAGCTACTAACCAAGCCTTATAATTTGTAATGTATCCATCAACAACCCTCTTTGTCTTGAAAATCCACTTACATCTAACAAGATTCTTGTTGGAAGGTAGAGGAACCAACTCCCATGTGTTGTTCTCTATTAGGGAATTGTACTCCTCTTCCATAGATTCCTCCCAATTGGTGTTTCATTTATTCTCTTCATAAGACTGAAGATTTGATCCAAGTACCATATAATAATTAATAGTCAACAATGGCTCCATGGTAGTAAAATCTTGTAGATGCTCCACAAACTGAGATTTTGTTCTTCGTGGATTGACAGGATCACCCACTAGATCACCTCTTTCCTAAAGAGTCTGTTGTTCCCATCATGGTTGATGATCTGGACCTGCAACTTCTTGCACTTGATCATAAATATTAGATATATCAGATTCATATATATGATCATAATAAGTCTCACGAAGTTTTGCAACTAGTGGCGCTAAAGATGGAGGTGTGGACTGCTCTAAAAGTACCTATGAAGGACCCTCTTCAAACTTATAACTCCTTTAAATGAATAGTGTATCCAAAGTAGTATATAACAACCTATATCCCTTAAATCCCTCTATATATCCAACAAAAATACTCTCCTTACTCTAAGTTTCCATAGCTTTCCTCTTAATGGACATGATCCTAGCCCATGCATGGGAATTGGAAATTATGAAGTGAGTGATTTTCGGTTTCTTCCCACTTCAATCCTCATATGGAGTGACTCCATTGACTGATTTATGAGGAAATATATTCTGAATGTAGGCTAAAAAAATTATATCTTCAACCCATAACTTTGGTGGTAGTGCTCTATCCTGCAACATACAGTTGGCCATCTCTTTCAATATCCTATTATTTCTCTTGACTACCCCATTTTTCTATGGAGCATATGGAATTGTGTGTTGTAACTCTATACCTAATTCTAAACAAATATGATAAACATCCTTATTCACATACACTCCTCCATTGTTTGTATGAAGATTCTTAATCATATTTGTTGTTTGGTTCTCAACTAGATGCTTGAAATATTTAAAACACTCAAAGACCTCGGATTTTAATTTGAGAAAGTAGACCCATGTATATCTCAAAAAAATATCAATGAAAGTAAGAACATATTTAGCTTTACTAATCGATGAGTGTGGGAAAGGACCTGTAATGTCACTTTGAACCAACTCTATAATTGATGATTTTTTCCATGCTTTACATGTGTTGAACTACTCCTCAGGATGTTTTCCTAGTATGCAGCCATGGAAAACTCCATCTGTGTATTGAATGAGGGTTAATCCATCTACCATTCCACCCTTACTAAGATGATCTAAATATTTAAATTTCAGATGCCCAAACCTCTCATGCCACAACCTGGACTCTTGATTAGCATGTGTTAGAAGAGATACATAATCATATTTATGAGTAAAGTAAGAGAAGGTGTACAACCTGGAATGGTGATTAACCTCATCAACGACAATATTTTAACCATATGACAAGTCAGAAATAATAACTGAGTCTAGAGTGAACTCTAGCTTCCTCCTTGAACCTGAATAAGTGATTTGATAGATGGAGAGAAGATTCACTGAAATCTTTATAACATGAATTACATACTAAAATCATCCATGGTCTAGATCAAATCTACCCCTACTGTACACCTCTGTAGGATAATCATCTCCCATGAAGATTAATGGTCTAGAAAAAGTCTCCAAGTATGAGTAAATTTTATTTGATGAGACCATGTGATGGGTAGCCACTGAATAAAGCACCCAAGAATTAGGAGAATATGAAATAGAAAGTAATGCATGACCATTACCTCTTTCTGATGATGGATTTTTCCTTGCATTGTATAGAATACAATCCTCAAGGTGATGTTGCTCAAGTGTTTGTGCCATGAAGTGTATGGTATTTTTCAAGCAAGAACTCTCATGATGGAACTCCCTGTTACAATAGGAACACATTGTATTCTCCTTGTTGCATTTTGATTCCTTGGGACTCGAACTCTCATTTGTGGAATTTTTTTTACCTTCCTTCTTGTTCTCTTGGTCTTTGTTACCCTTGTTCTTTTGCTTATTCTTCTTTGAACTTTCTTGAGTTGTAAGCGCATGGGGATTGGAATTCTTAAATGCTCCTATTTGGATGAGATTTGTTTGGTCATGGATAAGTGACTCCATGAAAACATATAGGGATGTAATATTCCATGTAGACCCCATAGCTAACCTGGTAGTATGAAAAGAAGAAGTGTAGATAGAATACTCTAGTCCTAGTTTTGTTAGAATTGAAAAGATTATATGCTCATCTTTGTTATCAATTCTACAAGCCTTAACATGAGAAAGAAAAGTTTTAAACTTACAGAAGTATTCATGTAAGGTCTCAAAATATATTGGATTCAATTCATGTATATCATTCTCCATCTGATGAACTCTTAGATTGTCCTTCTTTCCTAGAAAATCCTTCAACTTTGTCCAAACATCGTATGAAAGAGGAGATATAGAGAGATTCTCAAGAACAATATCTCATAGACTTCATCCATTATGTTGAAGTATTTTGATTTCTCTATGGATGAAGTAGGCTCGACCTCAATTCCCATGGTGATCCTTTACAAACCCTTTCTTCGAAGTAGAAGCTCTATATTGGCATTCCACTCAAAGTAGTTGAAGGGTGTTAAGATCATTGAAGATGATGATTGATCCATAGTTCTCTATGGGATTTCAAATATTATCTATAAAAATGCAATAAAAGTGAATACTCCCTCACAATAATGGATTTGATACCATGTAGGATTAAACCACAATCTAAGACCATACTGTGAGAAGGAAATACTACACTATCTAATTTCAAAAGAGAGAGAGGAGAGAGAAAAATATAATCAATCTTCACACATAAGAGACTAAGAAACCAACTCTAATAAAAATGTATTAATCCTTTATAATGAGTGTAATATATAGGACTCTCCACATGAGGGGTAATTCACACTAGGTTGGGATGTCCATGTGCATGGTCAAGTAAAAAAGTAACTTCTCCCAATAACAACAATTAACTAAAGTCAAAATTTGCTAATAATAAGAAAAGGTCAAAAATATAGGTGCGAACTTAGTGATAACTCTACATGAAGTCAACATGCATTCCATAATAGAAAAAATATCCTAGAATAAGACTATAGTCCAAGAATGGAACTAAAGTCCTAACTAAGTGAGAAATTGCTAATTATGGAAAGTCACTAAATAGGTGAAGTGAGTTAAATCCAAGTATTAGATGGGTAATGTGCACTTCCATAAGAGGAAAATATTCTTACTAAAGTGTGTTTTATAGTCATGAAATAGGAAATATCTCCTAAAATTAAGGAAATAGGAATTATATCCTAAATAATAGGAATTTTTCTAATGGTGGCTAAAAAATAGGAATTGACCTAATGGTACCTAAAAAATAAGATTTTTCCTAATGGTCGTTTATGAGCCCATGGTGTTGGAAACCCATGGAATTTTCTCATGATATTACATATAGGAATCCACCGGCTAAAAATAGACCTGTTATAAATATCAATCCTCCTAAATAGTAGGAAAACTGGAAAAAATGAGTATGTCACTAAGTATGTAGTTGAGCATGTACCCCAACACTCCAAATATAGAAGTTGAGTAAGGATTTGATAGTAACTGGTGATTCTAAACTGGTTATAAATCATATTAAAAAGAAATCCAAGATAAAAAAAAGAACAAGTTGAAATTCTATTCCAAAAGAGTAACTTAACTCATGAATTATTTCAGTTCATTTAACATCTCCTTCATCCCCATATATAAAAATAATTTTTTTGGATCGATGGTGATTGTTGCATGTCTATTCAGTCCTGACAATTCACAGAATCAAGATACATTTCATATCAAGAGGATTTTCATGCCTTCAATACCTGATAATCAAGATTATCTCCAGGATTTTGAAAATGATGAGAAGGTGACTTAATTTATTACTAATATAAATGATTTTGTAGAAAACTCCAATGATCAATGTCATTTGTCTCTTCCAAAGGATTGTATCAATTTTGAATATCTTTTTGCAAGAGATGACCAAACTAAAATTCTTGATTTGAAAGAAGAAGTGTCTGTTAGAAAAGTATAGGAAACTCAGAAAATAAATATTGGCACTCAAGATTCCCCAAAGTATGTAAACCTTGGTACCAGTTGCACCGAGAAAGAATTTGATCAATACACCACTTTTTTCAAAGAATTCTATGATGCTTTTTCTTGGACTTATGATGAATTGAATGAGTATGATAATTCCATATTTAAACATATCATACCAATCAAGAAGGAGAAACTTTGATCAGGAAAAAGTTGATAATTGTAAATCCTAAATTAAAACCCCTATTAAAAATTGAGTTGGAAAAGTTGAAGAAGGATGGAATAATCTTCCTGATTAGACACTCAAAATGGATTTCAAATTTTTTTATAGTAAGAAAGAAAAGTGGGGAGAGTTGTGTTAGTGTAAATTTTAGAGATTTGAACAAGGAAAGTATCCAAGACAAGTATCCCTTCCCTAGTATGGAAATGTTGTTGTAATGAGTGATTGAGCCAACTATAATGTCTATGTTAAATGGTTTTCCAAGGTATAACCAAGTGTTGGTTGCAGAAGAAGATAGACTTAAAACTTCTTTCATCACACCCTGGGAGACATATGCATATGCACACATGCCCTTTGGTTTGAAAAATGTTGGAGCAATGTTTCATAGGGAAATGGATCATACCTTCAAATATTTAATTGGAAAACCCATGGTTGATTATCAAGACGATCTTACTATTCACTCCAAAGTAAGAGAAAAACACATCGAGAATTTAATAGAAGTTTTTGAGCAATGTAGATTATATGGAATATATTTGAACCCCAAGAAATGTTTGTTTATAGTTTCAGAGGGAAAACTCGTGGAACACATTGTCAGTAAAGAAGGAATTTACATTGATCCATAGAGAGTCAAAGCTATCAATGATTTGAGCCCTCCAATTTTTAAAAAACAGGTATAATCATTTTTTGGAAAGATAAAATTTCTAAGGAGGTTTTTCCCAGATTATGCCACAATTGTGAAACTAATAAATGTCTTGTTAAAAAAAATGTGAATGGGCACAAGAAATTAAAAAAGCATTTACAAAGATCAAGCATGCAATTACTTCAGCTTCATTCCTTGTTAGTCCAAACTTGATGAATATTTTATCATATATTATTTTTTTTAGAAAATACCATTGCTTCTATCTTGACCCAAAGAAATATCAAAGGATAATAACTTCCAATAATTTTTATGAGTAAAACATTACATGACTATGAGTTGAGATATTCAGAATTAGAGAAGTAGGCTCTTTCTTTGGTTAAATTGGTGGAACATTTTGGAAATTATATCTTGTCATCTCATGTCATAGAATATGTCCCAACATATCTAGTAAAAATGCTCCTTAATCAACAATTGAGAGAAGGAGAATGGGCAAATTGGCTTCCAAAAATTCAAGAATTTGATATTGAGATCAAACCATTGAAAGGAGTTAAAGGAAAAGGGTTATGAAAACATATGATAGGGACTGATGCATTAAATGGGGTTATATCTATTTCAACAAGATCTTCATCATCCACCTCAGAATGGTATAAGTATATCATCTTATATCTAAAATATGGTCAATTCCCAAATGTTATGTCTTCAAAGGAAAGAAGGGGATTAAAAATGAAGGCAAACCAGTATGTACTAGTTGTTGAAAATATTTTTTCGAATAAATTTTGATGGAATGTTGTTAATAAGTATTGATTCAATAAAATATCAAAAGGTGCTTGCTGAATTTCATGAAGGCATTTGCGGTGGAAAATTTTCACTTATAGATATAACACAAAGAATTATGAGAGCGGGCTATTACTGGCCCACCATTTTTAAAGACTCATATGCAATGATTAGATAGTGTATTTCTTGCCAAAAAGTTTCAGGAAAAACGAAGCAAGAAGAAATGTCATTGCAGTCCATAAAAGTTGAAGAACCTTTTGTACAGTGGGGACTAGATGTCATTGGCCCAATTAATCCTATCTCAAGTAAAGATCATTCTTATATTCTTATTGCAAGTAACTATTTTATAAAATGGAAAGAAGTTGTAGCTCTCAAGAAAAATGATTATGAATAGCTCATTAATTTCCTCAAAGAGGATATTTTATCAATATTTGGAGTTCCAAAGAAGTTTATTATAGACAAGGGATCATTTTTTTATCGAATCAAGGTTTACCAAATTTTGTGGGGAATTTGGTATTATAATGGGACAATATTTGTTATGACCCAAGGGGGGGAATATATAGGGCTAAATTTGTATGATATTACCCCAAGGGGGGAATGTATGGGGACAAATATACAAGTAATTTGTAAATATATATGTAATATTGTAAACCCAATCGTAAAGGGGCCTCATGTGCAAGTGTGAATAGGTATATATAGAGATCGTGTATTCATTATTATGGGAGGTGAATTTTGATGTATGGAAGTATTTGGTTATGTGAATTCTAACTTGAAGTACTCTGAAATTTCTTCTGTACAATTCCATAGGTATGACCAAAATTGGATGTGTCAAATGAAAGTTATGGTAAATTTCTCAAACATTGTTGATTTATGTTATTTTCAGGAGAGTGAACTTTTACAACATTCCACATACCCAATATTTGATATCTGATTTAAAACTCACACCCAAAATACTACGAACTGTACTCTTTCCGATGAAATTGGTCTCATGGAATTTAGTTCTTCTATGAAGAATCTATGCCTATTTTACTTGGAACGACTATTTGAGACTAGTTTTAGGACTAGTAAAAACCCCTATCTTCCATAGAGTGTATCTCCAAAATTACAATGACCCAGAAGCTAAAATCCATACTACAAGTACTATGATAATTCTAAACAACCTCCAAGTTTCTCCTTATGAAGTGGCTCCAAAAACATTTATAGATAAAATGCCAAAATGGCTTTCTTGGGGAAGAAAAACCCTAGGACCGATGCTCTGAAACCAAATGTAATGATCCGAATGATTAAATTATCATAACATAAGAGAATCACATAGCATGTACATAATTTGAGAATGGAACACAAATACAAGATAGATAAATTACACAATAAATCCTTAAAGAATAGGGGAACCCCCTCCAAATAACCAAATACCTTCATACATCACAATTCACATCCCATAATAATGAATACTGATATCTATATATACCTATTCACACTTTCACATGAATACCCTATACTATTAGGACAAACCTATTAAATATATATATTTACACATTAAATGTATATTTATCCCCATATATGCCCCCCTTGGGATCACATCATACAAATTTAACCCTATATATGCCCCCCTTGCATCATAATAATATTCAAACTATTATCCCCAGGGAAATGGTTTAGTTGAATATACAAACAAAACATTGATCCAAATCCTTAAGAAGAAAATTGATGTGAATTAAAGAAATTGGAATAAAAAATTAATATATGCATTATGGGCCAGTAGACTTACACCAAAATAAAACACTGGATTTTCACCATACACATTGGTATATGGGAAAGAAGAAAAATTGAAAATTCATGTAGAACTAAATTCCTTAACATATGTTGTCAATTCTAAAGACATAGAAGATATATCTCCTCTAAAAAGAAGATATAATCATTTGTTGCATATGGAGGAACAAACAAATGAGCCATTGAGGAAAATAAATCAAATACAACAATATATAAAGAGTTATTTTCATCAAAGTGCTTCAATCAAAGATTTTCAAAAGGGACAACTGGTATTATTGTGGAATAAACTCAAGGAGAAATCTTCTCACCACACAAAATTTGAAGCATTATTGATTGCCCCCTATATAATTGAAAAAGTCTTGGGATACAATTCTTATTTTCTCAAAGATATGAAGGGGATAGTTCATATATTTCCAGTGAATGGACACCATCTTAAAAGTTTTTTCTCTTGATCAATCTTGTTGTCACTTGTACATAGTTTTTATTTTTCCATGTACATATTTTTCGAGTCTTTATTTTCCAATTTATTTTCTCATACTGAATCCATACCCAATGGTCAAGATTATGGATTCTTAGTAACCTACAGGGTGTTCTTATCCCATAGTTGGAGAGAGTTGTTCATCCTAAAATATACGTGGTCACTTATAAATCTCTCTCTAAATCTCTCTCTCATATATCGTGTTCCTAAACTTAGAATGTTTTCCACTCTATAGCGGGTTCAGGAGTCCTATTCTAATTTGTGATTTCTCCAAAATACACCATTTTGTTCCTCCATAACCAAAATGCATCGATACTTAGTTCATTTTGAAATATTTTGTGGGTTCATTACATATTCTCTTGAAATTCCAAATTTTCGTCATCACTAGAATCCATTGACTCATTCCACCATGCTCTTTTTATACCATACTATTATAACCATAAGTTGCACCAGACATGCATACCTGGCATCAGGCCATCTTACTTGCTATTTTTTCCAAGCCATCATTGAAAAACTCTTCTAAAAACCAATTTTTTTGAAGATGTACGCACCCTACACCACTACTGACCATGTACACATGCTTTCTGCGTCATTACAGCCTGCGTATACTCACAAAAAGCGTGAAAAATAAAAAAAATTGCAAAGGGATATGGTTTTTCAGGTAATTGCCTAACCATTTGACCGCCCATAGCCGATCACCCAACCAAATAACTATCTTTTTGGCCTATAAAATAAGGTGTTGGGGTCCCATTCCTACAAGAAGCATGAGACCAAAGAAAATCTGCCCATTTAAATATTCCCCCTTTGCCCCAATATTTTGCAACCACATTGTGAGTTTGAGCCAGAATTCCTTTTTCCAACCCTTTTTTCCTTCGTTGCAAACCCTTTCCATTTCTCTAGAGAGAACTGAAGAGGAGAAGAACACGTGGAAGCAATTGGTGCACAGTGAAGAGGAGCCCAGGACCGAGTTTGAGGAGCATTTGTCGGTCTCATATTCTAAGCGACTTTGTGAGATTAATATAAAGAAATACTTTTTCCATCCCACCAAATGATGTCTTCAATATTTATGATTTATTTGTATTTTGGTTATGATATCTAACCCACTAGTCCATATATAGAATGCATGCTTGTAGTTTCTTGTTTGTCTTTTGGTGAATGCAGGTTGGCCTTGGGAGGATATCTGCAGTCGAGAAACAACTAAGTGTAAAGGGATCGACACCGGACATGGAGTTTAAGGTAATCTTACCGGATCCCTATACTTTGTTTTATTATGTATGGTTGCAGGGTAATGTCAAGATAGTTGTTAAAAGTAGGAGACTTTAGACGGTTATCTCTACCTACACTTTAGAACCTTAGTGTAGTCCATAGGGGATTTTCCCGCTATAGAAGAATTGACAAACATACTGGGGAAACCTCTAGGGTTTTTTAGGGGATATTCTTTTTGGGTGTTTTAATTGGTTTAATTTCCTTTTTCAAGTTTTTGT
Organism: Picea engelmannii; assembly: GCA_009831015.1. NCBI lineage: Eukaryota > Viridiplantae > Streptophyta > Pinopsida > Pinales > Pinaceae > Picea > Picea engelmannii. The sequence goes on from ML778071.1 coordinate 812,935, forward strand.
AAGTGTCTGAGTCTTTAAGGGATTCTGGTCTTCCATACCAGTATTCCCTACCTTGACAACTTGACTGTTTTTTTATTTTTTTAGAAATTTACAGAGGTGTACGCAGCCTGCAGTGGGTCTTCATGCGTACATACGTGCCCTACCTTTGGACAACCCGTGTACATACACAGGATTTTGAAGTGTCAGTAGCATGCCTGTGTGGAGAAAATATTTTTTTAAAGAAGAGGCAATCATCCTCTTCCCTGTCAAAATTCATACTTCACGGGGGTTTTCTTGATCTAGTCCTGGTCTCTGTTATAGCAGTATGTAGTCTAGGTCTGACCTCAGTATAGATTTTCTTTACCAAAGTTTTCTTGTGCTTTCTTTATTAGGGCTTTTTAGACAAGTTTGTGAGTCTGTTCTGATCTGCCTGTTTGGCATTGTCAGTGACTCCCTGCGGTCTGCGATGGGCCAGAATTCATTTCTTGGTATTGTATTGTCTTCATTTTTCCCTTTTTTTTCTTTAGAATAAAAGAAAAGAATTCGTTTTCAAATTGCTTGTTTTGAAGCATAAAACAATACAAAAAAAGTTTTTCTTTTCTTTGTTTGGTAAAAGTAGTTTAGGTTAGTTGTTTTTATTTATCAAGGAAAAATAAGGTTTTTCTTAAGTTCTTTATTTGGATACATAGGAAATTAAGTAGCTCGTAGTCGAGTGAAATCTTGTTTTAGGTTTTTCTTTTCAAAGATCTGAGAAAAGTAGTTATGAAAAAGTTTGGTTAAAGAGTTTAAATTGGCAAATCATTATTTGTGAAGAAGAAGTAGTTTGTTTTCAGTTTCATTTTATGCTCTTCTCTTTCGTCTCTTAAATAAAATCACCGGTTTCACTTTCGTTCCCTCTGACTTAAGACAACCACTAAAATTAATGCTTAATTAAAAGTTATTAGAATTTGTGTTTGTAGGGTCCATCAATTTAGTCTAGGCTAGAGCCTTGATTTAAGATTGGAGAGGAAACTCTTCAAGGCTACAAAAACAAACATAGGAGTCTATTCTAGGGAGTGCTTAAAAGTCCAGTAACCATGAAAGTTATCCGGGACCACCCTCTAACATAGGGGATAAACACAAGGTCGTGTGTGGAAAGGTAGCAGAGATAACCCCTCCAAAGCCAGACCAAGCGTAGTGGGGAACACATATAGAGGGCTTATCTTGGGATTTCGTTGATCGCATTTGCCATGGAGCTTCGTGTCTCTTGAATCTGTTTGAGGTCCTCAATCGTCTTCCAGACCACTTTCTTTCGATACCCTTGATAGGTTTTGGGCTTGATACCCTTCTCATTGCGGTCCACCCGACTATCGACTATACCCGCCTAGTGACTGTTCGCATGCTAACAACCTAGTTGCCTTTATCTTAGTGACTTACACAGGTGTCTACAGGGGTATACCGCGGTACCTAGGGAAGACATCGGGCCACACTTTGTAGAGTATACCTAGAGGGTTCTTCTATATTCGAGTTTCACTTGCACCAGTAATTTTCTCTAGTGTTGGTTGGTGTAACTATTCTTCCAACTAGCTAGTGATCTGCTTGTCTTATATCATAGGAGATTTTTCTAGTGTGTCCTGGTATTTAATGTTAATAGAAAGACCTAGTGTGTCATTGATATTTTCACACTGTGGAGTATCAGGAGCTCCATCAGTCGCGAAGGCTTCTTGGCCTATCGCTGGTTAATCTGGAGCCAATCCCACCACCGCTAAGGTGAAGACTAGACCAGCAAGGGTCTTTTGAGGTGACCGGGCCACAGGAAACTATGCTCGACCCAACTCCAAGAGGAGAACATTTGATTCCAAAGGAATTAGCAATTTCTGACCTTGGAGCAGAAGCTCTTGGTCTGTATAACCCTCCGATCACTAATCTATCGATGCCCATCGTCATACAGGTTGACCCTTACAAGCGTCAGGTAGTGTCACAAGAAGCGATGGAGGAAAATGTTGTTATTTCTTCAGGGAATCCTCATACTCCCTCTACGACTGTCACTACAGGGGGTTTTCTTCCTCCTAACCAACCATCACTAGTCCAGAACACTATGGTCTCGACCGCCTCTACCTTGGGAAATGGTCTAATTCTGTCTATGGCGGTGATCATTGTTCCTTTCACCCAAAGTGCAACAGACCCTCTGTTCTCATACGGGATGCCTGGTTTCGATACAAACTCTTTCCTTTCCTACTCCACTCTACAGAATTTAGGTCTGGGGGCAGGGAGATCGAATGCTCCTCTGCAAGGATCCATGGGAAGCACTTCATCTCCCTATAACACTTTCCCTTACAGAGGGGGTCATATACCTCCTTCATCCCCTTCGCTCGACGATGCTCACTAGCACTCTATTGGGATGAACATAAACTATAGTTCGTTTGGAGCAAGTATTCAAGGACTTCCTTATTATAGCATGTCAGTAGGTTCAACGTCATTCTCTTTGTTCGATGCATTTGGTAAAAATGCATTTTCGTCAGTTGTTGTCTCAATCGGGGAAAAACAAAATCCTATGTAGGGTACTATTCTTGCACAGGGGGCAAACTCAGGAATTCCTTCCTCATAAGGACATTGGAATCCGTGGCAAGGATCAGTTCCCTCATCAGGGATCCTGACCAGGGGAAACCCCTTCTATAGCCAATGGAATCCCCAGGCAAGGCTCAGGAACTATGCCCGACGGATCGGTAGGGGGAAACCCTTTCCAAAATCCTTGGAATGCAATGCAAGCCCAAACTTCTACATCCTATTACGAGAGTCAGTCGATGATGTCTCAAAAAGTGAAAAACCCGTATGTTGGTCATGACCATGGTTATTACCAAAACCCTAGCCAACAACCTAACTTTTCCTAGCAACCTGGTGCAACCAAACTCCAGGCTCCTTTTTCCCTGGTTATAATCAACAACCCAAATTACCGTTTCTAGCAACTTTCCATCTATCATGATCCGCATTGGCATCCTATGCCAACCAAGCTACCTTCAGACATTCCAAAGTTTGAAGCTAAGACTAATGAAGATCTAGGCGATCATGTGACTACCTTCCATTTATGGTACTCGTCCAACTCATTGAGAGACGACTCTATCTAGTTGTGTTTGTTTCAATGCACTCTCATTGGAAGTGATGGGAAATGGTACATTGATCTTGACTGCTCAAGATACTCTACCTTTGGTGAGTTGGCAATGGTTTTCTTAAACCATTTTCAATTACCTATGAGATACGACGTCGGCACCAAGTTGCTGGCCAACTTTGAGCAGACAAAGGTGGACCATATCTCTGATCACATCTGAGAATGGAGACACCAGAAGAGTTTGATAAAAGTACAAGTCCCACAAGTATTCCTTCTTGAGTGGTTCCTTAATTCTTTGGTACCTCAGTTATCCAAATACGTAGCTACGTCAGGGGTCTTTTAAGAAGAAGAAGCGATAATGAGAGCTCAATAGCTAGAGTTGATTTACTCTCATTCTGGTTTACGTTACGAAGCTTTTCCAGATGCACTGCAGTCGATACTTGGCAAGACCAGATAGATATATGGACCACATGCCGATGGTATTGTTGGTTCAATGCAAATGAAGCCCACTGATCAACTGTTAAATCAATTACAATAATCGTCAATACAGCTAGACCACTGCTTCAGCTGCTCCCCCTACTCAAACGTCAGATGTACACAGTGTGCAATCAAAAAACCTGAAGGCCACCCAACAGCCTAATGAAAATAATAAACAAAGAAACAAGGGTAAGGGGGATAAGAAACCTACCAATAATGTTGGTGGGGGAAACATAGAAAATAAGAAGTCAAAGTATCTGTGTAATATTTACATGAAAGACCATTCGACTCACTTGTACCCTCGTCTTGCGGAGAACCAGAAGTTATTGGCACAGCAACAACCTGTCATGTTAAAAACACCATTTCCACATGGGCAACATTTAACTCAAGACTCTTTGAGCGCGGAAGGGGTTAGTCAAGGACCTCCTCCATCTTTGAGTAATCCTTCATCCGCAAATGTGTATATGTTGAAAGGTAACATGCATATAGTAACTAGGACACATGAATATGGAATGCCAAACACCTTTGAGAAGGGTAAAGAAGCCGAAAACCCACCTCTTCCTCTCCATATTGAGAAAACATTGGGTGAAACAATGACACGCATCACAAAAGGTGCGTTCAATAAATCTTCCCACAATCCAAACGCAAGGGCCTCCTATAACTACTCTGTGGTGGATGATTTGTCTCAAACCCCTTGTGCAATGTCTGCTTTGGAGGTCCTCCAAAGATTCCCTTCCCAGAGAAAGGATCTATTAGCTTCCTTAGGATCTGTTGAGACTTGTAATATGGGAACGATGATGCTTGATATGACCTAATTAAAACTTCATTTCCCTTACCACGTGGCGTTTTAGATAGTAGTGTCTTACACCACGAAAACTTTTACTCGGAACATTTTCCGCACGGTGGTTGATGAGGGTACCTCGACATGCATGATGTCCTTGGTGTGTTGGAAGGCCATTGACTAACACGTTTTGTCTCTATCACCTACTCTTCTTACCACTTTTGATGATCGTTCATTCCAACCACATGGAATCATCCCCTCTTTCCCCATGCAGTTAGGGGGGAAGACAGTGTGCGTCAAGGTTGAAGTGGTCGATGCGTCTCTTGATTACAATATCTTGTTAGGAAGGAGTTGGACCTATGTTATGTAGGCAGTGGTCGCTACAGTTTTTTGGGTCTTGTTGTTTCCACACGAGGGCCAGATCATGTCCATTGATCAATTTTCCTTCTCCCATCCCGACCCTTCATCGGGGGTATCCATGTTCCCCATGATTGATAACCCTCAACCCAAAATCGTCAACATAGGGTTTGGTTTGTGCCAACCTTTGATGGGTACTTTTGATTACTTGCCTCCTTCTGGTGACATTAAGTTCATATCGATTGTCCTTGACCTGCCTAAGGTTGAAATTTTTCAAGTTTCTTCATTTCGTACGACTTACTTTGATGATCCATGGACTCTTCCTTCCCCATCAGCCACGATGGAAGGGAAAGGGCACCATGGCATGGCCATGCCTTTGTCCGCAACAAAGTTTGTGTACTCTATAGTCCAACAAGATTCTGTCGATCTCGATCTAACTCCTGCACATGAGTTAGATTCGGTTCTCAAGCCTATTTGGGCTTGAGGTTCCCTCACCAATAATTATTCTTTAGACTTAGTCTTTCCCTTAGATGAGGCAATTATTGAGGCAATGACTAGTCCGGATAGACCCTGGTATGATCTCCATCATAGATCTTATTTCCTCCCAGAGTTAAGAATAATTCAAGCAGGTGAATTCACTTTGACTATGACTGGAGATAGTTATTGTCCTATCAATCCTTTGTATACGCACATAGTTTACGCTGAAGGAAATATGGAAACCATCGCTAAAAATATACCTATTGATATCTCAAGAACCCCTGGCATCGTGGAGAATGTCTCCGTCAGAGAAGACTGCTCCCCCGAGGAGATTCAAATCTACGAGGATTTATTTAAATAATTATGCGATGTGTTTGCCTGGTATTACAAGGAAATTCCAGGCATAGATCCAAGAATCATCGAACATGAAATCACGACATATCCTGACGCTAAGCCGGTCCAGCAAAAGCCTCATCCGGTTAATCCTAAGAAAGCATCATCTATTAAGGCTAAAGTAGAGAAACTTCTTAAAGATGGTTTCATCTACCCCTTCCAATTGACTCAATGGGTGTCAAATCCTGTTCCAGTCAACAAAAAACAGGGTACGATTCGTGTATGTATGGACTTCCATGATTTGAACAAGGCATGTCCAAAGGATAATTTCCCCACTCTATTTATCGACCAGATTGTTGATGAATGTGCAAGCTACAAGGTTTTATCTTTCATGGATGGTTTTTCGGGATACAATCAGATACAGATCAAGCCCAAAGACCAACACAAAATTTCTTTCATTTTTCCATGGGGTACATTCACTTATCGAAAGATTCATTTTGGTTTGAAAAATGTTGGAGCTACTTTTCAGAGGGCCATGTATTTTTCTCTCCATGATCTCAAACACATAGTCGAGGCTTATCTTGATGATTTAGCATTATGATCTCGTAAGAGAGATGATCATCCCATACACCTCCAACTTATCTTTGAGTGATGTTTCTACTACCAGATTTTCTTGAATCCAAACAAATGTAGTTTTTTTGTAATGTCGAGTCGTCTACTAGGTTTCATAGTTTCGACAACAGGGATCATGGTCGATCCTCTAAAGGTTGAGGAAATAGTTCAGTTGCCTCTTGTTGATACTAAAAGGGGGGTGAATCAGTATCAAGTACAATTTAAAACATTTTACAAATTATACTTAAACCATTCAATTATATCCAATGAGAAATGAACAATAGTATAAGAGTTACACCAATACACCACAATACACCATGCACAATATATGAGAAATAATCAATAGTTATTGTTCAAGGGAAGTAGTGACTTCCAAAGGTAGCTACAACTTCCAAATATAAAGGGTTGGATAAACATCCATGAGGAATATACAATCCTCCAATATCAAGAGAGGGTTGACCTCCCCATCCTTTCCCCTTCCTTCCACCCAATAATATATAAGAGATAATAAAACTTTACATTAAATCATCACCATCAGCCAACCATCACATAGAGATTGATAATGTTTCCTGAGACTTCTTCAACTTCTCTAATTCTTCAATTATTGGAATACTCTAATCCTTTAGATAATATTACTCAATGTATTCTCTGAAACTCCTCCAAGTTTCACTCCCTGAATCCTCCCCAAAAATAAGTTATAGAAAGAATGGTAGACTTTATTCAATTCTAGTTTATTTAGGAGAGCTAACTTGTACATAATGCCCCACGCTCAATATTTAACATAAGATTCTGAAACTTGCAAAAAATAAACTAAATTATGTAATATTTCCAATGAAATTGGTCCCACTTCATTTGGATTCTCTATGAAGAAGTTATGTCTGTTTTACCTGGAACACATGTTTATTGACTAGCTTCAGGACTGGTCAAAAACCCTATCTTCCATAGAGTGTATCTCCATAATTATAGAGAATCAAGAACTAAAATGTTTACCACTGGTACCTTGATATGTCTTATCAATACCATAGCAACTTCACCATCTGAATCATTCTAGAAAAAAAGTTATAGAGAAAATGGTAAGATGACCTGAAAATAACATACCTTAGAACACATCACCAAAAGACTTCATCCTCCCTTGAAATCCATCCTTCTTTACTTTTGATTTCCTCTCAAATTCGAATTGTGTATCAAATGAATGTATAATGATATTTATTTATACCATTTATGTCACCTCCTTTTAACATTAGGTCCGACCTGACACTTTCTTATTTTGTAATTATTTTCTTTAATTATCTTCAAGGCCTACATGTAATTCCTTCTTCAATTCACTTTGTCATCTTCAAAAATTCATTTCTCCTCAACCATGAGGATCTACGTGACATGCCACATACCATTGGAAACAAAATGATGTATACTATCCATCCATGGATGTTGTATCTGCATGTTCATTTTCCTTCATGTCCAAATACCTTCATCAATCTTGCAGTCCAAAACCAATGACTAGGGTTGACATCAATGACAACAATCAATCTTCCAACAATATCCCCCTTTGTCATTGATGGAAACACTCATGCCCCCCCTATCATCATGATCTCAATTTCTCTCCCCCTTTGACATCAATGGAAAAGGGTATGGCTTCTCCCCCTGAGTTTAATGGCAAAGGGTAACCTTCATCTTTGGGGTTGCTCCCCCTGAACATGTGGCACTCAATAATACTTCATCCTTATTTTTTGTCTTTGGGAATTTTTCTTCCTTGGAATCCTTTTTTGTGTCTTCTTTCTTGTCTCTCTTCTTCATGTCTAGGATGTATATGTTGTTCGTTCTTCTTGTTGCAGTTGAAACCAATATTCCTGAGTTATTTTCTCTTATTTTACATTTTCGAGAGTCAAACCTAAGAGTGTATCCTTGATCACACATTTTACTAACACTGAGTAGATTATGCTTCAAGTCTTCAACCAATAGGACATTCTTTTCTTTTACATTTTTTCTTCCAAGCTCTACTTAACCTTCTCCAAGTATTTTGGCAGATGGGTCATCTCCAAATGCGACATTTCCACCCTTTCTCTTCAAGTTGATGAATTTGTGTTGATCCCGGGTCATGTGTGAAGAACATCCACTGTCTATGTACCATTCATCTTCTTTACATTTTTCAGTGGTCAATGTTATTCGACAATCTTCATTGTTTGGAATATCTTTCCTTTTCCATATTGTGGTTGGCATAGGGACATCTTCATTCATATATCTGCAATCTCGTGCTTTGTGACCAAGATAATTACATTTGTAGCATACAATATTTTTGTCCATCAATGGGGAAAATGAACTATAACTTATGTTGACAAATCCACAATTGTTTACATATCTTCTATTTACACCATTCATGTTTCTTGCATAGTTGTTCCTTTCATTGTTTCTGCAATTAATTGCCTTATGCCCAAAAGTTTTGCAAGTATAACAGTGACCAAGAAAGAAATTTTGATGCCTGGGAGTAAGTGACCTTCTTTGTGATGTAGTCCATTTGGGTTCATCATAGATTCTTTTGTAGTTTCCTTCATACTAATTGAAGCTTCTTTGTTTCTTGAAGGTAGGAGGTCTTATTGGATATTCATTTCTTTTGTAATCATTCCTTCTTTCTAGTATCTTGGTCCACTTCTCATCAATTGTTTGTGTAGATCTTTCTTCAACCTTCTTGTTGGTATTTGAATCTTCTTTGTATGAATTTTCACCCATGCATCCAAGATGTGTTAAGTATTTTGGCACTTGAGAGTTTCTTAATCTCTTCCTCAATGAGACAATGTCTTGTTCGCGTTTCTCACAATCTTCTTCTTTCTTCATCATTTGGACATTCCTTACTTCTATTCTTCTTTCTTCTTCGAGTAGAGTTTTCAGGGAAATGGTTTCTTCTCTTAGTTTATCAAAGTCTTATAATTGTTTCTTCAATCTTACAACTGTGTTTTCACAACTACCCAATTCACTTCTTATTTTTCTAAGCATGTCTTTGAGCTTGTTATTTTCAATCTCATCATGCTTCAATTTTTTAAGAATCTCATCTTCTTGTTGAATCATTTCTGCTTCATGATTTTCTTCTTCTTGATTGAAATTTTCTTCTTTAGTGTCATCTCTTTCAATCCTTGGATGAGTACATTCAAATTCAACATGTCATGCTCCTTCACAATTAAAACAAAAGAACTGATCTCTATTTTCTTCTTTGAAATATGAGATGTTGTAATTTGCTTCAACTTCTTCTTCTTCTTCTGCTTCTTTCCTTGCATAAAGGTCTTGTAGCTTGTCCCAAATCTCTTTTTCTGATGCACATGATCCCACCTTGGATTTCACTGAATCTGTCAATCCATCTAGGATGGTATCTCTTGCCAATTTGTTGTTCATTTTTGCTTCCTTCTGAGCTGCAATATTTGGTTTCTTCAAAGCATTGTATCCTGAAGCAACTAAGAACCAAACATCTTCCCCTAGAGATTTCAAGTAAGTTTCCATTCTATTACTCCATTATTTAAAATTTCTTCCATCAAATGGTGGAATCCCATTTGGAATGTTGTCTTCCATTACTGGTTAGGATTTTCCTTCCAGTGGTTAAATTGTACTGAAGGTAACCCACTCTGATACCAATTGTTGATACTGAAAGGGGGGTGAATCAGTATCAAGTATGATTTAAAACCTTTTTCAACTTATACTCAAACCATTCAATTCTATCCAATGAGAAATGAACAATAGTATAAGAGTTACACCAATACACCACAATACACCATGCACAATATATGAGAAATCATCAATAGTTATTGTTCAAGGGAAGTAATGACTTCCAAAGGTAGCTACAAATTCCAAATATAAAGGGAGGGATAAAAATCCATGAGGAAGATAAAATCCTCCAATATCAAGAGAGGGTTGAACTCTCCATCCTTGCCCCTTCCTTCCACCCAAGAATATATAAGAGATAATAAAACTTTCAATTAAATCATCACCATCAGCCAACCATCACATAGAGCCTGATAATGTTTCCTAAGACTTCTTCAACTTATGTAATTATTCAATTCTTGGAATACTCTGATCCTGTAGATAATATTACTCAATGTATTCTCTGAAACTCCTCCAATTTTCACTCCTTGAATCCTCCCCAAAAATCAGTTATAGAAAGAATGGTAGACTTTATTCAATTCTAGTTTATTCAAGAGAGATAACTTGTACAGAATGCCCCATGCTCAATATTTAACATAAGATTCTGAAAATCGCGCAAAAGAAACTATAGTTTGTACTATTTACAATGAAATTTGTCCCTCTTAATTTGGATTCTCTATGAAGAAGTTATGATTTTTTTACCTGGAACACCTATTTATTGAATAGCTTCAGGATTGGTCAAAAACCCTATCTTCCATAGAGTGTATCTCCATAATTATAGTGAATCAAAAGATGAAACTTTTAGCACAGGTACCTTGATATGTATTCTCAAGACCATAGCAATTTCACCATCTGAATCATTCTAGAAAAAAAGGTTATAGAGAAAATGGTAAGATGACCTAAAAATAACATACCTTAGAACGCATCACCAAAAGACTTCATCTGCCCTTGAAATACAACCTTCTTTAATTTTGATTTCCTCTGAAATTTGAATTGTGTATCAAATGAATGTATAATGATATTTATTTATACCGTTTATGTCACTTCCTTTTAACATTAGGGCTGACTTGACACTTTCTTATTTTGTAATTATTTTCTTTAATTATCTTCAGAGCCTACATGTAATTCCTTCTTCAATTCACTTTGTCATCTTCAAAAATTCATTTCTCTTCAACCATGAGGATCCACGTGACATGCCACATACCACTGGAAACAAAATGGTGTATACTATCCATCCATGGATGTTGTATTTGCATGTGCATTTTCCTTCATGTCCAAATACCTTCATCAATCTTGCATTCTAAAACCAATGACTAGGGTTGACATGAATGACAATAACCAATATTCCAACACCTCCCCCATGCACGATCCCTCAGCTTCAGAGTTTACAGGGAAAAGTGAACTTTTTACGATGTTTCATCGCAAACTATGTTGAGATCACAAAGGGTTTCATGCATTTACTGAAGAAGGATGTTCCTTTTCATTGGCACGAAGCCGCTCAATGCTCTTTTGAAGCATTGAAACGTGCCCTCATGTCTTCCCCTCTACTTCGGTCACCCAATTATAATAAATATTTATTATTTTACTTGGTTGTGGAAGAGTCGACCATCGGTATGGTCTTGGTTCAAGAGGATGATTTTCTTGAAGAATACGTTATTTATTACCTAAGCCGAGGCCTGGTTGGACTAGAACTCAATTATTCACACATTGAAAAACTTGTGTTGGCGGTAGTTCATGTTGTCCAATGGTTTCATCATTACATTATGTTTCATAGGACCACCGTCATTATCATTGTGAATCTGTTTCAATGCATGTTGACACGTCATGTAATCGGTGGAAGGATCAGTAAATGGATAGTTATCCTCTAGGAATTGGACTTGGATTTTGTTTCGGAAAAATCCAAAAAGTCATTGGTCTTTGCGGAACTCATCTCAGAAATTCCGGTCGAGTCAGGTGATGTTATACCTGAAGAGTCGCCTATTAATGGAGACATGTTTTTGATCGTGTATTCGAACCCCTGGTATGGAGATATTCTAGTCTATCTCCAGACTTTGAAGTGCCCTACCTCTGCTTCTCATGATGAACGTCGATGTATACTCCATCAGGCAAAGAACTATTGCATACTTGAGGACACTTTGTATCGTCGAGATGTAGATTACATCCTTCGTCGGTGTCTCACTCATGAAGAAGAGGAAATCATACTTAACAATTGCCACACTGGATCATGTGGTATTCATTTGTCTAGGTTGGAAACAACCCAAAAGATTCTACGATCTGGTTACTTTTGGCCGACATTAATCAAAGATTGTGTTGAATCAGTCTAGAAGTTCCACCCGTGTTAGATCTTCTCTCAGAAGATGAGGGCACACCCTGCTCCCATGTTTCCCATCATCACAGTTGGTCCCTTCACCAATTGGGGGATTGATTACACTACATGCAAACCCCCTTCAACAAGGGGGCATCGTTATATCATTGTAGCAGTATACTACTTCACGAAGTGGGTCGAGGCTATGCCAACGTTTAAAGATGATGGTGAGACAACAACTCTCTTTTTATTTAACCAGATAATAGCAAGGTTCGATGTCCCGAGAGAGATTGTCACTGACCATGGCAGTCACTTTCAGAATAAAATGATGTCCAATTTAATGTCAAAGTTTGGGTTGAGGTAGGAACATTCATCACTCTAATACCCACAAGCGAATGTTCAGGTGGAAGTTGTGAATAAGTCCCTTAAGACTATTCTACAACGAGCGATAAATTTGGCCAAGTCAAATTGGCATTCGTGGTGTACTCAATATTATGGGCCTACCGAACGTCTGTTAATACTGCAACCAGTCTCTCACCTTTTCAACTTGTTTATGGAATGGAAGTAGTCTTGCCTATAGAGTACCATATCCCATCTCTAAAGTTGGAAGTACAGTTATTTCCAGACATTTCACCGCTTGAAGAGCGTTTATTATATCTTGAGCAGCTCAATGAGAAGCATCATGATGTAGCCTTGGCTAATGAGGCTCACAAACAAAGAGTCAAGTGTCAGTATGATCGGTCCATTTGCCCTCATATTTTCTCTTAAGGCAACATTGTCCTGGTCTATGACCAAGATAAGGATCCCCTGGGGGTAGGCAAGTTCAAACCCATGTGGTTCAGGCCTTTCATCTTGAAGGAGGTTCTAAAGAAGGGCACATATCGTCTAGTGGAATTTGAGGGAAATGCTTTGGCAGAGCCTAGAAATGGGCTCTACCTCAAGAATTATTACTCATAGGTGGGTCACCTTCGGTGTCTTCTTGTACATATGTATAGTTCTGATACATTTTCTTTTTACTTTTTGTCTTTTTGGTTTTATGGATGTATCGATTTTGATGTCATTTTTTTCACTATGGAATATGTCAAGTGAATCATAGGTGTTCGTTGGGTTTACGAACGACACTATCCAACACACTTGGAGGCTTGCTTCCATAGCTTGGGTGATTTTCACATCTAAGGGCTAGTTGCTATCTTTAGGAGGTATCTATTTAGGTGACGCCACAAACAATGTCGTCGAATACAATGCAGTTTTAGAGTTTCTTTATGACGCTTTGTCGCATGGTATCTCTCACCTCCGGGTCTACTTAGACACTCAACTGGTTGTGTCTCAGTTAAATAGGATTTACCGCGTTTACGATCCTACTCTACACTGATGGTTGCTTAGGGTACGTATCTTAGAACTAAGATTTGATTACATTACGTATATCCATGTTCCTAGGAGATTGAATCAAATCACAAATACTATATCTAATCATGTATTAGATTGGCACTTTGCACACATGTAATAAAAATCACACACATGCACATGTAAATACATTTGTAAATAAATGTAATCCATAAGACATAAAAATATGTAAATACATACATATATATATATATATATATATATATATATATATATATATATATATATATATATATATATATATATTGAAAGTATCAAAATACATAGGTGGGCGCAAGTGCCACAAAAATATATGTCCAGTAAGAGTCACGGGGCTTATGCCCTAAAAAATATACAAAAGTTTCCTCAGCACGTAAGTAGTCTAACCTAGCTAAGGGCGGGGCATGTTGGCCCTGTCGTAGTGAAAAATGGCATTTTCCAAACGCCAGAAAAGTTGGACCGAGGTCCGTGGCACCCCAACTACATGAGGTTGCATTGATGGTGGTAGATATTTGATATTTTCCATAGGGATTGTGTGAGTAAGCACAGTGAGGTTCCGCTCCACCCATCTCAAAACTCTCTCAGCCTCTCCGATTGGAGGTCCCCCTATTGTTGGTCTGCTGGCCGCGGCCAGTCCTGCGTCTAGTCGAGGATGCTGCCTGGTCCTTGAGAAGTCTGTTGGACATACTGGTCCCACATATGTACATAACAGATACATAGTTGTTAGATACTCTGATACACATAAAAATGATATATATATATATAAAGAAATAAAAATTAAATAACTTTGAAAAACAAACAAACCTATCTCTCCTCATTCTACTCCGGAAGGTACGGGCATATCAGGATCCCTGGAGAATTTTATCCCATCATGGGGGTAATCCTCTATAGCCGGAATCTACTGAGACCACTACTCGAAAAAATTATCATCAAATGCCTCAATGATCCTCCCTCCCCCGTGTCGCAGCAACAATGTCATCCATCTACATAATTCTGGGAGAGAGGCCACATGCCCTCGTATTGTCTCTCGCAGACTGACACTGGGTACCCTCTCGAAGAAAAAGGAACATAGAATTGTCCCAAACCTGAAGTTTTTGTTTCTCTACACATGACACTCTATTAATTGTCTCTTCATGCAATCTAGCATGGTTGTTCTCCAGTCAAAAACTTTTGGATTTAAAAATTGAACCACACAATGCATGTGCGCCCGAGAGGGCCTATGTAAGGCTGTAGATATAGTGATCCACCCAATAAGTAAAACTATCACTTTTAGTGATAGGTTTGAAATCTTGTGGATCGGCACCTAAGAACCCACTTTATCTATGCTGGCTTCACAATGGAGTCCAATCAACTCCTCAATGTTGTGAGGCCCAGAAGGAAAAACACGAAGGTTGACTGGTTCCCCTCTCCTTGAGAGGCCAGTCAGAAAATAAATATCCTCAATCTTTGGAGTGAATGACTATCCTTCAAGCATAAATGCCTTCGTGTTAGGGTGCCAGTAATCTACCAAGGCGTTCAACAGCCTGGGTTATGCCTGCATGAATGTACATTGGAATAAATTCAACAAACCACATTGTGCTAATGCGGCGAGAGAAGCAAGGTCTTCTGAGACCAAAGAATCAATGTTTTCATGCTCCCTTTCTCTCCAATGAACGTACATCCTGCAAAATGATAGTTTCAAAGGGAAGTTAACTCTTTCTTTTTAATTTTTTCCATATGTTTAGGAGTGTATGCAGGATATATTGAGCACAGTTGCATATGCACGTGAGCAGGTTGTTTTCTACCCATGGGCATACGCGTGTTGTCCTTGGACATCCCACGTACACATAGGGCTGCACCTTTTTTAAGAGTGCGCACTCCCCCAAATAACTAAAATGAACTAAAAGAGAAGTATTGAATTACAAGAGGGGTTGTTTTATACTTACTTGGTACAAACAAAAGTTTGTTTCGTCCACTGAATCTCCCAAAATCAACTTTTTTGACAAAGGGGTGTTTTTGACTTTTTGTTGAATTCTCAATTTACAATGGTGATAATGAGTTGTCAGCTTCTATTTATAGATTTCTTGGCCCCCTTTTGTCATTTTTTCTAGCTTAAAAATCATTTAGTATGGTTCTTGAGTTTCTTATGGGATGTTACGATACGTGTTACTTTTGGTATTGGGAAACTTTTTGAGAGCTGGGTCATTTTTAAAGGTCCTTTGGTAAAACGTCATTTTTCCATCTTTTTGCATCTAAGTTAGGTTTCCACCTCCACTTTATGCATCTCATTGTCTTTTTCTCTTTGTCATAGGATCGACCCCACCGAGTTGCGACACAGAATCCCCATTGTTGCTTTAGAAGTGTCGTAATTTAGTGGTAGAGCTTGCCTTTACAAGGATGCCCTAGTTAGATCCTTATTGCTTTTGGCGTCTATGTCGTTGTTAATGACTATAGGCTTGGGAGTCCTTTTTAGTTTTTTCATGATTACAGTTTTTGAGCCTCATTTTCATTGATTCATCATCACTCTTGACCTCACCCTCGGGACTCCCAAACAAATATGAGTCTTCTTTAATCCCTTTTCAGACTCTTTAAACATGAAAATATTTCCGAGAGATCTTGTTGCCCTTCACACTTGCCAAACTAAAATTTGAAGGCACGTTTGTCTGACAGTAGTTTACCCCTTTTTTGTTCCAGACGGTCAATTATACGAACAAAGGTATACTCTAGGAGCTTCGGTTCACTAGAAGAGTATTCTGAGGTATAATTTTAACCCTTTTTTGGGCCTGAGGGACTAAATTTACAAAAAAGGAACTCCCACGGAGTCCATAGTAAAGCTCTTTTCAGACTCCCTAAAATTGAAAAGATGGTCGAGTAACATTGTTTCTTCACACTCGTTAAATTGGTCCAAAATAACATCCCTTACGGAGTCCATAGTCAATCTTTTTTCAGACTCCTTAAATATGAAAAGATTGTCGAGTGATATTGTCTTTGTCACACTCGTTAAAATGGTTTTGAATAGATGTCTTTTCGGTGCTAGTTTACCCATTTTTCGAACCAACTAGACTACCTTCAAAAAATTTACCCCAGTGGAGTCTTCTTTTAGATATTTTCAGACTCTCTAAAAATGAAAAACCATCGAGCTTACCTTCTCTAGGCTCATTAAAATTACATAGAAGGATATTATCATTGTGTCTTAATAATCGCATTTTCATTCCTGCGTCTTTGGCCTAATGTCAGCTCCATGTTTCTCTCAACTGAACCATCTGAAGCATGCCTTATACGCAAGCCTTGTAGCACTTTCCCTCTGAGTCTTGACACCTTGACCCATTGAGGATTTTTCCTGAGTGTTCTTTTCCTGCATATGTCTCCTTGCTTTGAGCATCAGTGTGTTCCTTGCACTTGGAACTAGTATGTACACGACACTTGTTTCTCCTTCGTAACATAGTATTCTTTTATTCTTTTTCAAGATTTCCAAAATTATTGAAAAAGAAAAAAGAAAAAAAATATACCCAAAAAGAGGAAGGGAAAAGTATTTTATTTTTGTTGGCAGCACAATGAGTCGCCCTTGGACAAAGCACATCCTTCCATTTTTCCGTCAATCTCTGGGATTTAATATGACCTTAGGAAGTTGTTCTCGCTACATAGAGCTATTATAACCCTAAATTGTACCCGACATGCATACCTGGCATCAAGCCATCTTACTTGCTATTTTTTCCAAGCCATCATTGAACAACTCTTCTAAAAACCATTTTTTTTAAGATGTACGTGCCCTGCACCACTACTACTCACGTACACGTGTTTTTTGTGCCATTACAGCCCGCATATACTCATAAAAAGTGCAAAAAATAAAAAAATTGCAAAGGGATACGGGTTTTCGAGTAGTTACCTAACCATTTGACTGCCCATAGCCGGTCACCCAACCGAATAACTATCTTTTTGGCCTATAAAATAAGGTGTTGGAGACCCACTCCTACAAGAAGAATGAGAGAAAAGAATCTCTGCCCATTTTAGTATTCCCCCTTTGCCCCAATATTTTCAAACATATTGTGAGTTT
The DNA here is from genome assembly GCA_009831015.1 of Picea engelmannii. Classification (NCBI taxonomy): domain Eukaryota; kingdom Viridiplantae; phylum Streptophyta; class Pinopsida; order Pinales; family Pinaceae; genus Picea; species Picea engelmannii. The sequence continues at coordinate 830,381 of ML778071.1, forward strand.
GAGCCAGGATTCCTTTTTCCAACCATTTTTTCCTCCATTGCAAACCCTTGCCATTTCTCTAGAGAGAACTGAAGAGGAGAAGAACATCTGGAAGAAGTTGGTGCATGGTGAAGAGGATCCTAGTATCGAGCTCTAGGAGTAGTTGCCTATCTCATATTGTAAGAGACTTTGTGAGATTAATATGAAGAAATAATTTTTCCGTTCTGCCAAATGATGTCTTCAATATTTATGATTTATTTGTATTTTGGTTATGATATCTAACCCACTAATCCATATATAGAATGTGTTCTTTTATTTTATTGTTTGTCTTTTGGTGAATGCAGGTTGGCCTTGGGAGGAGATATGCAGTTGAGAAACAACTGAGTGCAAAGGGATTGACACCGGATGCAGAGTTTAAGGTAAGCTTACCAGATCCCTATACTTTGTTTTTTATGTATGGTTGTGGGGTAATGTCGAGATAGTTGTTAAAAGTAGGAGAATTTAGAAGGTTATCTCTGCCTGCACTTTAGAACCCTAGTGTAGTCCGTAGGGGGTTTTCCCGCTATAGGACATACTTATAATGTTTTGTAATTTTCACCGTGGGTTTGAAATTACTCATTCATATCACAATGATTAGTCTGTCCATCCACTTCACAATACTTAGTTGTTTCTTGAAATTTAATCTCTTTCTCATCACTCCAATACTTAGCCAATTTAACCATTATCACGGAAGTGAAGATTGTATTAAAATATTTTAATAAAAAAATTTCTTTCCCCTCCATCCATCCACTTTATGATACATAGTCATTTTTTGATATTTTTATCATCGGATAGAAGGATCAGACTTACTCCACTATATATTCCTTAACATTTGTTTCTCTATTTCTCTACGATGAATCCTCTTTTCCTTTTTTCACGTTACTCGAATAATTTTAAATAAAAATCCTACGAAAAATAACAAGTGGTTAAGTATCAAGGGGTCGTTATTAATGGAGACTTACATGAGACCATTCTCAATAAATTCAAATTAAGTTCACCCTAATCAACATTTCGAAAAAAAAAAAAAAACCTTCAAGGTATATTATGAAAAAATATTTTCTTTGGTATTAGCATTCTGAAAGACTGTACATAATATGCCAACTCCTTATGAACGGTGGACAAAAGGAGAGAGATAATTTGCGGAGATACTCTTAGTACTTTTGGACAAGAAGATCCAAATTTTTACTAGTCCAAAGAATACAAATACTATTCTACATTTCCTCTTCCAGAAAGAAATACTAATGATATTTGGACATCAGGAATCACCAAAGAAGGGCATGTTCTGGAAGTTTTGATGCTACAAAGTTGGTTTCATGGTGTATAGACAAATATGAGAAAAAACAAAGGAACATTTAGTTTCAAGGACAATCCCCAATTTATTTGGCACCTTGAAGTTTCAAGAATATGTTCAGGTTATTGGAGCCAACAATGACCTTTAAAGTTGATGAAGCCAAAGAGTTCCTCAAATCTAGAAGTTGAGGTTGGGACCTATTGTAACAAAATTTGGAAGACTCGACGACAATGTTGGACGATTTATCAATTGTATAGGTCAATTAGTTAAGAAACCCATATCAATAAATGACATGGATCCTTGCTATGGTTGTTGAACAAGAATAAACTTCTATAATTCCTCATTTATGTAACGTTCCCGACCATCAACCCTATGGCCGGGCCAACATTACTACATGGAATAACAATCTCATACTTAATTCTATATATAAGACATGCATTTAAGAAAATGAAACACATTTAAACTCAGAGTAACCATAAGAATTACTGCTATTATAAATAATCAATGGATTTAACATTAATTCGTATGCACATCAGAATACATGATAAATATAAATACACAGACATGCAGAAAAGTAATTAAAACATCATTTGGTACTTATCTTTGAAACGGTGGTAATTCCACCAACCAAGTGCATGCCTTCCATGAACCTCCCAGCCTTAGACCGCACTGCTCATCAAGCTTAGTAGTGGGCCACCCTCAAGCTGGGACTAAGCTCCACCCCTAAGGTAAGGAATCTTAGGCTAGGCTGAGGTTACAGGGAAAACACACAGACGCAAGGAAGGAATTTTCTCCCAGGAACCACTCATACTCACTGCCACAAAATCTCCTTCCCCATGTGCCTGTTCCACCCCAAGAGTATACACCTTCTTTGTCACCTAGACAGTCCTTCGACTGTTAACCTCCCTTGCCTTGGGTTTTATCAACAGATCGGTCTGGAAGTCTCCGAGCTCTGTGGCAGCTACAGGGCTCCTTCCAGGAGTTCTCTCCTTCCTCTGCGCACTCTCTCACCTGGAGAGAGTTGCTCACAAGAAAATAAACCTGTTCTTCCAACTTCAATCACCTCTCTCACCTGGAGAGATTGTTGTACAAACTGGCCAACAAGCCACACGCAGTCCAGCACTGCGTGACCACAACAACCAACAGGGAAAACAAACACAGGATTTCCAAACAGGCTCACCAATGACAAGATGGTCTCACATTTATGGCTTTGGGACAGACACTCCACAGACAGGCTCGATCTTCTCAGACAGAGGATGCATCGGATTTTCCAGAAATCAACACAGGCTATCCCCAAACTCAACACACAGACTTCACCCCCCAGTTTCAGAATGGAATGAGGTCTCTTGCAGGGGTCAGACGAGATGTATGGTTCAAATGATGCACGGGGCTCTTCTAGAGGTCAGATGGGTTCACGCCCAGGCAGTCGAGGGTCAAATGGTGGAGAAACCCCCAACACGGTTGATCTCAGATGCTTTATTTGCATGCTCCTGGGTTGGCACTTGTCACCCAGGCAACTACGTGCGTTCCATTCATTTGGAAGTTACTTTTCCTTCCAAAAGAACTTAGGATAAAGCATATTATTCACATTCTTTTTGGAATAATATTAAAATATTATTCCCAAGGCTTAAGCCCTTAAGCTTCGCCCCTAGGCTCAAAACTTAGCCCCTCTTCCCACCTTCCAGCCCCTAATCCCTTGCCCACTCTATGGAAGCTTAGTCCCCCATCACTCATTCATTGTGGTCAGTCTGCACACGGAGGTGTTTATATTTTTATTAATAATGTGCATAGATACATGTACAAAATCAGGCTCTTTGGCCTAATAATCACATAAGCCCACCAACTTATATTAACTTGGATCACCAGCCTATAAAAAACATAATTACAATTCATTTCATAAACATGATTTACAATGCGTCTCGGCCTTGGGGAAATTACAATCCCCCTCCCCTTATTTCTGCACTGTCCTTAGTGCAACTTTACACTGTCTTTGCAAGATTTTCAAAATTTTCAAAAAGATGCGAGTACTCTGCCCGCATAACATCTTCATGCTCCCATGCTGCATCCTTAGGACCGTACCACATCCACTAGACCTTTACAATCCCTATGGATCGATTCCAGAGCTGTTTGTTTTTCCTGTCCAATATGCGCACAAGATGCACTTGCAAGACACCTTCTAGTTCCACCTGAACCACATTCTAGTCAATAAAATGATTAGCATTAGGTATATATTTCTTAAGAAATGAAACATGAAACATATTATGTATAGTCATAGATGCAGGTAATGCAAGATTATATGCAACTAACCCAATCCTTTCCAGGATTTCAAGTGGCCCACAAAATCTTGCTGCCAACTTGGTGCAACTTCCCAGTTTCAAGGAACTCCTGTTAGTTTTCACTTTTAGGAAAACATGATCACCCACTTTGAATTCTCGGTGGGTTCTGTTCTTATAAGCACAACTTCTCTGCCCATCCTGGGTAGTTTTTAAATTCTATTTAATTTTTATCATTTGGTCCTCCATCTCCTTGAGCAACTCTAGCCCAACTACTGCTCTATCAGCTGGATTATCCCAACTCACTGGAGTGTTGCACTTTCTTTCATAAAGTGCTTCAAATGGGATCATCTTCAATGATCCATGATACCCATAATTGTAGGTGAATTCTACCAAATGCAGGTAGTCTTCCCATCTTGATGGTTTGTCCATCACATACATTCTCAGCATGTCTTCTATTACTCTGTTCATCCTCTCTGTCTGTCCATTAGACTCAGGATGATATGTTGTACTAAAATTCAGATTCGTTCTGAATCCTTTGAACAGTCCTTTCCAGAAATTCGAGGTGAATTTTGGGTCCCGATCAAACACAATCATTTTAGGAATTCCATGAAAGCGTGCCACTTCTTTTAAGAAGATATCGGCAACATCTGTTTCCTTGTGAGTGGTTTTCAGTGGAATAAAATGGGCAGATTTTGTAAGCTTGTCCACCACAACCATGATCGAATCATTATGCTTGCTTGTTTTGGGCAATCCTGTAATAAAATCCATGGTCACCACTTCCCACTTCCACTCAGGAATGGGCAAAGGCTGCAACAACCCTGCTGGGTGCCTATGCTCAGCCTTAACTTTCTGGCAGTCCATACATCTGGCGATGTATTCAGCGATCTCTCTCTTCATACCCGGATAAAAGTAATGGCTTTGACTGCTACCACAGTCTTCTGATATCCAGGGTGTCCAACATACGTCACGTTATGCATTTCTTTTAGAATCGCAAGTTTCAATTCCTGGACATTGGGTATATACACTCTGTCTTTATACAGGTGTAATCCATCAGCTTCCAAGGTGTAACTTTCCTTTTTCTGTGGTCTCTCTCGCTGTCATAGCTTTGCTACTAAGTCTTTGTACTGCAAATCAACATTTGCAGCTTCCAAAATTCTACCCTTGATATCAGTCCTGTAAATGCTAATGGCTATAGCATGTAATTCATGCACTTTTCTGTTGAGTGCATCAGCCACCTTGTTTTCCTTTCCCTTGATATGCTTGATATCAAAGTCGTATTCACACAGAAAATCCAGCCACCTACTTTGTCTAGCATTTAAATTTGATTGATCAAACAAATATTTCAGACTGTTGTGGTCTGTTCTCAATTCAAATCTCCTTCCCATGAGGTAATGTCTCCATTCCCTCAGAGCGTGAACGATTGCTGCCAACTCCAAATCATGAGTGGCATAATTCATTTCATGCTCTTTTAGCTTCCTAGACTCATAACAGATTACAAATCCATTCTGGTTGAGAAATCCTCCCAACCCTTCCTTACATGCATATGTGCACACCATGAAATCCATATTTGGATCTGCAATACTCAATATTGGAGCGCTGATTAACAACTGTTTCAATCACTGGAAACTCTTCTCACACTCTTCAGTCCACTGAAATTTTTTCTCCTTCCTTTGCAAGGAAGTGATAGTGTGAGCTATCTTTGACAACCCTGCGATAAACCTTATGTAATAGCCTGCTAGACCCATAAAGGATCTAACTTCCACCACATTCCTTGGCACTGACCATTCTCTGATGGCCTCAACTTTCTCAGGATCCACGACGACCCCTTCTTCTGAAATAATGTGCCCCAAGTAATGGATTTGCCTTTGGTAAAATGAGCATTTGCTCAATTTGGCATACAGTTGGTGTCTTCTCAACACTTGTAGCACCAATCTCAGGTGTTGTTCAAGATGTTCCTCTAACTTGGAATACACCAAGATGTCATCTAGGAAGACTATGACAAACGTGTCTAAATAGTCCCTGAATACACCATTCATCAAGCACATAAAAACAACAGGTGCGTTTGACAGTCCAAACGGCACCACTGTGAACTCGTAATGAATGTACCTTGTTCTAAAGGCGATCTTGATGATGTCCTCTTCCTTTATTCTTACCTAGTGATATCTTGATCTGAGATCTATCTTTGAAAATATTTTTGCACCCTTCAACTGATCGAAAAGATCATCGATCCTCGATAGAGAATACTTGTTCTTAACAGTTACCTTGTTCAACTATCGAAAATCAATACACAACCTCAATGTCCCATCCTTCTTCTTCACGAATAGGACTGGGGCACCCTAAGGTGACACGCTGGGGTGAATGTACCCCTTATTTATTATCTCTTTAAGATGCAATTGCAACTCTTTCAGCTCTGGCGTACTCATTCTATAAGGAGATTTCGAAACTGGAGCTTCTCTAGGCATCAAATTTATAGAAAAATCGATGTCTCTCTTCAGAGGTAGTCCAGGTACCAACTGAAATACATCCTTGAACTCTGTGAGTACCTCATTGTCTCCAATATTTGAGACTTAATCTCTGGATGCTTCCTCCACATGGGCTGCAAATAATTGACAGCCTTTCCTCTAACACTTCTTTAGCTGCATGGATGAGATTTCTCTAACAGCCACAGCTCTGGGAATTCCTTGGACTATTTTTCGATTTCCCTCCTCATCCAAGCATGTAAACCTCTTATTATGATATTCTAGAAGGGCATGGTGTTGGTCCAACCAGTCCATCCCAATTAAGCAGTTGTAAGAACCTAAAGGTAGAATATTCAATTCAACCTTCGTGCTCAATCCATTCATGTCTACAGAACAGGACTTAATCAACTCAGTGACCTTCCTCTTGGTTCCTGTAGCCAACTGCACTAACCAAGAATTTTCATGTTTGCTTCTTGATAAATGCAAACTTTCCACCACCCTAGGGTCTACATAACTATGGCTAGCCCCTGAATCAATTAAAATAATAATTGGTCGGTTGTTAATGATACCTTCCACTTCAATCATGTGTGATTGAAATTCTGCTTGCTTGTCATCCAGGGCTACGTAGATCCTTGGCATCCTACTATCTATGTCTTCCATGGTTTCAACTTGCTAAACATTGCGTATGGTTCTCTCTTTATCTTTTCTCTGGGGGGCAGTCTTGATACCTATGGTTTCCTTTATAGCCCCAACACTCCATAGGTGGTGGTCTGGACATTTGTTCATCCACTTCAGCCTTCCTGGGCTCCCTAAAGGATGGTTGTCCCTAAGGGTTGTTTCTGAAAAAGGGAGGCTTGTTTCCCTTCAGCCTTTGCTCTTTCCTGAACTTCTTCTGATCATCCCAAGCCTTTCAAAAAGTAGGCCTTTCTCTTTGTTGTTCATACAAGCATTTTTCCCTTCTTATTGTTTCTTCCATAGTCTTGGGATCATCATACTAGATTTTGTCACTAATGGAAGGTGGCAGTCCACTCAGATATATCTGCATCTTGAAAGCCTCATCTTTGATGAACGAAACATACTTCAATAGTTCCAAAATCCTTCGCTCGTATTCATCGATGGTCATGCTACCTAGCTTGAGTTCAAAGAAATCCTTCATCTTTGTATCATAATATCTTTTGGTCAGGTATTTCTTCTCGAAATACCTCTTGAACTCCTTCCAAGTGATATCTTTCTCCCTAATGTGTTGCACCTGCACAAACTGATCCCACCACATGGATGGTTTTACTTTCAATTGATACATCACAATTCTTCCTTTTGCATGAGGGGAATAATTCTGCAATTGGAAATATTTTCTCATGCCAAGCAACCGTGTTTCGGCATATTCCTCCTTCTTATGTTCTCCATCAAATGTAGGAGGCTTAATCTTATTCATATCCCCTTTCAATTCATACATCCCAGATCTCATGTGCTTTCTGGTAGGAGATGGGCTTGAACTACTGTGTGCTTCCTTACCAAAATGCTTTGGGGAGTGATGATGATGTCTGCTACCAATCCTTAATCTTTTTCTCCTCTTAGGGGTCCTGACACTTCTTTATCTTCTTTTCCTCTCAGGGGCTCTGCAACTCTTTGTCTTACTTGAGCCACTCCCCTTCTCCATTTTCCTTTCTATTCATTCCAGGCTCTTCAACATCTTTAAGTTGAATTCACCCTGTTGATCCCTGACCCTCATGATCTTTCAGCTATCATCTCGACGAGCCTGGGGATCTTTCTGCAATCTTTCAATGAGTTTCATCATATGTCCTTCCTTATCCATCTCTTTTCTGTGCCCATTAGAGTTCTATCCTTCAATTCCCAATTTGGCATCCCTTCCTACCCTTTCCTTCTCTGCTTCAAAGGAAATCTATACCTCTTCCATTTGTATACTCAGTTTTCCTAACACCCATTGAACTCTTCACACACAATGTGCAGTCAACCAGAGTTTTTCAGGCCTTATCCTTTAACAAAGTCACAATATTCATAAACCAACGTGAGTGAGAAAAAGTTTTGACTTCACAAAGTTTTATGAGCTTTGACGGCTCTGCAAATTTTGGGAATTCGGGACTTTGGGCTTAGAGGTTTTGGTCCACGAGGATTTCACACTCACTATCAAGACTTCTAGCTTCAGGGTCTCAGTCCACAAGACTCTCAACCCCTTGTCACTCCAACTCCCAAATTATGAAATTCTGATTTACTTTACTCTCTGGGCCCACAGTACAACTGTTGCCCTTAATCACGGTGGCATGTGGCACATTTAGGAAGGTTCACATCACCTTCGGCAACATCATCAGGTCCCACCATTCTCACTTGTCTTCTCGACTCACTGGCATGTGGTGCACACCCATGTGTTCATGTCCATTCCAAGGCAATCCAACGATTAGACTTCTCTCCGATCTACAGTGCAAATCTTTTCAATGTTTCAGGGTTTCAGCATCAGGAGTTCGTGCATCCCCACATCCCAAGCTTCCGTTTGCCGAAATTCCGAAATTACAATCTATTCTTCCACTTGATCTGACGGTCACTTACGATCTATGATGTAGATTGTTTCAGAATTTCGCGTATCACGATTTCTGCGTTCTCGTGCAACTCCAAAGGGTTTTTAAACCCTGCGCACATTTTCCAGGTTTGATGGTCATGAGGGTTCTCCTTCCCTCCTAAACAGATCCTAAGGCTCCAACACTTCTGGTGTGGAGTCCTCTCTCCCTATGGCTAGATGCCACCCCGACTGTGGTTTCATAACACCGCTACACCTCCTGAGCTTGGTAACATGGTCAAGTAACTCCTTGACACTTAGGAGAATTCAAAGGTCTGAAATTTGTCCTCCATACACAATTTCTCTTCAAATCCTCGGTCCAAAGACCACTCAATTGGCCCATCTAGGATCAACGTCAAAACCTTGTCTCTGATACTAAACTGTAACGTTCCCGACCATCAACCCTATGGTCATGCCAACATTACTACGCAGAATAACAATCTCATACTTAATTATATATATAAGACATGAATTTAATCAAATGAAACACATTTAAACTCAGAGTAACCATACAAATTACTGCTATTATAAATAATCAATGGATTTAACATTGATTTGTATGAACAGTAGAATACATGATAAATATAAATACACAGACATGCAGAAAAGTAATTAAAACATCATCTGGTACTTATCTTTGAAATGGTGGTAATTCCACCAACCAGGAGTAGGCCTTCCACGAACCTCCCGGCCTTAGACCAAACTACTCATCAATCTCAGTAGTGGGTCACCCCCAAGCTGGGACTAAGCTCCACCCCCAAGGAAAGGAATCCTAGGCTAGGCTGAGGTTACAGGGAAAACACATAGTCACAAGGAAGGAAGTTTCTCCTAGGAACCACTCATACTCACTGCCATAGACTCTCCTTCGCCACATGCCTGTTCCACCCCAGGAGTATACACCTTCTCTGTCACCTAGACATTCCTTCGGCTACTAACCTCCCTTGCCTTGGGTTTCAGCAACAAACTGAACCGGAAGTATTCGAGCTCTGTGGCAGCTACAGGGTTCCTTCCAGGAGTTCTCTCCTTCCTCTGTGCACTCTCTCACCTGGAGAGAGTCACTCACAAGAAAAGAAACTTGTTCTTCCAACTTCAATCACCTCTCTCACCTGGAGAGAGTGTTGTACAAACTGGCCAACAAGCCACACACAGTCTAGCACTACGTGACCACAACAACCAATGGGGAAAACAGACACAGGCTTTCCAAACAAGCTCAGCAATGACAGGATGGTCTCACAGTTATGGATTTGGGACAGAGACTCCACACACAGGCTCGATCTTCTCATACAGAGGATACATCGGCTTTTCCAAAAATCAACATAGGTTATCCCCGAAATCAACACACAGACTTCGCCCCCCAATTTCAGAATGGCATGAGGTCTCTTGCAGGGATCGGATGGGACGTACAGTTTAGAAGATGCACAGGGCTCTTCCAGAGGTCGGACGGGTTCACACCCAGGCAGTCGAGGGTCAAATGGTGGAGAAACCCCCAACACAACTGATCTCAGATGCTTTATTTTCATGCTCTTGGGTTGACAGTTGTCACCCATGAAACTGTGTGTGTTCCATTCATTTGGAAGTTACTTGTCCTTCCAAAAGAACTTAGGATAAAGAATATTATTCACATTCTTTTTGGAATAATATTAAAATATTATTCCCAAGGCTTGATCCCTTAGGCTTAGCCCCTAGGCTCAACACTTAGCCCCTCTTCCCACCTTCTAGCCCCTAATCCCTTTCCCACTCTGTGGAATCTTAGTCCCCCATCACTCATTCATCGTGGTCGGTCTACACGCGGTGGTGTTTATATTTTTTTTAATAATGTGCATAGATACATGTACAAAATCAGGCTCTTGGCCTTCAACACTTAGGCTCTCTGGCCTAATAATCACATATGCCCACCACCTTATATTAACTTGGCTCACTAGCCTATAAAAAACATAATTACAATTCATTTCATAAACATGATTTACAATGGGGATCGGCCTTGGGGACATTACAATTTATCTCTTTATATTTATATTTTTCTATCCACTAGAAAGCGATTTTCGATTGGTCGAAAATTATTTCTTCTGAAGTATCATTCGAATTGTTGAATTTTAAGAAAAAGAGAAGGTTTTATATGTCTGCATTTTTAATATTTTCTATCACATATTTTCATGTATTCAGAGGAATCCATTTAGCAAAATAGGTTAATTGCAAATCAAACCCAATTCATACAGGGTACCCTTTTTTGTGGAAGTAGAAAGAAATGGACCATTTTTATGAAGTATACAATTCATTCTTTCTTATTTTAATCTACTCATGTTCGGAGATGGTACTTTAAGACTTTCTCTATAAGTTACGATTTTTCTAGATAAAAGGGGAAGTTTTGAGGCAATGGAAAATTACAGTGTCATCAAGATATATTTTTCTCGAGAAAGGCCAGTTCCATTTTATGCACCAGACAAAATATTTGTAACAAACTTTTGCAGACAGTGCAAATTTTGGGCTAACTTTTTTTATGAAAGAAAGAAAAATGCATTTATTTCATTGTCGTGGAAAATTGGTGAAACAACATTGAAAAATGATTCAAACATTTATGATTATGCAGTCTCGTCTGATGAGTAAACTTTAAAGATGGAAAATGAGATTAAAGGGTTTGACCCTAACCAATATTTTATGAATCACATGATTTCTATGGGTTTCAGTGTTTCCTATGCAAATACTTATTTATTTGGAGAAGAAGATGATTATGAAAAGAACCTTGAAGCAATTCCAATTGGAGATCTTGAAACTATTATTAGAACTAATGAACCACATCAACAACACATAAGGTTTTTAAATGAAAGAAGTGCATGGTCTCAAAGTGCTTCTAAAAAACATGACACACCCAAACAAGACCCTCAACTTGTAATCCAAGAGAAAAATAAATCTTTAACTAAAACTTATAGTGGCATAGATGACCATGATCCCCCTAAAAGGAACCTTGAAAGGCCTCAAAATCTCACAATAAATAGTAAAATAAAATGATAGACAAATCCACAAGAAGTAGGCGATCTTGTACTTGAAGATGAAGACTCCCTTGAGGACATGGATGTAGATGTAAATATTGAAGATATAGAATTTCTAGACGTAGAACAAAGGATTAAAGAGAGCAAAGAAGTTGTGGAAGAATTATAAATACAATAACCAGTCTTCTTTGAAGAAGAATCCTTAACTCTTAATAATGGTCTATTTTACAAAGAATCAAATAAATTAGTATTTGAAAGAGTTAATTAAAAAGGCAAAAAAGTTCAAGGAAAGACACATTCATAATTTAATTTAAGTAGAGTCCTACCATAAATAATTGCAAGGATTGATAGAGATACAAATGATGCTTTGGAAGTGTCAGTTGATAAAATGGAAGCTGAAAATGTTATTCTTAAGGCCATAATTGAAAAATTGGAAAATTTTAAGATGACACCCCCTATATTTGCAAGTCTGATTGCTATTGTTCAACCATGGAAAAGCTCTAATAGAACACCAAAATCAAGCTTGAAATTGAAGGGAACATCAAGTTTTCTTACTGCAGTTAGACGATATATTGGGGAAAACATAAAGAAGAGAATGTATCTCATTTTAGAGGCATGGGATTTTGCAAGTAGATTTGTTTCTTTGGGTTCCAGAATTGCAAATCTAAGGCAATATCTTTAGGAACATCTGGACAATAATGAGGGTTTTTATAAATATGTTGTCACTACATTTGTTTTAAAGGTTTCTGGTATGGGTGAACTAAAGAGAAAAGAAGAAGATTTATCATCACCCACTCGCATAAATAAATTGAAATCTTGTTGGCTTAAGAGAATATAGGTTTTAAATGAAATATTGGTTGATTGTAACACTTTAAGTGTAAAAAAAAGGGAATAATATTTTAAGTTAATTGAGTTAGACTTAGCAGGAACCACTAGGGAAGTCCAAGATCCAAAATTAATTTTCAATTATATGCTTATGACCAAGGAACAATTCAAGGAACATTTAAAAATATTGAAATGATTTTCAGCAAAAAAGTTTAATAGTATGACTGAGTACACATAATAGGAAGTCGAAAGTTGGATTGTAAGTTATGTTAATAAAAATGGTTATATAAAGATTTGCCTCACCCTAGAAAAACTTGCATAGAGGGCCTTTTCCATTTCCCTATGCAGACTTGAAGCCCCATTTTTGCAAATCCTAGAGCTAAAAACATTATTTTCCACATATACGTGCCATGCCTATATTACAACATGTGTATACATAGGTTGCACCACTACAGCCTGTGTACATCGGAATTTGTGCCCAAAACAATGGTGTCAGGTTTCCCTGTCACGTCATGAGATCAATGATACTTGGCCTTCCATATACTAGAAACATTTTGAATTGGCCCTTCAGTTCCACTTGAAGGCTATAAATGGGCCAAATCTGAGCTATGGAAAAGAGGAGAAAGAATTCAATTTTGAGAGCAAAGTTACTCTGGAGAAATTATTCACTTCACATTGAGTCTGCATCCCTTTGTCCTTTAAGTCTGAACACATTGTTCAGCCCCCAAGCTCTTTCCTTATTGATTGAGAACCTCATCGACTCTCTTATATGAGCTTGACTTTGGTGGAGGATTGAAGTGTTGGAGGCCTAGATGAAAGGAACTTGGTTTCTCGGTTCTGAACCGTGCCGACATAGAAGGTTGTAACTCATGCACTTTTGTTGATTATATCTTAATAGAAATACTCTTTTCTCATCCAATTAATATCTCACAAATATTTGAATTATTATTCCATGGGAATATTTGTTACGAATGTTAATGGATTATGCTATCGAATGTGATAAAATTATATATTATCACCATATGCTTGCATTTATTGAGGACTAGTTACAGGTGTATTTCTTTGGTTCAAGTGCTCAACGATGGACTTCATCGAATGTCTGGACGAGGTAGGCCTTTTATATTGTCTTTTTAGCATATTTTTTTATATAGAATACTTGAGATTAGAGTTTATTTATGTAGTCATTTCCATCTATTGTGGTTTACCCCTAGCCATATAGATATTTTCCTCATAACAAAAATGAAGATATTGAAGACACATTGCACCAAATTTCAACTGACTTTATAGATTTAGAAAGCACATTATTTGATATTAAATTCAAGTAGGAGATAACCGTCGCACCTATGATGGAATACATCAAAACAACTGAATAATATCAAACAGAGGTGGTTGGTACTGTTTATTTTTATAGCTTCGGTTGGGTATTCTCACATGACCCTAAGTGTTAGGCATGTGGGAATCGTTGTGGGCACCACATAAAAATTTCATTTTGGTGAAAACCCCCTTTTATTTGAGTGGGGGATTCATGGATTTGGTGATGGGATTTGTGGGCTTGTGTCGAGGCTTCACACCCACAAGGAAAGACAAATTTGATGTTGACTTGTGGAGGGGATTCTATGGTGACCACTAAGGATTGTATATAAAGGAGAGAGGTCATTGTGACATTACATATCATGTACAGTGTGTGAAGATATGATGGAGCTAGAATAAGTTATTCTTCACTTGTGCTAGGAGGCTTGGTGATTTTATTAAGGAGAAATTTTTCTAGGGTGGAAAATCTAGCCTAGGGTTGAAGACTCTCTATCTTATGTTCTTGACAGAGAAAATAACACTGCACGTGCATGAGAGAGAGGAAACCACAAAAGGATGAATTTTTATGAGTGGATAAAGTTGTACGAAGTGTTCATACAGGTTTGTGTACATGTACGTGGGTTGTAGTGGGAATAGTTGCTTACATACACGGGTTGTTGTGAGAACAGTCACATACATCCATACAAGTTATTTTGGGTAGGAGAGGGTCCGAACAGGTTGACGTCAGGTGACCTTAGAAGGTCGTATAGGTGGTTTGTAGCAAATTTGTGGGAAGAGGAGATTTCCACAATATAGTTGAGGTTTGGTTTTCTATTTTGTATTGGAAGGGCAAGGTTGTCCTCAGATTCTCTTATTTTGAAAGGACAAGGTTGTCCTCATATTTGGTGATATTGTATTTGGTTGAGAGGATTGGTTTTTCTCTTCATATTTGAAGGATTGGATAAAGTTATATAAAAAAAATATTATGTCTCTTGTGTATTGATGATTCATCTATGATATTAATGTTTTCGCTACATATTATTTCAGTCAATAATTTCAATGTAAATTTGTTCAATGATAGTTAGATCACGAGGAAGGAATTTCATATTTGAAATTAGTCACATAGAGTTGCATGTGAAAATTGACATGGTATCAAACCTTGGGAGCCAAAGAGAAGGGGATCATCTTGAGGCACTTTTTTGGATACAACAATGGAGGAGTGTTTTTCTTTTTCTTATTCTTGTTCTTCTTCTGGGAAGGTCACAAGAGACAACTCTAAGGGAGCTAAGGAGTTAGATCTGAGGCAGAGATACAATGATGATTGCAAGTGGAAATAGGTTAGATGGTCTCTGGTTTGAGACATGGAGTATACAATCCAGATGAGGAGTTTTTGGCTATTGCAGATTGGTGGTGTGGTAGGTTGGGAATTCTGGTGAATTGGTGGAGAGATTGAATCATAGTAGTATGTTGTGTGAAAAATTACCAACCATGTAGATGGAATTTTGATGAATTGTCATGGTGAGTTATGATGGGTGCAGCTTAGGTGCTTTGGCACAGATAATATGGCTTCATATGCTTGGAAGGTTGATGATATAGATTCTTCGTTGGGATAGAGAGTTGCACGCTATCGAGGTATGGCAATGTATGACGTATTTGACCCAGGAGGATGAGGAAAATAAAAAGATGAGTTTTGGAGGCCTAGAGTGGACTAGACTGAGTGCCCATAAATATATTGGGATTGTTCAGATGAGGACACATGATCAGTGGTAGCATGTGTAGACACAAAGAGTTTTTGGTGACTCAGATGATGGAATTGGGGAGAAGTTCATTGGATGGTTGTGATTTGGGGAAGCAAGATGTTATCCTTGGAAGATTGCATGGTTCTTTTATAGTGATAGCCACTGACACTTGATAGGGGCACAATATATGTTCATGAAATTCATAGTGTCTGACTTAGGTATGTACGAGAAACTTGGTAGGAGGATGAGGAATGTAGTATAGGGATCTTGAGCAGTGGTATTCTGAATGGAGTTAGGGGGTGTTTTGTGAGTGAAATTTTTTCTATGGGTACCAGAAGTATGTTCTCAGCCTTAAGGATTCAAGAGAAGGAAAATGTTCTCAGCCTTAAGGATTCAAGAGAAGGAATATGCACTGTTTTTCTAGGATGGACAAGTGTTATTGGATGTTGAGTTGGCCTCCCCAGGTTTTGGGAACCTCTTGTGTAGGTGATATGAAAATGAAAAAGGTTTTTTGTATATAAAATTGCAAGTGGAAAATGTATGTTCCTTGTGAAATTGGATCAAGTTGCAAGCACATGAAATTATTGAGTTTTTACTTAAAATAAAAAGCACAAAAAATCATAAAAAACCATCAAAAGTAAGCACATAACACAACAAAATGATAGAGTTCACCCCTCTCTAGGGATACATCTCTTGGTCCAACTTCTAATGGATCATTTTCATTATATGCTCAAAAGTGTTAAAACAAGTTCTTTATAATGCTCATAATGAAAAATAGATGGCTCCAATGGCTCCAGAATGTCCAAAAACCCCAAGTTGGGTTCTTTCTACACCTGGTTTGCCCAAAAATTGAAGAAAATACCCTTCCTGGAATTTTTCCCCAATACTTGTTGTCTCTGCTCGCCAAAATGCACCCAATGTGAAAAAAACCAACCTCTCTATAACCAAACCTAGCTCTTGTACCATTCTAGGTGAGTGGGAGGATTTGGCACACAGTTAGAGCTACCAGCGCCTTTCTTGGTGGAGATCTTGGTCGCATGGCCCCATGTGGCCAAGTGTTGGGATGAATATTTGCACTCGTTGGCCGACCCACTCTAGTCCTCCACGCAATTGGTCATGTGGTAGGTGTTGGTGTGTGTGACGATGGGATGGGGTTTATTACCGGCCCTATTTCTTCCCAAATGAACCACCATTCAATTTTAAATAGTATTTTTGAAATATAAGGTTAAGAAACAAATGTAGACGGGATGGTGACCTAGCCTACGTGAAACCCTTGCCTTGTCCGAAGGTCATGAATTCAACCCCTACGGATCCAAACCAAAATTTTATACAATAAGGGGGTGTCACGTGGTGGCCCCTGAGTGGGCCATGTGGCACCCTATTATTGGCCACTAAAACCTCCCACGTGTTGATCAATGATTGGTCCACATCCACCTGTCTAGTCTCCCAACCAATTTAGTATTACACATCACCCTACCACTTCAGTAGTCCATGTCACCCTACCACGTCAGTTGTATGGTCGTAAAGACTATACAGTCAGCTACCACGTCAATCTGTACAGAAATTACAGACTGCATAGTCAACAAAATTTGTGTGTTTGGGAAAACAGATAGAACACAGTAACTTCATTATACAAAATCTGTTTGAGCCCACTCAATTTGTATTGGGATCATGAGGACGCAATCTATGCAATGAAACCATTTTCGAGCACTTTCGAACACTTTTAATTTTGAGCATTTTTTTATCCCCTGGATCACTCTTCCCCATTTGGAAGCTTTTGGACCTCCAAAAGACTATTTCAATCAGTCTGTAGATGAGGGTACAGTTCCCTCACCCTTCCAACATCAATCCATTTATCTTTTCTTGGATTTATGTTTTTGAGACCAACATGAAGGTACTCCACATTCCCTCATTTTGAAGTTCTTATCTTTCTATTAAGGATTGTATCCTCATGTAATTCTGAAAGATATTCTAGCAAGAAGTCATCTATTGAATGAATCTGAACATGCTCTCCTTGATCATCAATCAAAGGAGGCTCATACAGTCTCAAATTCTCAACATTAACAACTGCATACATTTTCATATAAGGAGGCAAATCCAAACGGAATGCATTGCTACCAATTTTTTCGAGAATATTAAAATGTCCATATCTGATTGGTTTCAGCTTTTAACCTTCTCCTTTAATCCTCCATGTGCTAATGCAAAGCCAAACTTCATCACAAACTTGGAAACTGTGATCAATATGATGCTTTTCATGTATTGTATTGTACTTGGATTGTCTCTTTTACAACTGTTCTTGTACCATTTGATGCACTAATTGAATTTGTTCAATGAGCCTATTTTCTCTATCAATATCATAATGATCATCAATAGCAATATTCTTCCCAAAGATAAAATATAAAGGATATTTTGGAAAGTAACCAAAACATGACTCAAATGGAGATGTTTGAGTTGATGAATGCTTAGCCCCATTATAAGCATGATGAATATAGTGTAGGTACTCATCCCAACGATTAGGATGTTTGTTGCAATAACCAAGAAGAATCTTTTATATTGTTCTATTCACCACTTCTGTTTGGCCATCAGTTTGTGGATGAAATGCAGTGTTGTTTTTCAACTTGGTGTCCATGAGTTCCCATAGGATTGACCAAAAGTTCCTAAGAAATCGAGAATCTCGATAAAAAATAATGGATTTGGGCAACCCAAAATGTACCCATACATATTGAAAGAACATTTGTGTCAATTTTTAAACTGTAACCTACTTCTCACAAGGCATCAAAATACACATTTTTCTGAAACGATCAACCACAACATAAAGATAATCATGATTCTTTTTAGACATAGGTAATCCTCCTACAAAGTCCATGGAAATGCTTATCCAAGGATGGGAAGGAACTGGAAGTGGAGTATACAATCCTAACTTTCTATTCCTAGGCTTACCTGTAGCACATAAAGAACATCCTCTTACATATCGTGAAACCCTTTCATTCATTTTAGGCCAATAGCAACACCTTTTCAGATTATCCACCGTCTTGCCTACACCAAAGTGGTGAGCAATAAGAGAAGAATGTGTTTCCCTTATGATGTTTACTCTTTCACCCTGTGGAATACATAGCTTTCCAAGATGATACAAAATCTTATCATGCACAAGGTAATCCAATTCCTCAACTTGGTTAGAATGACACAAAGTTTCATAAACCTCTTTAAGATCAACATCTAAAGCATATTTTTTTACATAGCTCGCATGCATGATAGAATTATTCTTAAGAATAATTGAAGCACTAACAATAGACCTAGAGAGCATATCAACAACTTTGTTATAAATTCCTTTCTTATACCTAATAACCAAGTGGAATTGTTGTAGGAAACCCATCCTTCTGAAGTTCATTGCTTGTTATAGCTTTGTTTGTGATTGCAAGTATTGCAATGGTTGATGATCTGTGTGAATAATAGTTTATTTTCCCAAAAAAAAGTGTTTCCATTTTTTCACTCTTTGCACCAATGCATACAACTCCTTGTCATATGTAGGATAATTAATCATAGCACCATTGAAAGTTTCAGAATGATAACAAATGGGCTTACCATGTTCCAACAAGATTTCTCCCATGGCATAATTATATGCATCTTTTTGTATCTCAAATGGTTTTCTTAAATAAGGAAGTGCAAGAACTGGAGCTAGACTAATTTTCTCCTTCAATGCATCAAAAGTTTTTTGTTGCTTTCATCCCCATTGGAAAACCTGTTTAATGCTTATCACAGCATGTAATGGAGATGCAATGGAGGAAACGTTAGCAATAAAATTTCTCCAATATTGGTATTCTCCCAAAACACTTCTAACCTTGTTACATTGTTGGGATTGGGCCAATCTAAAATGACTTTGAGCTTGGAAGGATCTATTTTTATTTCACCTTCTCCAACTCACATTTAGACATCTTTAAAAACAATTTTTTTTTCTTCAAGACATCCAAAAATATCTTCACATGCCTAATATGTTCTTCACGAGATTTTGTAAATATCAATATTTCATACAAGTATACAATTACACAATCATCAATAAAAGTCCTCAAAACATCATTCATAACTCTCATAAATGTTACAACATCATTAGAAAGCCCAAATGACATAACCATCGATTCATACAAACATTGCTTTGTTTTGAAATTTGTCTTCCATATGTCGCCTTCAACAATCCTAATCTTATGATAACCACTTATCAAGTCCAAATTAGTGAAATACTTTCTATATTTCAATTGATCAAGAAAATCATCAATTCTAGGAAGAGGGTAACGATTCTTTACCATAATCCTTTTCAAGGCTATGAAATCTACACACATGTGCCATGTAGCATATTTCTTTGGTAATAAAACAATTGGTGACCCGCATGGCGATGTGCTTGGAATGATAACCCCTTTTTCAAGAAACTCTTGGATTCATTTTTTGATTTCATCATTCTCGATGACTGATATCCTATACATTCCAATGTTTGGAAGAGGACAATCTCACTGCAATTGGATCTCATGTTGGATACCTCTTTTAGGAGGCAATCCTTCTGGATATTGAAACATCTCATCATATTTGTTAAAAACCTCATATAAATCATATTTTAACTTTGCATCACATCCTTGGAAATATTCTTTTTCAACATTGTCTTTGGTTTTGATCATCAAGAGTACAAAATTATTACTAGCATTGACTAATCTCTTCATTTGTCGATCATTTACAAGTGACAAATTCAAATTCTTGGTATGTTCTCTAAAAATGTACTCAACTCCATTTTTAGACAAATGATATTTGTTCTCATGACGATTAAATATGGCTCTCCTGTCATATAAATATGGGCTTCCCAAAAAAATACCACAAATATCCAATGGAATAACATCAAGTTCTATGTCATCTATAAAGTTTGCAGTGGTGGAAAATCTAAGTTTACATCTTTTTTCCACATGCAATTTTTCATTGTCACGTATCCAACCTAGAGGATATGGTTTAGGATGAGGATTTGTTTCCAAATGCGATTTCTTGACAGTGTCTTCAGAAATGAGTTTTTCTTGTGATCCAATATCAAATAGAGTATCTATCTTGGTATGCTTTGAAATTACCCTTATGTGGAAAATCTCTATTCTTTATTTTTCAAGTTGAGTTTCATTGAGGCTACTACTTGAAGAACTAGTACTGGAAATAGATTCCTTACCTTGAAAACACATGGCTATGATTTTTGTTTCAACTCCAGAATCAGATCCTAAATCGTGTTGTGTAGTTGCAACAATCTTTGGTTTCCCTTTGTTGTTGAACTTTTTGGGTCTCATTTCAAGATGAAGTTTCCAACAATGGTCTTCATCATGGCCATATTTTGAACAGTATTTACATGATATCTTTTTCCCTCTTTCTTGGCTGAAACATTCCTCTTTCCATTTCCTTTGAATTTCCTCTTTCCTTTGTCTCCATTATAAAATGGCTTCTTTCTTCCCTCTCGAGGAGCATTCTTCCCTCTTTCTTCTAAATGAGTTTCCTGTACAGAAAATTCATCTAGATTTGTAGGGTTAAACATGAGAATTGTGTGTCTCAAATAGCTACACAATCCTCCAATGTATTTGAGTAAAGTTTCTTGAGAATATAAATCTATACCCAAAATCAAATATCTTCTCCTAAATTATTGAGTGTAGCTTTACACATTTTTCCCTTTAGCTTGCCTAAATTTTTTCCAATCCATGATATCTTTCTGCATGTATGCTAATGGATAAATTTCCTTTTAATTGAAACAATAAAGTCATTCCAAGAGGATAAAAGTTTACCATGTTTCTTCATGTCCTCTTGAGTTTTGGCTTCCCACCAAATGAGTGTTACACTTTACAATCTAAGAGAAGCATGTTGAATCTTAGTTTCATCATCTTGGATTCTTTGTATCCTACAATACACTTCAATATGATGAATCCAATTATCCAATTTCTCAGCATTTACCTCTCCATTGTACATAGGCAATTCAAACTTAATATCAAGCTTAAGCAAAGGAGTTTCTAGTGGAATTTTACCATGTTCTTTTGGAGAATTTGGAGGTGGTTGTGAAATGGTATAAGAAGTGGAAGATGGAGGTGAAGGAGGTGGAGTGTCACCATTTCCTCCATTTCCTTTAGGAGTTTTATCACCATTACCTTCATCACCTTTTGGAGGGTTTGAGCTTTATCCTTGCAACCTTGAATTCCTCTCCTCAAATAAAACTTTCACCATTTATGTCATATCATAAAAGGCTTTTTTGAAAGTTTCCTCTTCTGAAGTAGAAATTTCATGACTCTCCTCATGAACCATACTTGGTGAATGCCTCCTTGAAGCTTGAGGTGATTGAATTTTTCTCGTTCTTGAAAGTTGAGAGATTCGCTCCACAATTTTTCCTTCTCCTCTTGTGATCTTCAACCTTGTAAGCATTAGAAAAAAAAACACTTGAAAACAAATCAAACCTTCAAAAACCTTTTCTCTAATACCAACTTGATATGAAAATGAAAAAGGTTTGTGTATATAAAATTGCAAGTGGAAAATGTATGTGTCTTAGGAAATTGGATCAAGTTGCAAGCACATGAAATTATTGAGTTTTTACTTAAAATGAACAACAACAAAAAGTCATAAACAACCATAAAAAGTAAGCACATAACACAACAAAATGATAAAGGAGTTGACCCCTCTCTTGGGCTACATCTCCTGGTCCATCTTCCAATGGATCATTTTCATTATATGCTCAAAAGTGTTAAAAAAATGTTTTGAAATTCTCATACTGCAAAATAAATGGCTCCAATGGCTCCATAATGTCCAAAAATCCTTATTTGGGCTCTTTCTACACCTGGTTTGGAAAACAATTGAAGAAAATACCCTTCCTGGAAGTTTTTCCCCAATACTTGTTGTCTCTGCTCACCAAAATGCACCCACTATGCAAAAAAACGATCTCTCCATAACAAAACCTATCTGTCCTATCATTATGGGTGCGTGGGAAGATTTGGCACACATTTAGAGCTTCCAACGCCTTTCCCGGTGGATATCCCAGTTGCATGGCCCCATGTGGCCAAGTGTTGGGATGAATTTTCACACATGTCGGCTGGCCCACTCCAATCCTCTATGCGCTTGGTCATGTGGTCAATGTTGGTGTGTGTGATCATGGGTTGGGGCTTAGCCTTGACCCTTTTTCCACCCAAACGAACCACCATTATAGTTTAAATAACAGTTTTGAACTATACGATTAAGAACCAAATGTAGGCAGGCCGGTGGTCCGACCTACATGAAACCCTTGCCTTGTTGAGAGGTCATGGGTTAGACCCCCATAGATCCAAGCCAAAATTTTATACAACAAAGGGGTAACACATGGCAGCCCCTGAGTGGGCCACGTGGAACCCTATTATTGGCAGCTAAAACCTACCACATATTGACCAATGATTGGTCCATGTCCACCTGTCCAGTCACCCTGCTACTTCAGTAGTCCACGCTATCCTGCCATGTTAGTTGTATGGTTATATGGATTGTACAGTCAGCTGCCATGTCAATCTATACGGACTGTATGAACTGCAAATTCAACAAAATTTTCCTATTTGGGGAAATAGACAGAACATGATCACTTCCACAAACGAACTTTGTTTGAGCCTGTTCAAGTTGGGTTGGGATCATGAGGATGAGTTCTACGTAATGAAACCATTTTCAAGCAATTTTGAAAAATTTGATTTTTGAGCATTTTTTGATCCCCTGGATCAGTAGGGGATCTATACATGAGATAATTTGCCAAGGTTTGAGAGGATATTGAATGATTATATTTAGGAGGAGAATCGATTGGTTTCTAGGTAGGTGTTAAAATCTGATCCGAACCCCTCTCCATGGATCATTAGTTAGTAGGATGTGTTTTCTATTTAATAAATTAAGACATTAGTTAATAAGGCCTAATAAATAAAGAAGAATAATCCAATGTAAAATTACCTTATAGAAGGTTTCTCTTCTAGAAAGACCTTCCTCTACAAGTTTCCTTAGAAGGTAGAATTATTATAAATAAGAGTAGGAGTCATTGGATATTTTTTCTTAGATATTATTGTAATAGATATCTACTCTACTGGAGGCTACCTCCTTGAAGAGGAAAGTGAACATTGCTATCATAATAAATTTTCTCTTACTTGTGATTATTATAGTGTTATTATGGTGTTCTTCTGATATTTTTCTAGATATAACATTATTATTCTGTCATTTCTTGCTAGATATTTTTTGTTCTATATAATATATTGTATTAGGAATATTGCAAGTAGTATCGGAGGTATTTCTAGGGAAAGACTTGTGGTTTAAATTATTTTTCAGGGTAGAGACATATTTCAGTGTCTTTAATCTATGAAGATCTATCATTACCCACATAAACCCACAGTCGGGGAGTCATACACGTAGTAAATACAAGTGGTTCTTTAGAGAAAATCTATTGGCCACCCTTGTAACCCCTGTTGGCACCCCTTCGAGTGGTAGCACATCAAAAAACAACTTTATACAAATCAACCTAGGCATCTTAAAGCCCTCCATAGAAAAACTAACTGATCGCTTGAATGCTATAGTGTCGCCGAGAACAACACTCGGGCAATGACTCTCTAGTACCTAAGTAGTCAGGTAGTACGACTAAGGGTACAGTCTACCCTCCTTAGTTAGTGCCCTGAGATATTGGGTTGAGTATTATTGTTGGACCCTACACATATATAAGACATATATAGAAAAATCCAAACCCTTGACCATAGATTACCTACAAACCCTAACCTTTAGAAACAAAAAAAAAAAAT
Source organism: Picea engelmannii (assembly GCA_009831015.1). Taxonomy (NCBI): domain Eukaryota; kingdom Viridiplantae; phylum Streptophyta; class Pinopsida; order Pinales; family Pinaceae; genus Picea; species Picea engelmannii. The sequence goes on from ML778071.1 coordinate 854,615, forward strand.
ACAAGATCTATTGCAATGCAACCTTGTCGTTTTCATTGGGGTTGAGAAATTACTACATGTTTTTGTTTGGGCCTATCAACACCCTTATTTGTGACCTATCCCATTGCATTTCACTCTTCATTCTGATCATAGTGGCACCCTTCAATTTTAATCCTTTTTTTTCCTGCGGACCCAACCCCCTTTGGGACTTTTTTATTGGGACCTATCCCATTGGATTCCTCTCTTTGTCTTGATCACTCAGGTACCTATCATTTTTAAGCCCATTTTTTCCATCCTGACACCTCTTCTGCTACCTAATCCTTCACCATGACTACCACTCACTCTTAGTCCCAAGAAACCTTGGAGGATAGAGTGCCCCACCTAGAACAATAAATTGACGACAACATAGCTTCCCTCCAGAATAAATTCACCACATCCCTTCACCAACAATACAAAAAATTGGTGCAACTCTTCATGGGTAAAAATATTGAACCAAAACCAAAAGAAATTTACTATTCTCATTATGAACATACTCATTCCTCCCACTCCCCTTGGGGTTCTCCACCTTCTTGGAATAAGGTTCCCAAAGTTGACATGCATAATTTGATGGTTCCAACCCAACCGGGTGGTTTCTCAAATAGAAAAATACTTCTCCCTTCATGACATTCAAGATGATGAGACCAAAATCCATGTAGGGGTTTTTTACTTGGATCAATAATGTTGGAAGTGGTGGCAGTGACATAAGAAATGTTATCCAGGAGGTCCCAATTGGAACATGTTCTCCAAAGTATTTTGTGCGCGTTTTGATAGGGAATCACAATTTTTGGGATGAATCACTAAGATACACCAAATTGGATATGTCACATACTTCATTATGGAATTTGAACATTTGGTTATCTATACTGAGGGATTATATAATGAATTTTACCTTGAATGTTTTATCAGTGGTTTAAAAGAAGTTATCAAGGCTCATGTGAACATGAATCATCCTACTACCTTGTTGCAGACATGTCAATTATCTAGGGAAGAAGAGACCATCCCCCAGGTTCCATATCTAAAGGATCCATTTACAACCCTTCCTCTCCCAGGGGATACCCTTTCTCCAACCCAAACTTTGAAGGTCCAAAAGGTCTCCCCCACCGAAATGGAGGAATGTCGCAAGCAAGGACTTTGCTTCTATTGTGATGAAAATTATGCACCGGGGAATACATGTAGAGAACAAAAGTTATTCTAGATTGATACCTCATCTTCCTCTTCCTATGATGACATCCCATCAGATGAGGTTTCAAACCAAGAGGCGACTCACCCAAGTGATCCCATCGAAGATCCAATTGTCACACCGATGGAATATATGTAACCATTAATCTCACTTCATGCACTCTCAGGTATTTCAACTCCACATATATTTAAGATCAAGGGATACATTAAACATCGACCAATTTTGGTGTTGCTTGATAGTGGTGGGACCCATAATTTTATTTATCGCAGGCTCACTGATGAGATCCATTGCTTTGTCCACTCTATTTATAATTTTCAAATCCTCATCGCTAATGGTCGTACTATAAAGTGCGGGGGCTGCTGTGATAATTTCAAACTCCAAATGGGTGATTACCATTTGAAAACCCACATGTTCTCTATTTCCATGGGTGGTTATGAGATTGTATTGGGTGTCGAATGGCTTCACACTCTAAGGCCAATCACAATGGATTATCAAGAATTATATATGAGCTTCACCCAAGAATATCACCCCTATACTCTTACGGGTCTCTAAGCGAGCTCTCCTAAAATCATCAACTCTCACAGGATGGAAAAAATATTGAAGAAAGGACACCATGGTTTGATTGCTTAATTTAATTCCATCCAGTTGACTAAATAGACCTCTCAAGTAGTTCCTCCTATCCTGCAACTCATCTTGGCAAGTACCACGAGATCTTTGAGATTCCTACAGCCTTACCTCCTTCAAGAGGTGAGCATGTTCATAGAATCCCTCTCTTTCCGGGTATTCAACCCCCCAATGTACATCCCTACAGATATCCTTTTTCTAAAAAAAATGAAAAAGAAAATATGATACGGGAATTACTGAAGGAGAGGGTAATTCACCCTAGTACTAGCCCATATTCTTCACCAGTGGTGATGGTTTTAAGGAAAGAAGGTACTTGGTGCATGTGCCCTGATTTTCGTTCCTTGAATAAACTAAACATCAAATACAAATTTCTCATTTTCGTCATTGATGATTTGTTGGATGAACTACAAGGTGCTTTTGTATTCACCAAATTAGACCTTCACTCAGGTTATCACCAAATCTGGATGAAGGAGATAAATATTCCAAAGACTGCTTTCATAACTCATGAAGGACATTATGAATTCTTGGTCATGCCTTTTAGCCTTTACAATGGTCCATCCACCTTCCAAAGTCTCATGAATAAACTATTGAAGCCTTAAATTTATAATTGTTTCTTTGTTTTCTTTGATGACATCCTCATTTATAGTCTCACCTCATATATCCATCTTATTCTTGTGGACAAAGTACTTCACTTACTATAGGAAAACCAATGTTTGTCAAAAATACGAAATGTTAATTTGGCACCAACGAAGTGGAATACTTGGGGAACATTGTCAACAAATATAGGGTAAAAGTGGACCCCAAAAAGATAAAATATATGCAAGAATGGATTCAACCAATGACCTTAAAGAACCTAAGGGGTTTCTGGGTCTCACAAGCTATTACAGGAATTTTGGCAACCATTACGGAAAAATTACTAAGCCCTTAGTTGACCTCCTTAAGAAGAATTCATTTCACTTGACACTTCTTGTTGAGCAAGCCTTGACAAAGTTAAAGAGGGCCATGTGCACTATCCCTTTCCTAGCATCTCCTAAATTCAAAAAAAAAATTGTTGTGGAATCAGATGCTTCAGGAATAGGTATAGGTGCAGTGATCACCAAGATGGTCGACCCTTGGCATTTACTAGCCAAGCATTGAGTGGTCATAATCTGGTCCAATCTACGTATGAAAAAGAAATTATGGTCATTCTTCATGTGATGCACACTTGACAACTATATTTCTTGGGACATTATTTTCATATTAAAATAGATCACCATAGCCTAAAATATTTTTTGGAGCAGCGATTATCATCCCCATAACAAAATAAGTGGCTGAACAAAATGTTGGGTTATGATTATGAAATCATATACAAAAAGGAAAAACATAGCATAGTAAAAAATTCATTGTCAAGACAACATGAGGAGGAGGATGACTCCCTCTTTTCTTTATCCTTACTTGTCCCTAACTAGATTAAACAAGTGTACCAAGAGTGGCTAATGCACCAAATTACCTCCAAATTAATTCAATGTGTTCAGGAGGACCCTAATCCTCCCATTGGCTACACTTGGAAGAATAATATTCTTCAATATAAGGATTTCCTGGTTCTATCACCCTCCACAACACTCAATCTAATGCTCTTAAATGAGTTGCACTCCTCAGGTATAGTGGGTTATTCAGGCTTCCAAAGTACATATGCTCGTGCTTGTCGTTATTTTTTTTGGGAAGGAATGAATAATGATACGCTTCAATTTGTCACAGAATGTGAGTTGTTCCAACATAATAAAGGTGAAATGGTTAAGTCTCTAGGCGTCCTACAACCCTTACCCATTCCATCTTCTCTATGGATAGAAATCTCCATGAATTTTATAGCGGGCCTTCCTAAAGAAGGGAACAAGTTTGTCATCATGGTGGTGGTTGATCGCCTCTCCAAGTATTCTCATTTTTGTCCCTTACCTCACCCTTTCACACTAGCACTAGTCGCACAAGTCTTCCTTAATCATATTTTCAAGATACATGGCATGCCAACCTCTATTGTCTTTGATAGTGACCCTAATTTCACCAGCACATTCTTGCAAGAGCTATTTAAATTGCGGAACCTAATTGAACATGAGCACATCTTATCACCCCTAGTCTGATGACCAAACATAAGTAGTCAACAAATGTTTGGAAACCTACTTCCATTGTTTTTATTTATAAAAACAACACCAATGGATGTAGTAGCTTCCCTTAGAAGAATGGTGGTACAATACTTCCTATCATATAGCCACTAAAACGAACCCATATGAAGCAGCGTATGGAAAAAGGCCACCAACAATCATTGCCTATATTCCTGGTATATCCAAGGTCCAATCGAATGATAGAATGTTGCAAGGTCTTCCAGCCACTCTAGCGACTCTGAAGGATAACCTCCACATTTCCCAAAATCGTATGAAGCAATAGGCAGACCACAATTTTTCAGAAAGGGTTTTTTTCTGGAAGGTGATCAAGTGTTTCTCAGGCTCCAACCTTACAAGAAAACATCTCTCAAAGCTCAGGGACACCAAAAATTGGCACCTAAGGTTTTTGGAACCTATCATATCATCAAGCATATTGGTTTTGTGGCTTACAAATTGGCCCTTCTTGCTACTTCCAAAATCAATTTGTTGTTCCATGTTTCCTATCTGAAGAAAGTGGTGGGACAAAATTGCAGAGTCCAAACCATATTTTCGTAATTAGATGAAGAAGGTTCCTTATGGCTCCAACCAGAAGTAGTCCTCATAACTGTGAACGTCAGTTGCATGGTCACACTATCAAGGAAGTGTTTATCAAGTGGAAGGACACAACACCAGAGGAGACGAGTTGGGAACTTGCGACCATACTTCGGTAGTTTTCACACCTGCAGCCTTGAGGACAAGGCTTCTTTTGAAGGGGGAGGGAATGTTAGGATCCACTACTAACCCCTATCCATGGGTTGTTAGTTAGTAGGATATGTTTTCTATTTAATAAAGGCTACCATTACTTGATAAGGAATAATAAAAGCTTCTGCTTCTAATAGAAGCTTCTGCTTCTAATAAAGGCTACCTAATAGAAGCTTCTGCTTCTAGAAAGATCTTCCTCTAGAAGTTTCCTTAGAAAGTAGAATTAGTATAAATAAGAGTAGGAGGCATTGGATATTTTGTCTTGGATATTATTTAAATAGATATATTCTATTCTATAGGTTTCGCCCTCAAAGAGGCAAGTGAACATTGCTATGATAATAAAGTTTCTCTTCCTGGTGATTATTATGGTGTTATTCTGATATTTTTCTAGATACATCATTTTTATTTTTCCATTTATTGCTAGATATTTTTTGTTCTACATAATATATTGTATTAGGAATATTACATTAGGATACATATGGTTTGATTGTCAATACTATGGTCATTTTTATTCACATTTTCCACATCAGAGTGGAAGGGGAAGAAGTCAACAAGCATAAAAAACAAACGTTGATGAGGTTGCGGACAGGTTCAAGAGGGATATTTTGTTGGTCTCCACCCTTTCAAGTACAATTTCTAGTAAGGGTACTTGGTTGGTGGATATCGGAGCATATTTCCATATGATGGGTGCTAGAGAGTTATTTGACACTTTTACAGAGACTGGCTCAAACTTGTGTGTGGATATTGGCACAGGATTTAAGCATGCAATATGAGGATCTGGTACAATATCATTATGATTGGAGCCAGGAGAGGTGTTGAGGGTTTCAAATGTCTTATGGGTGCCATAAATTAGAAGGATTTTCCCCTCGGTCTCATAGATTTAAAGAAAGGGGTACCACATATTATTTTGATTTATACAAGTGTTGTTTATGCCCATAGGATCTAGCTTCATATCATCAGTGTTTCTTGGAGTTAAAGAGGGCCATCCTATACATGTTTTGACCAACAGAACTAGAGAAATAGATGAGGAGGAGCAGGTCACTCAACCAGTGGTGAGTCATTTGGCCCCACTAGTAGCATAGGTACTAAGGGAGCAGGTAGCTCCATGAGTGGTGAGGCAAGTGGCCCCACTAGTAGTACTAGCTCAGAGGGAGTCAGCCTTCAAGATTTATTAGGGAGGAGAAACCTCCTAGGACTGTGTAGAGGAAAATGTACAGGGAGCAGGTAGCTTCGAAGTTTGTGTGGACTCAAACAGATTCAGGAAACTTAGAGGGAGTCAAACTTCATATGGAGACAGGAGGCTCAGAGGGATTACAACTTCAGAGGGAGTTAGGAGGCTTAGATGGAGATTTAGTCACTTAGTGGGAGCAGACCTTTAGGTCCATATGGGAGAGAGGTATCTTCCAAGACTGTCAAGTAGGTGTCATGGGTTTATATGGATAGACAGGAGGTTCATGGGGAGGAGGCTTCTAGGAGGATGATTTCTTCAAGGATGGGATCATGTTAGACAACAAGATTTTCTTCAATGAATAAGGATGAAGCCAGTCAGGTGGACTAGAGAGTGGGTTTTGCTTCGGTGATAGAGGGTCCATCCATTCAAATAGATTGGAGAGAATTTGTGGTAGAGGATCCAATACATGATACAAAGATACTTCCAGGTAATGATGGAGGATGGAATGCCTCCCTCGCTAAGAGGGAGTGTTTATGATTTTGTAGCATCAGGAGGGATTCCCACTTGTGGAGTGTGATGAGAATACCTTCCTCCCTAAGAGGGAGTGTTTATTTTTGTAGCTTCAGGAAGGTATTCTCACATTAAGCTAGGTGTTGGGCATGTGGGAATCATTGTGGGCACCACATGACACTTTCAGTTTGGTAAAAAACCCCTTGGATTTGAGTGGGGGATTCATGGGTTTGGTGATGGTATTTGTGGGCTTGTGTTGGGGCTTCCAATCCACAAGGAAAGCCTAATTTGATGTTGACTTATGGATGGGATTTTATGGTGACCCCTAAGGATTGTATATAAAGGAGAGATTTCATTGTGACATTACATATCATGTAGAGTATGTGGAGACATGATGGATCTAGCATAAGTGAGTCTACACTTGTGCTAGGAGGCTTGGTGATTTCAACAAAGGGAAATTATACTAGGTTTGAAAATATCTCTCGGGATTGAGGAATCTCTATATTTTATTCTTGGTAGGGAAAAGCACATTCAATGTGTGGGAGAGAGAGACAATTGTATAAGGAATAATTTTTACGAGTGGAGTGATTTGTACAAAGTGTCCATAGAGGTTTCCATACATGTACACAGGTTGTAGTGGGAACTGTCATGTACGTATGCAGGTTTCTATGAGAACAATCATGTACATCCATACAAGATATTCTAGGTAGGTGTAGGTTCATACAAAATAACGTTAGCTGACCTCAGAAGGTCATACAGGTGGTCTGCAATAGATTTGTCGAACATGATATTTCCACAATATAGTTGAGGTTAGGTTTTCTATTTTGTATTGGAAGGACAAGGATGTCCTCAACTTCTCTTGTTTTGGAAGGACAAGGTTGTCCTCATATTTGGTGATATTTTATTGGTTGAGAGGATTGGTTTTTGTCCTCAGATTTGAAGGAATGGATAAAGTTACATAACAAAATTATTGTGTCTCTTGTGTATTGATGATTCGTTTTTTATCTTGTTGTTTCTTTTGCATATGTTTTCAATCAATAATTTCAATGCAAAGTTGTTCAGTGTTAGTTAGATCAATAGGAAGCAATTTCCAAATCTGAAATTAGTCATATAGAGTTGCATGTGAAAATTGGTAGGTGTCGGTCATGTAACTGCAACCAAACAGAATACAAAAGGAACCTAGGCCACTAGATGAAGCAGAGCGATCTATCACAGCTAGTAAACTGATCATATCGTTCTCATATCGTTCTCTTTTCTTTCAGGAGCCATCTAGATGTGTCTTGTCTATCTCAGGAAGGAATAATCGATTTCTGATTACTTTTCTCTATCTTTTTTCAGGTTCAACCCTATTCCGTTCTTTCATTTTATGGTCCATGGGAGCCCAATCCCATTCCATTATGGATGAATGCATTTTATTTTTTGATACTATTAAAGACTATATTTATTATTGAAAATCCAAAGAACTATTTTGGAGATAAAATTTAATGATATCTTTGAACTCTGAGTTTTGAGTATAAGCTATTTAAAGTTTGTCTATCATATTATTTCTTTTTTTGAATGAAAAAACTATTTTAAAGTTCTCTCATTCATGGGATTTTATCTTTGTTTCCTTTGAATGTGATAAAAAATTATAAATATTGTGATGGATGTGATAATTGTATCATTTTTTCTGCAACTATTATTTATTTTTGTAGAATATTTTTGCATTTATTATATCTTTATGAGTGAATATTCCTAGTCCCCTTCTGAGGAATTATTTTGTGAATGCTTATTATTTTCAATCAACAATATTTTACATTTTTATTAAGTGATAAATATTGGGGTTTTCTATTTAGTATTCTCCCATTTTGATATTACAATTCCAAGATATTCAAAATTTATCATTGAAACAATATAGAGTACCACCTCTATAAAATCACATGGGGGTATTTATATCCTTGTGAGGTTGTTGTTTGGACCTTAACCGATCTAATCATCAACACCTCTAAACAATTGTACCACCATCCTATTTAATATCTTGGTTTGTCCATCAGTTTAAGGATGGAAGGAAGTGGAGTACTTAAACTTGGTATGCATTCTTTCTCAAATAATTGTCCAAAATATTCCCAAGAATGTATTGTCCCTATCAAATATGATGGAGGTTGGAAATCTGAAATGTACCAATAAATGGTTGAAAAATAGTTCATTTTCTTCTCGTCTAGAGATCGTCTTCTTACAGGGAATGAGCACAAAAATTTTGTTGGAGTGTTCTACCAAAATGAACAAGTAGTCATGGTTTGTATGATTCATAGGTAAACCTCCAACAAAATCCATAGAGATGTTCTATGAAGGTCTTCTTGGAACTGGAAATGGCATGTACAAGCCAAGTTTTTGGTTGCTTGGCTTGGCAGTGATTCAAAGAATGTAACCTCTAAAAAACATTTCCACCTTCTCTTGCATCTATGGCTAATACACATACTGCTACATATTCACGATTATCTTTGTCACACCAAAATTCCCAACAAACCTAGAAGTGTGTGCTTCTCTCATCAAGTGAACTCTTTTGTCTTAGGGTATGCATAGTTTTTCCAATTTGTACAATAACCCATCTTGGAGGTGGTATTCATTTCCTTCCATTAAAATGAACAATCTCTCCTTCATTTGCGTGTAGAATACTCTGAAATATCCATCTCCCTCATAATCATCACTTAGAAGTTCATGAGTGAAAGGTTCAAGATATATTATCATTCAAATTGATGCAATATTCTTTAGTGGTGGTTGAGAGAGCATGTTTTCTAGTCTATTCATGACTCCTTTATTATACTTAATCATTGAATGAAATTGTTGCAAGAAACCTAACCATGTGTAATATCTTACATGTTGAATCCTGCTTTGAATTTTTAGATAATGAATGGGTCGATGATCCATGTGTGTGATAGTCTCTTTCCCAATAGGTAATGATTCCACTTCTTCACTACTTGCACAATCACAAATATCTCCTTATCATATGTGGGATATTCAAGAACTTCTCCACAAAACAACTCTGAATGGTAGAAAAAAATATCTGAAGGATCAGATCCTGTCACTGAGAGGGGGGGGGGCTTGAATCAGTGACAACAATTATATCAATTTTTCATTTATTAATGCAAACACAATTTTAACACAGTATTTTATTGTGGAACTCAATTGGGAAAACCACAAACTCTTTTCTATTAACTGCAAAATTTGTTTTACATGTTAGATAGAAGGAAGATGTTCTTCCATTTTGATAAGCACCAACTGATCAGGATGCCCACACCCTAGTTTACCAGCACCAACTGGTAGGAGGCTACGAACCCCTGTTTAGTCAGCTACAACTGACAAGGAAGCACCAACTCCCTCTACAGGCACCAACCTGCCCTTGCACCACCCAACCACCCTTAATACATAAGTATCTTCAACTTTTCTTTCTGGAATCTACTTCAGATTTTGATCTTCTAATATGGACTACAGAGACGCAATCTTCTCACCTCTCTTTCTTGTTTATATATTCTAAAAAAAGGTGTGAGTGTTATACACAGTGTCCCTTTATTTGGAGCATCACACCTCTTCATTTAACTTAACCATAATCATTGTTTTAACATTTTTATCGTGAAGGATTTTCAAAAATTGATCACAGATATGGATCAATTTCATCCTTTAGACTCGATCCCGAATCTCTGTTATTTTCATAGAGACCAAATTATATGGAGGCGCTTCCTTCAAAAAATTACATGTGAATGAGCATTACAAAACCACTGGCTTAACAATTACAATGGTATATTATGTTGTCATTTAGATCCCCTATATCATATGACCAATGATGGTGAACAAATGCTAGGCCATAAGTGCTTGAGATCTTATCAAATAAACGGTTATGATCCAATATTCTGATGAGATGGATGGCTAATGGAACTTCACCCTTCAAAACTTCTAGATTTGAAGCCTTTCAAAACTTCTGAATCGGATCTCTCGAATAGATCGGACAGTTTACGTCTATTTCACGGAAACATATAAATCGTCAGATTTGATTCTTTATAAGGATTAATCTAACAACCAAGAATTAATAAAGCAATGAGTTGGATGTCCACCATTTACTCCAGGTCTTCGAACTTCATAGATTTCGAATATCAACACCTTCTTTCCTCCGGAGTGATCACCTGTTGCAGTAAGTGATAATACGGTGGAGACCGCTTGTTATCGGTTAAAATTTCAACTTACACTATCCTTCCATTGTAGTAGATCGATGGTCAAGATCTCCTTTGGGTCTCCAGACTTCGAAGACTTCAAATCTCAATCTTTCACTGTAATATGATCGACGGTCAAGAATGCTCTGAACTGATATTTTAGATCAGATGACTCGTATCCTTATTAACGTGGTCTCCCATATTCCCTTTGTTACTTGTTCTTTTGACTATTGATGACATAGGATATCAATATGAGTGTTACGTGTCTTAACCTCATGGCTTCGAAACTTCAGCCTTCGGGTGATTTTACATGTTCTCAACTTCATTTCATTGAAGTTATCAATGCTGAAGTTGACCATCATCCTGATTCAATGGTTATCATGTATTATCCATATATAGCGGTCCTTATTCATTTCAGCCTTCAGGACTTCGGGTAATTCTACTTCTCTAGTTCCCAATTCTTCCGAAGTGAGATTCCCTGAAGTGTAACCTCCTCACAACTTTTAACCTGAACTGAATGTTGTTCATTCATCATGTTTTTAGATCGATGGCTCGACCTATCTGTGATGCAACTCTTATATCTTATCCTATCCTTCCACTCGAAAATGATCTGACGACTGACGGGGTTTCTCATATTCGAGAACACAACCTTTCTTCTTATCATGTCCTTCCACTTACTTTTAATCTGACGCCTAATAAGATTTCAGATAAACAAACTCTCAGTCCTTTCATCTTATCATGTCCTTCCACTAAAATGTGATCCAAAGATCATGAATATACTCCAAGCAGATCCATGATCAAGAATGATTACGGAGCTACAACTTGCGAGTGATTTAACTCATCACACAAAATCCACAATTTGAAGTTGTGCATTGTTGGTGAGTCAACCACAATCATTGATCTTTGAAGTTATAAGATCAGATAGTCCTAACTAATTGTGGGATTGGAACAAGCGTGATATTTAATTCTTCTTTTGATATTCGCAATTCACCTCTGTCGTTGATTTGGTGATTGTGCATCCGACGGTCACGATTTGATCTGAGTTTTATTTCACCATCTCTCCTGAGCTTTTGATCTTCATTCGTTAACTCTCATGAGCTTTAATCTCTGTTTGACATCAGTCATTATATACTGTTTGATTGGTCATCCAACGTTTCTTCTGAAATTCATTGCACCATCTCTTCTGAGCTTTGATCTTGATGCATTTTCTAACCCTCCTGATCTTTTATCATAGGAACATTGTTGATCCAATCGTGATCAACAATAGTCACGAATTTCTTCAGTCTTAAGGTGATGTTCTTCTGTCAATTGTTAGTATACTTTGCTTCCTGAGATTAACCTTGTTTATCTTCTTATTATGACTGTTGACATCAATGACAACACATGAATGACAATATCTCCAAAAATCTCCCCCTTTGTCATTGAGGGCAACACACAAACTCCCCCTGTGATGTTGCATCTCTCCTCTGTAGTTACTCTTCCCCTTTGACATCAATGGAAAAGGGTTTCTTATCTTATTATATGTCTATATAAATAATTATGATCAGATTCTTGACCGTTGGTAACTCCTCCTGCAATCACACTTTTCTTGTCAGAGCTGAATGACTCCTTCTAATGTTGATTGTTGTCTCCCACTAAATAGGTGCCAATTGATGCATTATTTTCTTGAGAGATTTAGGTTGGAAGAAAGAGTACTCCCAATTTTTGCCTAAGATATTCAAATAAATCTCTTCTTAAGGGTTTTGTGAAAATATTTGTCACCTGTTCTTGTGTTGGAACATATTCCAATTTAATATTCTTATTTTCAGCCTTATATCTTAGATAGTGGTACTTTGTGGGAATGTGTTTCAATTTTGAGTGTTGGACAGGGTTCTTAGAGAGACTTAAGCGCTTGTATTATCACAGTGGATAATAGTAGGTTCTTCAAATACTATTTTGATGTCCTGTAGGGTTTGTTTCATCCATTCCACTTGTGTGCAACATTTTGCCGCTGCAATATACTCAGCTTTAGTGCTAGACAGAGAAATTGAGGACTGTTTCTTGCTTATCCAAGCTACCAATGATTCTCCCAAAAAGAATTCTCCTCCACTTGTAATTTTTCTGTCATCTACACTTTCTTCCCAATCAACATTTGAATAGGCTTTTAAGGTGAATGAATCCTTGCTAGGGTACCACAAACCAAGATATATGGTTCCTTTCAAATACCTAAAGATTCTTTTTACATCTTGAATATGGCTCTCCTTTGGTGCTTCTTGGAATCTATCCACCATCCCAACAGCTTTCTTGACATCAGGTCTGGAATCTGTTACATAGAGTAAACTGCCAATCATTGATATGTAGTGTTTTGGATCTACAGATTTTGACTCATCATCCTTTCTTAGTTTGCATCCAACTGTCATAGGTGTACTAACAGGTTTTCAATCCTCTAACTGTAATCTCTTGAACATATCTTTAACATACTTAGGCTGATGGATAAAGACTCCTCTTTTGGGTTGTATTATTTGTAATCCAAAAAAGAAATTCAGTTCGCCAAGAAAAGACATTTGAAATTCTTGTTGCATCATCTTAGAAAATTCCTTACTCATTTTTTCATCATAACTACCAAATATAATATCATCAACATATACTTCCACAATAATCATGTTAATAATGTCAACTTTACAGTAAATATTGCTATCTGTTGATGCCCTTTTTAAGCCTTGTTTTTGTAAGTAAGAATCTAGCCTTACATACCATGCTATGGGTGCTTGTTTTAGTCCATAGAGTGCTTTCTTTAATTTATATACATAGTCCCTTTTGTTGGTTAATTTGAACCCTTTTGGTTCCTCAATATAGACTTCCTCTTCCAAATTTCCATTGAGAAATGCTGATTTGACATCCATTTGGTATACTTTAAATTTTTTGTAGTTGGAGAAAGCTAAGAACATCCTAATTGCCTCTAATCTGGCCAGAGGTAAAAATGTTTCTTCATAGTATGCTCCTTCAACCTGAGCATACACTTTACATACTAATCAAAATTTGTTCCTAATTACTTTCCCATCTTCATTCATTTTATTTTTATATACCCAGTAAGTCCCAATGACATTTTTATTTTTTGGTCTTGGAACTAGTTCCTAAGTTTGATTTTTTTCAATTTGATCCAATTATTAATTCATAGATTTGATCCAATTATCATCTTTATATGCCTCTTTAATTGAGATAGGCTCAACATGTGACAGCAATGTTACTTATGTTTGATACAATAGTTGCCTTCTTGTGTGCACTCCATCATTCATATCTCCAATAATCAGTTCTTCAGGATGATTCTTTTGAGTAATTCTTGAGGGTGTCTTTGTGTCTCTTCCTAGGAATTCTTCTCTTATCTCTCCATCTTGACTATATTATTCTCTTTCACTAGTATCCATATCATCCTCTTCCCTTTATTTTTCATTCTAATCTACTTCTTATACTTGTGTACCGATTGTCTCATCATCATCTTCATCTTCACTTCCAGGTATGGTCTCTTGATTTTTGATCCTTATCATTTTTAGGTCATCCACCTTGACATCTGCACTCTCAACAATATTATGTGATATAATATTGTAGCATCTGTATGCTTTCTTGTTTGAAGCATATCCAAGAAAAATACCTTCATCAGATCTGGCATCAAATTTTCCAAGACTCTCATCTAGTCTTTTGATGTAGCATTTACTTCCAAAGACCTTGAAGCTTTATTGATGGAGCTCTTCCAAACCATAGTTCATAAGGGTTCTTATCACTATTAACCCTGATCTAACCTCTATTCAATATGTATATTGTTGTGATTACAGATTCCCTCCAATATCCATCTGACAATTTTTCTTCATTGAGCATAGTCCTTGCAACCTCTTGAACTATTCTATTCTTTCTCTCAGCAATCTCGTTTTGCTGAGGTGTTGTGGCAGTAGAGAATTGTCTTTTTATTCCATGGGTTTCATAGAAGAGGTCAAACTCTTTTGAAGTGAACTCACCACCATTGTCTGATCTAAAACATTTGATTTTTGTCTCCTTTTCATTTTCAACAAGGGTTTTAAAGGCCTTGAATTTGTTAAGTGCTTCTAATTTTTCTTTGAGAAAACATATCCAACCCATTCTAGTAAAATCATCAATGAACAACATAAAGTAAGACTCTCCTTGCAAACTCTTGGTCCTCGTAGGTCCACATAGGTAAGTGTGAACAAGCTCTAAAGGTTTTGAGGTTGTGTATTCTTTTTCCTTGAACGTTATTCTAGTTTGCTTCCCTAGTTGACAATGTCTACACATAGCATTTGAGGGTTTTATGATATTTGGAAAGTTTCTTACTGCACCAAGGTTGCTGACTTTCACTATATTGTCAAACTTAATATGCCCCAACCCTCTATGACATAGCCAACTTTCATCTACTGAAATTATATGACACTCCTCATTCAATTTTGCATCTAGTATATATACATTTTTAGGAGTTCTAGAAGAAATACCAACTAATTTTCCTGTGTCTTCTCTCCTAATATCACATTTTTTGGAATCAAAGATGCAGAAGTGCCCCTGATCACAGGTTTGGCTGGCACTTAATAAACTAGGCTTCATTTTTTTGACAAGTTGCACATTTCTGGCTTTGTCTTTTCCCAAGCTCACAGTGCATTTCCCAAGTATGTTACTTGAAGCATTATCACCAAATCTAACTTTACCCTTTTGTTTCTTTAAGTCTAAAAAATTGTCCTTGTTACCTGTCATATGTTTTGAGCACCCATTGTCAACATATCAGAGATCCTTTTTATCTTGAGCTTTTAGGGCAATGAGACATTCCTTTTTTGATGTTTTTTCCCTCCAAAGTTTCTTTTTCTCTCTAATGAACTTTGGTTGTTCTGAGACTTCCATTAATTTGCAATTAATGGCCTTATGTCCATGGTTATGACATCTAAATAATTTTAAGTCCCCTTCTTGTATAGGTGCAAAGGAGTTATAGTTTTTGTTTTTAACTCGATTTACTGCTTGGTTATCCTTAAGAATATAGTTCTTAACCTTCAGATTTTTCTTTCTATATGCTCTACAATTTATAGCTCTGTGTCCGAAATTAGAGCATGCAAAGAAATAACCAAGGAAAATATGAGGATACCTGTTTTGATAAAAATTCTTTGGTATTATCTTGTCTTCCTTCCTGATGGGTGGAAGTAATCCTCTAGAGTTCTGATCATTACTTATCTTCTCTTAATTTTTCTTCTTGAATGTATTCATGAGAGAATTTGCACAAGATTTTGAGTTAACTTGGATTTCTTTTTGAGAGTAACCTATTCCATTTTTATTACCTGAATCCCTTTGCATGGTAATAATCTTATCTAATATTTTAGAGCTATTTTCAGATTTTGTTTGGATGATTTTTGCATCCAGTTCCTTTTTTAGGTGAACTATTTCTTCCTTCATTCTTTCACAAGTTATTTGTTTTTCCTTAAGAGACTTTTCCAGACTTTCTTCGATCTTATTTTCTTCTAAGATTTGTTTTTTCAAGTTGCTCCTGAGTTTTTCCATCTCCTTTTCTTCTTGTTCATGTTTTTCCTTTTGTTCAACTACAAAACTTTCCATTTGTCTATATCTAGTTTTGTATTTTCTTAATTCATCCAAGGCACAGAGAAGTTCTTCCTCCATATTAAATTCTTCTTCATCTTCTAACTCCTTCTCATGTTTAATTTTTTCTATCTCATTAGATTCTTCAATACGTAAGAAAAGGACTTCATCATCATCAAATTCATTGTTGTCACTAGAATCTGACAAGCTAGTGTTTTCTTCTTTTAAGTAAAATTAGTTTTCCCTTTGTAAAACTTTTTCTTGTAGTTGGTTTTTTCCTTCTTCTTGTATTGTTTGGTTTTGTTTTCTTCATATTCAGGGTCCTCCTTGGGATAGGGACACTTGGATGAAAAATGAAAAACTTTGCCACAGTTAAAACATTTGAAAGGAAGCTTTATGTAATGTCCCCAAGGCCAAGCCCCATTGTAAATCATGTTTATGAAATGAATTGTAATTATGTTTTTTATAGGCTGGTGAGCCAAGTTAATATAAGCTGGTGGGCTTATGTGATTATTAGGCTAGAGAGCCTAACTATTGAAGGCCAAGAGCCTAATTTTGTACATGTATCTATGCACATTATTAATAAAAATATAAACACCACCGTGTGCAGACTGACCACGATGAATGAGTGATGGGGGACTAAGCTTCCACAGAGTGGGCAAGGGATTAGGGGCTGGAAGGTGGGAAGAGGGGCTAAGTGTTGATCCTAGGGGATAAGACTAAGGGCTTAAGCCTTGGGAATAATATTTTAATATTATTCCAAAAAGAATGTGAATAATATGCTTTATCCTAAGTTATTTTGGAAGGACAAGTAACTTCCAAATGAATGGAATGCATGCAGTTGCATGGGTGACAAGTGTCAACCTAGGCGCATGCAAATAAAGTGTATGAGATCAGCCATGTTGGGGGTTTCTCCACCATTCGACCCTCGATTGCCTGGGTGTGAACCCGTCCAACCTTTAGAAGAGCCCCATGCATCTTCTGAATCATACGTCCCGTCCGACCCTTGCAAGAGACCTCGTGCCATTTTGAAATCGGGGGGCGAAGTCTATGTGTTGATTTAGGGGATAGCCTGTGTTGATTTCTGGAAAAGATGATGCATACTCTGTCTAAGAAGATCGAGCCTCTGTGTGGAGTCTCTATCCCAAAGTCATAACCATGAGACTATCCTGTCATTGCTGAGCCTTTTTGGAAATCCCGTGTCTATTTTCCCTGTTGGTTGTTGTGGTCACACAGTGTTGGACTGCGTGTGGCTTGTTGGCCAGTTTGTACAACACTCTCTCCAGGTGAGAGAGGTTATTGAAGTTGGAATAACATGTTTCTTTTCCTATGAGTGACTCTCTCTAGGTGAGAGAGTGCGTAGAGGAAGGAGAGAACTCCTAGAAGGAACCTTGTAGCTGCCACTGAGCTCGGAGACTTTTGGTCTGGTTTGTTGCTGAAACCCAAGGCAAGGGAGGTTAGCAGCCAAAGGAATGTCTAGGTGATAGAGAAGGTGTATACTCCTGGGGTGGAACAAGCATGTGGGGAAGGAGAGTCTATGGCAGTGAGTATGAGTGGTTCCTGGGATAAAATTCCTTCCATATGACTGTGTGTTTTCCCTGTAACCTCATCCTAGCCTAGGATTCCTTGCCTTGGGGGTGGAGCTTAGTCCTAGCTCGAGGGTGACCCACTGTTGAGCTTGATGAGAAGTGTGGTCTAAGGCTGGGAGGTTCGTGGAAGGCCTGCACCTGGTTGGTGGAATTACCATCGTTTCAAAGATAAGTACCAGATGATGTTTTAATTACTTTTCTGCATGTCTGTGTATTTATATTTATCATGTATTCTATTGTGCATACGAATTAATGTTAAATCCATTGATTATTTATAATAGCAGTAATTCTTATGGTTACTCTGAGTTTAAATGTGTTTCATTTGCTTAAATGCATGTCTTATATATAGAATTAAGTATGAGATTGTTATTCCACGTAGTAATGTTGGCCTGACCATAGGGTTGATGGTCGGGAACGTTACAATTAGGTATCAGAGCCAAGGTTTTAACGCTGAGCCTAGATGGGCCAATTGAGTGGTCTTTGGACCGAGGATTTGAAGAGAAATTGTATCTGGAGGACCAATTTCAGACCTGTGAATGCTCTTGAGCGTCAAGGAGTTACTTGACCGTGTTACCAAGCTCAGGAGGTGTAGCGGTGTTATGAAACCACAACCATGGTGGCATCTGGCCACAGGGAGAGAGGACTCCACACCAGAAGTGTTGGAGCCTTAGGATCTGTTCAGGAGGGAAGGCAAACCGTCATGACCGTCAGACCTAGAAAACGTGTGCAGGGTTTAAAAACCCTTTGGAGTTGCACAGGAACGCAAAATTCTGAAACGATCTACACCATAGATCGTAAGTGACTGTTGGATCAAGTGGAATAATAGACCGTAATTTCAGAATTTTGGAAAACAAAAGTTTGAGATGTGGGGATGCACGAACTCTCGATGCTGAAACCCTGAAATGCCAAAAATACCTACGTTGTAGATCGGAGAGAAGTCTAACCATTGGATTTCCTTGGAATGGACATGGACACATGGGTGTGCACCACGTGCCAGTGAGTCGAGAAGACAAGAAAGAATGGTGGGACCTAATGACGTTGTCGAAGGTGACGTGAACCTTCCTAAATGTGCCACATGCCACCGTGATTAAGGGTGATAGCTGTATTGTGGGCCCAAAGAGTGAATTAAATCAGAATTTCAAACTTCAAGAGTTGGAGTGACAAGGGGTTAAGAGTCTCGTGGACCAAGACCCCGAAGCCAGAAGTCCTGAAAGCGAGTGTGAAAGCCTCATGGACCAAAACCTCGAAACCCAAAGTCTCAAAGTCTTGAAATTTGCAGAGCCGTCAGAGCTCAGAAAACTTTGTGAAGTCAAAACGTTTTCTCACTCACGTTGGTTTATGAATATTGTGATTTTCTTAAAGGATAAGGCCTGACAAACTCCGGTTGACTGCACGTTGTGTGTGCAGGGTTCAACGGGTGTCAGGATAGCTGAGTATACAAATGGAAGAGGTACAAGTTGCCTTCAAAATAGAGGATGAAAGGGTAGAAAGGGATGTCAACTTGGGAATCGATGGATCAAACTCTAATGGGCATAGAAAAGAGATGGATAAGGAAGGAAATATGATTAAACTCATTGAAAGATTGCAGAGAGATGCCCAAGATCACCAAGTTGATAGCCGAAAGCTCATGAGGGTCAGGGATCAACAAGGTGAATTCAACTTAAAGATGTTGAAGAGCCTGGAATGAATAGAAAGGAAATTAGAGAAGGGGAGTGGCTCAAGTAAGACAGAGAGTTGCAGAACCCCTGAGAGGAAAATAAGATCAAGAAGTGTTAGGACCCCTGAGAGGAGAAGAAGATCGAGGAGTGGTAGAAAACATCATCGTCGCTCCCCAATGCATTTTGGTAAGGAAGCACACAGTAGTTCAAGCCCATCTCCTACCAGAAAGCACAGGAGATCTGGGATGGATGAATTGAAAGGGGAGATGAATAAGATTAAGCCTCCTACATTTGATGGAGAACATAAGAAGGAGGAATATGTCGAAACATGGTTGCTTGGCATGAGGAAATATTTCCAACTACAAAATTATTCCCCTCATGTAGAAGGAAGAATTACGATGTATCAATTGAAAGGAAAAGCATCCATGTGGTGGGATCAGTTTGTGCAGGTGTAGTACATTAGGGAGAAAGATATCACTTGGAAGGAGTTCAAGAGGTATTTCGAGAAGAAATACCTTACCAAAAGATATTATGACAGAAAGATGAAGGAGTTCTTCGAATTCAAGTTGGGCAGCATGACCATCGATGAATACGAACGAAGGTTTTTGGAACTACTGAAGTATGTTCCGTTCATCAAAGATGAGGTTGTCAAGATTTAGAGATATTTGAGTGGACTTCCACCTTCCATTAGTGACAAAATCCAGTATGATGATCCCAAGACTATGGAAGAAACAATAAGAAGGGCAAAATGATTGTATGAAAAGAAAAGAGAAAGTCCTACTTTTCGAAAGGCTTTGGATGATCAGAAGAAGTTCAGGAAAGAGCAGAGGATGAAGGGAAACAAGCCTCCATTTTTAAAAAACAACCCTCAGGGACAGGCATCCTTTAGGGAGGCCAGGAAGGTTGAATTGGATGAAAAAATGCCCAGACCGCCACCTATGGAGTGTTGGGGCTATAAAGGAAACCATAGGTACCAAGACTGCCCCCATAGAAAAGATAAAGTGAGAATCATCCACAATGTTCAGCAATATGAAACCGTGGAAGACATGGGCAATAGGATGCCAAGGCTCTATGCATCCCTGGGCGACAAGCAAGAAGAATTTCAATCGCACATGATTGAAGTAGAAGGTATGATTAACAACTGACCAATTATTATTTTAATTGATTCGGGGGCTAGCCATAGTTATGTAGACCCTAGGGTGGTGGAAAGTTTTCATTGATTAAGAAGCAAACATGAAAATTCTTGGTTAGTGCAGTTGGCTATAGGAACCAAGAGGAAGGTCACTGAGTTGATTAAGTCATGTTATGTAGACATGAATGGATTGAGCACAGAGGTTGAATTGAATATTCTGCCTTTAGGTTCTCACAACTACTTAATTGGGATGGACTGGTTGGACCAGCACCATGCCCTTCTAGACTGTCATAACAAGAGGTTTACATGCCTGGATGAGGAGGGAAATCAAAAAATAGCCAAGGAATTCCCAGAGATGTGGTTGTTAGAGAAATCTCAGCCATGCAGCTAAAGAAGTGTTACAAGAAAGGTTGTCAATTATTTGTAGCCCGTGTGGAGGAAGCATCCATAGATGAAGTCTCAAAGATTGGAGACCATGAGGTACTCACATAGTTCAAGGACATATTTCAGGAGGTACCTGGACTACCTCCGAAGAGAGACATCGATTTTTCTATAAATTTGATGCCTGGAGCAGCTCCAGTTTCGAAAGATCCTTATAGAATGAGTACACCAGAGCTGAAAGAGTTGCAATTACAGCTTGAAGAGATTCTAAAGAAGAGGTACATTTTCCCCAGCGTGTCACCTTGGGGTACCCTAGTCTTGTTTGTGAAGAAGAAGGTTGGGACGTTGAGGTTGTGTATTGATTTCTAGCAGTTGAACAAGGTAAGTGTCAAGAACAAGTATCCTCTGTCGAGGATCGATGATATTTTCGATCAGTTGAAGGGTGCGAAAATATTTTCGAAGATAGATCTCAGATCAGGATATCACCAGGTAAGAATAAAGGATGAGGACATCAACAAGACTACCTTTAGAACAAGGTATGGTCATTACGAGTTCACAGTGGTGCCGTTTGGACTGTCAAATGCACTTGTTGTTTTTATGTGCTTGATGAATGGTGTATTCAAGGACTATTTAGACAGGTTTTTCATAGTCTTACTGTATGACATCTTGGTGTATTGCAAGTTAGAGGAAGAGCATGAACAACACCTGATATTGGTGCTGCAAGTGTTGAGAGGACACCAATTGTATGCCAAATTGAGCAAATGCTCATTTTACCAAAGGAAGATCCATTACTTGGGGCACATTATTTCAGAAGAAGGGATCATCATGGATCCAAAGAAAGTTGAGGCCATCAGAGAATGGTCAGTGCCAAGGAATGTGGCAGAATTTAGATCCTTTATGGGTCTAGCGAGCTATTACAGAAGGTTTATCGCAGGGTTCTCAAAGATAGCTCACCCTATCACTTCCTTGCAAAGGAAGGAGAAAAAGTTTTAGTGGACTGAAGAGTGTGAGAAGAGTTTCCAGTGATTGAAGCAGTTGTTAACCAGTGCTCCAATCTTGAGGATTGCAAATCCAAATATGGATTTCATGGTGTGCACATATGTGTGTAAGGAAGGGTTGGGAGGATTTCTCAGCCATAATGGATTTGTAATCGGTTATGAGTCCAGGAAGCTGAAAGAGAATGAAAAGAATTATTCCACTCATGATTTGGAGCTGGCAGCGATTGTTCACGCTCTGATAAAATGGAGACATTACCTCATGGGAAGGAGATTTGAATTGAGAACAGACCGCAATGGTCTAAAATATTTGTTTGATTAGCCAACTTTACATGCTAGACAAAGTAGGTGGCTGGAGTTTCTGTGCAAATACGACTTTGATATCAAGCATATAAAGGGAAATGAAAACAAAGTGGCTAATGCACTCAACAGAAAAGTGCATGAATTACATGCTACAACCATTAGCATGTACATGACTGATATCAAGGGTAGAATTTTGGAAGCTGCAAATGCTAATTTGTAGTACAGAGACTTAGTAGCAAATCTATGGTAGCGGGAGAGACCACAGAAAAAGGAAAGTTACACCTTGGAAGTTGATGGATTACTCATGTATAAAGACAGAGTGTATATACCCAATGTCCAAGAATTGAAACTTGCGATTCTAAAAGAAATGCATAATGTGACGTATGCTAGACACCCTGGATATCAGAAGGCTGTGGCACCAGTCAAAAGCCATTAATTTTGGCCGGGTGTTACACATTATTTTCGTCATCCCTATGACCATTAATGATGTAAACCTATATGTTTCCTTCAGAGGGGTTAGTGGCCTAAGTTCCTGAAGAGAGAAGGGAGAAGAACTTTTCCGGAGAAAAGAAGTTGCATTTTCCTATGTAAACACCGTATAAAAAAGGAAGTTCAAAGGATGCCTATGTATTAGGGTGCGAGAATTCCTGATTCTTGCAGGCTGCATCATAGCTAGGGTGCAAACAATTCACAGGTTTCACTATAAGTAGGGTGCGAGAATGCTTACACGTGGGAAAAACAAGCATTTTCTCGAATCTTCTAGAAGGAGAAACTTCCATGGTTAGGTGGCATCCAAATGGTTTGGATCTTACTCGCTTTCATGATTTAGTGGGATCATCCTAACCTCCTCACCTTATCCTCTTCAACTTATAAAAGGAGAGGAGATCTCATGGAGAGGGGGTTCTTGAGCTTGTTAGCTTTGGTTGGCTTGGAATTATTAGCTTGGTTGGAGTGGCTTTGAGATTTTCTTTGTCAAGACAGATTGTGAATATTATCAGATCTGTGCTCTCATAATTCTTAGAGTGAAAGTGTGTGGGGAATGAAGGACAGTTGGAAGGGACCTTACGACATCAAGGCCATGGTTGTAATTTCTCTTTCACATTTAATATGATACAGTAATATGATTCTTTCCTATAAATCTTGTTGTGTTTTATTGTATGATTCCTTGATCACTTACATAGGTTTATATTGAGTTTATGCTATTGCTATCACTTTGGTTGGTTACGTTCTTTTGCAAGATCATCATTGTATGAGTGTTGGAACAGAGCTAGGATGGAAATGGCGAGAGGAAGCGACATTTAAACGGTATGTCACCCATCCCTTTTTAGTTAGTAAATTCAATATCTAAAACTTAAGGAAAGCGTCATGTTCTGGTGTGTTTTGTTCTAGATCTAGGTGGATCTAGGTGGATCTAGGGAGATTAGTTAGTGTCTGCACCTACCGATTTTTCCGATAACAAAATTGGCGACTCCACTAGGGAACAAATTGTTTCCTAGTTAGTCTAGTTTCCCTTGCTTGATTGCTTGTTTTTTGGTCTCTGAGTCTGTGGGAGATCCATCCAGACTCTCTGGATCTGAAATTTCACTCAAATTTAGTCCTTTTTCGAATTTTTGATTGTTTACAGGCATTCTCGCACTGTACCTTTTAGTGGCCTGTGAGAAACACCTGAGCTCGCACCCTGGTGTTAAGTCCAGTGCAAACCCCTCGCAGTCAACCTTTGTTCAGCCTGCGAGAATCTTTGATTCTTGCACTGTAATACACTACCAGCCTGCGAACTTGTTTGTAAAAATTTTGGATTGGGTCTTGTCATTTTTTGATGACCCGGTTTTGCTTTGATCAGCTGGATTGAGCTTTTGGAGCCTATATTGATCTGCTTACAGTCTGCTTGACATCCTTTGAGTTGCTTTTAGCCACTTTTGCTTTGTTTGGTTTTGAAGGATTAGTCTCTTGATTTGAGTGTCTTTCAATTACAAAGCATGTGTTTTCTTTAGAATTGTTTAAGGAAAAATGAGATTCTTCTGAATAGTTCGCTTTAAAAGAAAAATTTTAGTTTGGGTTTCTTTGTTTTAAGAAAGTTCATTATTGCTTTTAGTGAAATTTTTGAAACAAACGGATTTAATTTCTTTCTTTATATTAGATTTGGGGCATCCTTGCATTTGAAGTAGCAAAATTGCATGATTCTTGGCGTCTTTTGATCTTAAACCTTTTTCTCATTTCTTGAGAATCTTGATATTGATGAGTTTAAGATTTTGGGACATTGTGCATCTGGGAATGATAAATGTTTTCTCCTTCTCGTAGCATAGCTTTCATCGAAATGAAAAGATTGCATCTTCATCTCTTTGCATGAATTTCGAGTTGGTCAAAACACCATATTGTCCACACCATCTTCCTTTTGAGTCACAACAGCTATAAAATAAAGCGCTTATAAAAATTGATTAGACACTTTTATCTTTTCTGGTAGAAAACCTAGATTAGATTAGTTGTAGGGCTTTGGAATAGGTGTGAAAGATAACTTTCCAAAGTTGCAAACAAACATAGAATCTTGAGTTAGGGAGTAGTTAAATACACTTATTACATTTTGTCCTGGGAAGCCCTTCTAACACAAGGGTCAATCACGAGGTTGCATTGAGACTAGCAGAGTTACTCACCCTACTTTGTTGGTCTTGGTGTAGAGATTACGTGTATTATGGGGGTCGCTTCAGAGGTATACCCACAATGATGAGTGGAAGCCTTTCAAGTTGATTTCGGGCTAGATACCCTGCCCTTGCACATGGATCAGACTGTCGACTGTTTCCCGAGGCATCACTATAGTGATTGGTAACCTTAGTGGCCTATCTCTCTAGGTTCTTTACACGAGGTGACTGTGGAGGGGCAAGTCTTCATGGTAGTTGGAATCGACGTTGGCCAAACTCACTCGGGCTCCTTGGAGGGTATACCCACGATTATGTGTGGGATCTTGCACCAGGGTGTAAGTCCGTTAAGCAGGTCGTCAATGTAACTTTTCCACCCGCTCTATCTCAGCCCCTTCTTACTTTGTTCCCGCTACGTTGGATTTCATCACCAACTAGTGAGTTCATTGTGAGAAGGTCTTGTTTGCTTGCTTACTTGCTTACTTGCTAGAGTTTTTAGCATGTGCTATCTGTTTTCCCTAGCAAACTCTAGGTTGGATTTATTTAATGGCGTCATTTCCTGGAATGACCAATGAAGGAACCCCTGCTCCAGGGGAACCTTTTGTTTTTCCCTTTTATGGAAACATTGGTCCTCCTCACCTTGCTACTTTGAGCCTTCTAGGTCTCATAATTGGATTAGCGTTATGGTTGTTTTCCACTCAGGTAATCTCGAATGCAGTAAGTGCTTCAGTCGTAAGCACTCCCCCCCAAGAGCATCAACCTCATGTTGATCCTTCACTGTCTTCACCAATAAGGTCTTCTTTTCCTTCTTCGCTTGCAAGGTCGCCTTTCGTTTCATCTTCTTTGTCGAGTGAAAGTTGTGAAGCTAGTAACCCAGTGAATAAGAAGAAGAAGAAAAGAAAGAATAAGAAGACGAAAATTAAGCAAGGATCCAAACTTCCAACCACTGTCAAACATGTTGGAAAACAACCAGTTACTGTTATTCATGATGGAAGTGTTGATGATGTCAAGATCACCCAAACAACCCGTAAACCCAAGTATCCTTGCAGGCTTTGTAAGGGTATCCATCTTCTTAAGGAATGCCCTGGTCTATCCAAGGTTATAGAAGCATAGTCTACACATCCTTGCCAACCCATGTCGTTAGCCTCTGAACAACATGCTGACAACCCCCCGTCAACCAGTCATGATACGGTTGGGAAGAAGAAAAGTAGAGTCAAGTTCCCATGTATGTTATGCACAACGCTCATACAATGATGATCCTGCAAAAGAATGCAACCAACCAAAGTGATAGCAATAGCATAAACTCAATATAAACCTATGTATGTGATCAAGGAATCATACAATAAAACACAAAAAGATTTATAGGAAAGAATCATATTACTGTATCATATTAAATGTGAAAGAGAGATTACAACCATGGCCTTGATGTCGTAAGGTCCCTTCCAATTGTCCTTCGTTCCCCACACACTTTCACTCCAAGAATTATGAGAGAACAGATCTGATAATATTCACAATCTGTCTTGACAAAGCAAATCTCAAAGCCACTCCAACCAAGCTAATAATTCCAAGCCAACCAAAGCTAACAAGCTCAAGAACCCCTTTTCCATGAGAGCTCCTCTCCTTTTATAAGTTGAATAGGATAAGGTGAGGAGGTTAGGATGATCCCACTAAATCATGAAATCAAGTAAGATCTAAACCATTTGGATGCCACCTCACCATGGAAGTTTCTCCTTCTAGAAGATTCGAGAAAACACTCATTTTTCCCACGTGTAAGCATTCTCGCACCCTACTTATAGTGAATCCTGCAAACTGTTCACACCCTAGCTATGATGCACCCTACGAGAATCAGGCATTATCGCAGCCTAATACATAGGCAGTCTGCGAACTTCCCTTTTTATAAGGTTTTTACACAGGAAAATGCAACTTCTTTTCTCAGGAAAAGTTCTTCTCTCTTCTCTCTTCAGGAACTCAGGCCACTGACCCCTCTGAAGGCAACAGATAGCTTTACATCATTAACGGTCATAGGGATGATGAAAATAATGTGTAACACCAGGTATGAAGAGAGAGATCGTTGAATACATCGCCAGATGTATGGAGTGCCAGAATGTTAAGGTTGAGCATAGGCACCCAACAGGGTTGTTATAGCCTTTGCCCATTCCTGAGTGGAAGTGGGAAGTGGTGACCATGGATTTTATTACAGGATTTCCCAGAACAAGCAAGCAACATGATTCAATCATGGTTGTGATGGACAAGATTACAAAAGCTACCCAATTTATTCCACTGAAAACCACTCACAAGGCAACAAATGTTGCTAACATCTTCTTAAAAGAAGTGGCACACTTGCATGGAATTCCTAAAACGATTGTGTCTGATAGGGACCTAAAATTCACCTTGAATTTATGGAAAGGAATGTTCAAAGGATTCAGAATGAATCTAAATTTTAGTACATCATATCATCCTGAGTCTGATGGATAGACAGAGAGGGTGAATAGAGTAATAGAACACATGCTGAGAATGTATGTGATGGACAAACCATCAAGATGGGAAGACTACCTGCATTTGGTAGAATTCGCCTACAATAATGGGTATCATGCATCGTTGAAGATGAGCCCATTTGAAGCACTTTATGGAAGAAAGTGCAACACTCCAGTGAGCTGGGATAATTCAGTTGATAGAGCAGTAGTTGGGCCAGAGTTGCTTAAGGAGATGGAGAACCAAATGATAAAAATTAAAAAGAATTTAAAAACTTCCCAGGATAGGCAGAAAAGTTATGTGATCATGTTTTCCTGAAAGTGAAAAATAACAGGAGTTCCCTGAAGCTGGGAAGTTGCGCCAAGTTGGCAGCAAGATTTTGTGGGTCATTTGAAATCCTAGAAAGAATTGGGCCAGTTGCATATAAGCTTGCATTACCTGCATCTATGACTATACATAATGTGTTTCATGTTTCATTTCTTAAGAAATATATACATATTGCTAATCATGTTATTGACTGGAATGTGGTTCAGGTGGAACCAGAAGATGTCCTGCAAGTGCATCCTGTGTGCATATTGGATAGGAAAAACAAACAACTTCGGAATCGAGCCATAGGGATTGTAAAGGTCCAGTGGACCTGGTACGGTCCCGAGGATGCGACATGGGAGCATGAATATGTTATGTAGGCAAAGTACCCGCATCTTTTTGAAAATTTTGAAAAGATTGCAGAGACAGTGTAAAGTTGCACTAAGGACAGTGCAAAAATAAGGGGAGGGGGATTGTAATGTCCCCAAGGCTGAGCCCCATTGTAAATCATGTTTATGAAATGAATTGTAATTATGTTTTTTATAGGCTGGTGAGCCAAGTTAATATAAGTTGGTGGGCTTATGTGATTATTAGGCCAGAGAGCCTAAGTGTTGAAGGCCAAGAGCCTGATTTTGTACATGTATCTATGCACATTATTAATAAAAATATAAACACCACCGCGTGTAGACCGACCACGATGAATGAGTGATGGGAGACTAAGATTCCACAGAGTGGGCAAGGGATTAGGGGATAGAAGGTGGGAAGAGGGGCTAAGTGTTGAGCCTAAGGGCTTAAACCTTGGGAATAATATTTTAATATTATTCCAAAATGAATGTGAATAATATGCTTTATCCTAAGTTCTTTTGGAAGGACAAGTAACTTCTAAATGAATGGAACGCACGCAGTTGCATGGGTGACAAGTGTCAACCCAAGAGCATGCAAATAAATTGTCTTAGATCAGCCATGTTGGGGGTTTCTCCACCATTCGACCCTCAACTGCCTGGGTGTGAACCCGTCTGACCTTTGGAATACCCCCGTGCATCTTCTAAACCGTACGTCCCGTCTGACCCCTGCAAGAGACCTCTTTCCATTCTGAAACCGGGGGTTGAAGTCTGTGTGTTGATTTCAAGGATAGCCTATGTTGATTTCTGGAAAAGCCAATGCATCCTCTATTTGAGTAGATTGAGCCTGTGTGTGGAGTCTCTGTCCCAAATCCATAACCGTGAGACCATCCTGTCATTGTTGAGCCTGTTTGGAAAGCCCGTGTCTATTTTCCTCATTGGTTGTTGTGGTCACACAGTGATGGACTGTGTGTGGCTTGTTGGCCAGTTTGTACAACACTCTCTCCAGGTGAGAGAGGTGATTGAAGTTGGAAAAACATGTTTCTTTTCCCGTGAGAGACTCTCTCTAGGTGAGAGAGTGCGCAGAGGAAGGAGAGAACTTCTGGAAGGAACCCTATAGCGTCCACAGAGATCGGAGACTTCCGGTCCGGTCTGTTGATGAAACCCAAGGCAAGGGAGGTTAGCAGCCGAAGGACTGTCTAGGTGACAGAGAAGGTGCATACTCCTGGGGTGGAACAGGCATGTTGGGAAGGAGAGTGTGTGGCAGTGAGTATGAGTGGTTCCTGGGAAAAAATTCCTTCCTTGTGACTATGTGTTTTCCCTGTAACCTCAACCTAGCCTAGGATTCCTTGCCTTGGGGGTGGAGCTTAGTCCTAGCTCGGGGGTGACCCACTGTTGAGATTGATGAGCAGTGTGGTCTAAGGCTGGGAGGTTCATGGAAGGCCTGTACCTGGTTGGTGGAATTACCATCGTTTCAAAGATAAGTACCAGATGATGTTTTAATTACTTTTCTGCATGTCTGTGTATTTATATTTATCATGTATTTTGTTGTGCATATGAATTAATGTTAAAGCCATTGATTATTTATAATAGCAGTAATTCTTATGGTTACTCTGAGTTTAAATGTGTTTCATTTTCTTAAATGCATGTCTTATATATAGAATTAAGTTTGATATTGTTATTCCGCGTAGTAATGTTGGCCCAACCATGGGGTTGATGGTCGGGAATGTTATAGTTTCCTTTGTACCTCCCTGATCCTTTCTGAATTTTTCTAATGAAATTGGCTTCTTCCACATCAGATTCTTTATGATGGTAGGATTGGAGTTTTTTCTTCTGATTTATCTTTGTTTTAAATGCTTTGAAAACTATTTCATTTTTTGTTGATTTATCATTCCCTATTCTCATTTCATATGCTGTAAAACTTCCATGGAGTTGACCAACTGTGAGTGTGTCTACCTCAGATCTATCTTCAATTGAAGAAATATTTGCATCATATCTCATAGGGAATGACCTTAGTATTTTTTTCACAATGGGTTTATCTGTAATCTCTTATCCCGCCTCTCTAATTGAGTTAACCACTTCATCTACCCTATGAAAGTACTCAACAATGTTTTCTTCTTCTTTCATTTTCATATTTTCAAACTGAGCTCTATAGGTTTGTAGTTTGATTTCCTTGACTTTGTCATCTCCTTCATATACAACCTCCAACTTGTCTCGGATTTCTTTGGCTGATTTGCAATGCATAACCTTCACACATATAGAATTAGTCAACCCTGCTAGAATTCCATTAACTTCTCTTGAGTTGTCATTACAGATTTTCTTTCATGCAACGTCTTTGGGTGGACTAGTTGGTGCAGTGTAACCATCTACAACAGATTGCAAGATATCAAAACCAAGATCCAACATGAAGTTTTTCATTCTTATTTTACACAATGAATAGCCTCTTCCATTGAACAATGGTGCTTTGTTGTTGGACATTCCTTCTTGATGATCCATCTTCAGGATCTACCTTGAATTTTGTTAAAATGTGCTGAAGGAACCTGCTCTGATACCAAATGAAGGATCAGATCATGTCACTGAGAGAAGCAATTGAATCAATGAAACAACAATTATATAAATTTTTCATTTATTAATGCAAACAAAATTTTAACAAAGTATTTTATCGTGGAATCTAATTGGGAAAACCACAAAATCTTTTCTATTAACTGCAAAATTTGTTTTACATGTTACATAGAAGGAAGATGTTCTTCCTTTTTTATCAGCACCAACTAATCAGAATGCACCCACACCCTAGTTTACCAGCACCAACTGGTAGGAGGCTACGACCCCCTGTTTAGTCAACTACAACTGACAAGGAAGCACCAACTCCCTCTGCAGGCACTAACCTACCCTTGCACAACCCAACCACCCTTAATACATAAGTATATTCAAATTTTCTTTATGGAATTTTCTTCTTCTTTTGATCTTCTGATATGGATTATAGAGACACAATATTCTCACCTCTCTTTCTTGTTTATATATTCTACAAAACGAAATGAATGTTATACACAATGTCCCTTTATTTGGAGCATCGCACCTCTTCGTTTAACTTAACCATAATCATTGTTATAACATTTTTATCGTGAAGGATTTTTAGAAATTGATCACAAATATGGATCAATTTCATCCTTTAGAATCGATCCCGAATCTCTGTTATTTTCACAGAGACCAAATTCTACAGAGGTGCTTCCTTCAAACCATTACATGTGACTGAGCGTTACAAAACCACAAGATTAGAAATTACAACGATGTATTATGTTGTCATTTAGATCCCCTATATCATATGACCAACAGCAGTGACCAAACTCTATGCCATAAGTGCTTGAGCACTTATCACATCAACGGTTACCATCCAATCTTCTGATGAGATGGACAACTGATGGACCTTCTCCCTTCAGAACTTATGGATTTGAAACCTTTCAAAACTTCTAAATCAGATATCCCGAACATATTGAACGGTTTAATTCTATTTCATGAAAATGTATCAATCGTCAGATTTGATTCTTCATAAGGATTAATCTAATGACTAGGACTTAATCAAGCATTGAGTTGGATGGCCACCATTACTCTGGGTCTTCGGACATTAGATATTTTGAATCTCAATGCCTTCTTTCCTTCGGAGTGATCACCTACTGTGGTAAGTGATAATACGGTGGAGACCCCTTGTTGTTGGTTAACATTTCATATTACACTATCCTTCCGCTATAGTAGATCGACGGTCGAGAATACACCCAAAATCAGATGGATGATCAAGATCTCCTTAGGGTCTCCAAACTTTGGATATTTCAAATCTCAATCTTTCATTGTAATATGATTGACGGTCAAGAATGCTCCGAAGTGATATTTCATATCGGATGACTCATATCCTTGCTGATGTGGTATCCCATATTCCCTTTGTTGACTTGGTCTTCTGACTATTGATAACGTAGGCTCTCAATATGAGTGCTACGTGTCTTAACCTTGTGGCTTCGAAACTTCATCCTTTGGGTGATTTTACATGTTCTCAACTTCATTTCTCTGAAGTGGTCCACGTCAAAGTTGACCATCATCCTGATCCGACGGTTACCATGTATTGTCCAGATCTATTGGTCCTTATTCATTTCGGCCTTTGGGACTTCGGGTAATTTGACTTCTACAGTTCCCAATTCTTCTGAAGTGAGATTCCCCGAAATGTAACCTCCTCACAACTTTTAACTCGAACTTAATTTTGTTCATTGATCATGGTTTTAGATCGACGGCTCGATCTATCTATGATGCAGTGATTCTATATTATCCTATTCTTCCATTCGAAAATGATCTGATGGCTGACGAGATTTTTCATATTCGAGAACTCATCCCTTAATCCGATGGCTGAAGGGACTTGGAATAAACAGATTCTCATCCCTTTCATCTTATCCTGTCCTTCCACTAAAATGTGATTCAAAATTCGTGAAGATACTCCAAGCAAATCCACGATCAAGAATTATTATAGAGCTACAAATTTTGAGTGATTTAACTCATCACCCAAACTCTGCAATTTGAATTTGTGCGTTGTTGGTGAGTTAACCAAAATCATTGATCTTCGAAGGTATAAGATCGAACGGTCCTGAATAATTGAGGGATTGGAACAAGTGTGATATTTAATTCTCCTTTTGATCTCTGCAATTCACCCCTGTTGTTGATCTGTCGATTGTGCATCTGACGGTCACGATTTGATCTGAGTTTTATCGTGTCATCTCTTCTGAGATTTTGATCTTCATTTGTTAACTCTCCTGAACTTTAATCTTTGTTTGACATCAGTCATTATATACTGTTTGACTGGTCATCCAACGTTTCTTCTGAAATTCATTCTGCCATATCTTTTGATCTTTGATCTTCATGTGTTTGCTAACCCTCCTAAGATTTTATCATAGGAACATTGTTGATCCTATCATGATCAACAATAGTCATGAATTTCTTCAGTCTTAAGGTGATGTTCTTCTATCGATTCTTAGTATACTTTGCTTCCTAAGATTAACCTTGTTTCTCTTCTTATTATGACTGTTGACATCAATTACAACAAATGAATGACAATATTTCCAATAATCCCTCCTCCTTTCATGAGTACTACTCCTAATGCATGTTCATTGGCATAAGTCTCTAGCTCAAAAGTTTGTTGATAATTTGGCATGGATAACATTGGACCATTGTTTATTTTCTTCTTCAATTCCACAAATTCTTTTTTTTTCTTATCCCAATGAAAGCTCTTTCCTTTGGCAGTTGCAACGTGAAATGGTGTTGCCACCATGTAGAATATTACGATGAATTTCATGAAATACTAAGTTTCTCCAATGAAACTCCTGACCTTTGTCACATTGGTGGGAATAATCCATTGGGTGATGGATGTAGTCTTCTCTAGATCTACCCTAAGATCTCCTCCTCCAATCATGTGTCTCCTTCAAGGTCTCTAGTACCTGAGTCACATGTGAGAGATGATATTTTCAAGTGCTATTAAATATTAGTATGTCATCTAGATATACTACTACAAAAGAGTCAATGAAGGGGTGTAGCACATCATTCATTAGTATCAGAAACATTGCAAGTGCATTACTTAATCCAAAAGGAATTACTAACCACTCATACAAACCTTGTCTTGTTTTGAACGTTGTCTTCAAAACATCTTCTACTTTGATCCTCACTTGGTGGTAACCTGATTTGAGGTCTATCTTAGTGAAGCATTTGTCATTTGATCCATCAACTCATCAATCCTTGGAAAAGGATATCTATTATTGATGGTGATCTTATTCAGGGAACGATAGTCAATGCACATTCTCCAGCTTCCATCTTTCTTTGGCACCATGATGATCGATGAACCACATGGTGATGTACCAGGTATGATGACTCCCTGCTCCAAACAATGTTGTAGCTACATATTTACTTCATATTTTTCAATAAAGAACTACATATACAACTCAATTTTAGGCTATGGAAAATCCAACAACAACTGAATCTTGTGTTCAATTCCTCTCTTGGGTGGCATTCCTTGAGGCTCTTGAATCACTTCCTTGTAGGATTCAATTAGTTGTTGTAGTTGTTGACGTCACTTTCCACTACATCCTTCCAAGGATTCCTTCATCACCAACTTTTTTCCTTCTCCTTGTTTCTATCCTTCTCTAAGGAGAAATAAGAAAAGCTTCTTTATACTTCCCATGATTATTCTTTCCTGATGAACATTGATCAAAGATATCTTATATTCATCTTTGTGTGCATTTATGGAATAATATTCTTCATCCTTGACTAGTCTATACGGGTCCACTCTCCTTCTGAAAATGGCATCCCTCATTTACAAATATGGATTTCCCAAGATGACTTCACATATGTCCAAATGAACCACATCTGCAATTACTTCATCAACAAAGTTTTTATTGATGGAAAACTTAAATTTTCATTGCTTTCTCAAATTCAATTCCACATTTTGGATTACCCAACCCAAGGGGTATGGATTCATATGATCTTGAGTCTCTAGCCAAATAGTCTCAATGAATTTTGTAGAGATACGTTTGTATTGTTAACTGGGATTGAAAAAACAATCCACCTTGTTCTGCTTAATGTGGATTTTAATGCAAAAAAAATTAGTCATCATCTTCTCCTCCTTGTGATTACAACCAAATAATGTCACCTCTTTATGAATATTAGTACAGTCAATATTCCCTTCCAGGTCATAGGTCTTATCCACCCATTCCTCAACATCTACTAATATCAACACTTTCTTCTTCCTTTTCTAAAAATATTTTGGGTGCTTCTCAGGGTGCAGTTGTAACACACCCAACCCTCTAACTACATTGTAAGGGATGGGGTATCAAATTGTTTTCTTCTTTTCCTTAGAATCAAACCCCAATTAAAGGATCACATTATCTTCTGCTCATCAATATATTTCCAACGATTGTAACATGCTCAAACCCAAGCTTTGGATCATTTGTTATGGCTTGCTAAAGTTTCAGGGCTTATTACCAAAACCCTCTCAGGCCCACGTGGAATCCACATGGCACCCACATGATTCAACTGACACATATGTGCTTATTGACGTGGCCAATAACACGACCCCGTGTGGTATTTTTTACCCATCAAGGTCATCGGCCCCTCCACACTCAACACCATTAGACTTGCATTTGACCGACACACAACATGTTGACATTATCTTATCGAGTATCAACCCCTTCTGAAACCACCACATCACTAACTTAGCTTCTGATGATACCTGATATATTGATATCAGGATACTAGGTATCAGCCCCTTCCAACACCTCCCCAACACAAACTCTCAATAAGAGATATGTTGGTGGTTCGGTTGGTACCTTGGACACGTGGCCTTGTTTGGACTTGCCACCTCGCTTGACATGCGACACATGTGGGTTGGCACCCTTCACACCTAATAATCTGATTAGGTTAATTAATCAATATTACATTAAAATCCCATGCCTTAGGATTTTATATATTTAATCCACATTAATGTTAATTAATCCCAATTAATTAAATATCTCATGTAATTACATTTTTACATAGCCTAATATATCGGCCCAATAATTATCGAGAATTTGCACTCTGTTTACCTTTGGAATCCAACATCTCGAACTGGTTTAGTGTTAATTATTTCATTTATCATCCCCGTGCATATAAAAATTGTAAAATAATTACATTATAGTATAATTAATTAATTATATTATAAACACCCAGGTCTGTTATTATTATTTAATGATATAAATCACCGCCCCTCGGGCATATAACTTCCCACATGCACACACCATTCCATTTCTAAATTTTGATGCACGATACTCCAAGGAAGTTTTAATATTATTATATTAATATAAAAAATTATTGTTACATCGGCTATGTTGACCCCTCGGTCAGTTACTTACCATGCGTATCGTCATTCTCAGACTCTCAGTGACCGACATTCTGGTGGGAATCCCATGTAACATTATATATATATATATATATATATATATGGTATCAAGTCATCCCTATCAAAACTTGAGTGATCACTTATTACATGCTCCTCCTCCTCTTATCCTTTTGGTGCCCGACAACCCAGTGGGGATTTTGATTGATATTGTGCTTCTTGTATTTAATCGTCCCCGAACTCTCACATGGAATATATACTTTTCTTTCTCCTCTTATGATTCCTGACATCTTCATTCAGAGTATAATAATAGTAATAATTTCCATAATATTTTTATCTCCTTGATCGGCCATCAAGGTTTTTATGTAGCTCACATTACTTACCTGCTCCTTTCCCCGGTGTCGATATTCTGGTTGGGAAATTTCAACGTTTTAATATTATGTTATAATGTTGGGAAATGGGGAAATAATTCCCACATAAATGAAAAAAATAATATATATATATATATATATGTATATATATCCTCGTGCATTTTAAAATTAGCCTCTATGCAATTTGAACAAAAGTGACTGGTTAATTAATAAAATTTAATATTTTTCCCAGAAGAAAATAATCGAAGCTTCTTCAAATTTCTCTCTTTGGTATTATTTCATTTGGAATTTGATTTTATGTGCAATATTAAAATTGGCATACAAAATTTATATTCATGTTTTTCATATAAATTTCTCCCTTCTGAAAATTAAAATCCTATTTACAAACTCTACATCCTCATCATGTAAAAGACAAAGTTTGTTCTTTTATAATTTAAGGGAGTTTTGTCTTAAGACATGAAATCTCTCACATTAAATTTTGAATTTATACCAGAACTTACAACCCTCCACAAATTAAGGGATTCTTTCCTAAATTGTATTGAATGTAATGCCCTCCATAGCTACACCATATGAGAATGCCAAATTTGCCAAATTTTTCAAGACACCATTTAAAATAAATGTTTATAAACTCTCAAATAAAATTCATGAGATTTTGTATTTTTATTTCAATTAGGAAATTGTAGATTTATTTCTCATTCTTTTCTTAATATCTATTTTCTTAAAAAAAAAAAATTTGCCTCTTATCAATGTTTGGTCTATCCCCCTAAGGCCTAACAAAGATCTGGAATTCTTTCTAACTCTAGTTCTTAGCAAATTTTTCCAGGTCAGCAAAGTGGCCAAGGCCATTTGACCTATCTCCATGTTTCTATCAACAACTGTATTTCCCTATTTTTAGGTTGTTATATGAAGATTGTCAACTGAAATATATGCTATCTATTTCGACATTAAATTTCCAACTCGGGACTTGTAATATTTGATCTGCTATCATTCTATGTGCCAAGATAGAAAGGAACCTAACTGCTTTTACATTCATATCACTTCATGATCCGGATTATTTTCGGTACGAAATGAGAGCGGAGATATAATGAAGAAATGTACAGAGATATTGCAGATATTCAATAATATAACAGAAATGTATCAAAGACGCAACCATAAACATAGATATACAGTAATACACGATTTCTATTAATCAGAGAAATGTACAGAGACTATAAAAATACAGACTGAAAGACTCGCTAGAATGGTGGCATCTTATCTCTGAGAAGAGATGTGACAGCTACTCGCATTCGCAATAAGATGATTACAATGAGGCTCTGAAGGCCCTTTTACAATAAAATGGAATGCCAAAATTCCTAGACATCCAAAAACCTAACCCTGGGAGATGAAGCGCCAAAAGTCATGTGGGCCCCGTTTGGGTAAGTTGGTGCATCAACTTCCCAGGGTCGTAACTTTTTCTTACGATCTCCGTTTTTGGCGTATGATAGCTCATTGGAAAGATCTATCTGAGGCCTACAATGATTGATAAAAATAGCATCATTAGATGATATTTTTCAAGAGCAACATACCCAACAAAACATCGTTTAGGGCCTCAAAATGGCCCCAGAAGTTCAGGACCTGAAAAAAACTACTCAAAATAGTAAATTGTGCGAAAAATGAAAAACTGAAAGAAGTAATGGTGGGGGTCCAAGTGGAATAGGTGGGTGGCTACCAATATCCACCTGGATCACTTCATTCTTAAATTAAATAAAGACTATAGATTCAACATAAAACATGCAATTGATCATTCTGCTTTAAGAAAGATTACAGATGAATTAAGATCTACTTGCAAATTGACCATGTGAAACTACTACAAACTGTACTCTAAAATAACTCTTAGGAAAGCAACGTAATCAACATTAAGAATCTGTATTCTAAAATAACTCTTAGGAAAGCAACGTAAACAACATTAAGAATCTGTATTCTAAAATAACTAGAAAAGATAACATTAAAATTCACAATCACTTCTAGAAAACATAGCGTTAAAATCCACAACTAATTCTATACTAGAAAAGACAACATCATGATACTATCAAAATAAGGGATTGACATAAGATATTCATATCATAAATCACATAGGAAATTGAGAATTTATATTTCTACACTTCAAAGGTAAACAACATCATCTACTTATTCATGTTCAAATGATCATTCTCTAATGTCTACGACGACGAATAACATCAAAATGACATCTCAACACAATAGTTAATTCAAATGGTATAAACTCAATATTAATTTCTACAAAAAGATGCAGAATGTGAACAAAACATTTTACTGAAATATTTTCCATGAAGGGAATATGAGATACATGTTCTTGTGACTGATCAAGCCTATGAGCTACTCTTAAAATCAGAAATTACACTATTGTACTTGAACAAGAAATGCTTCAATGAAATTATGCTATTGTACTTTAAATCAAAGATGTTTGTGCTATTGTACTTTAAACAAGGAGAATAACAATTATACATCCCTACAGGGGTTAGTTTAATATACTTAACTGGTTATAAACAACTTTTTAATAAACATGCTCAGTTCCTAGTGATCCATTTACAAAGAGGATTATATTTACAACATAATGTGAGAGTAAATACAATGGGATTAACACAACTGAAATACACAAAGGAGTTATATATAAATGACTACAAAGAGAGATTAGAACAATTATAAGTAAATAAAATATACAAAGGAATTAATAGGAGATGATTGTAAGAAGGAAATTAGAACAGTTCCTACAAAATAGAGGTTATAAATATGAATAGATAAGGAAATGACACACACGGACTGTTGGTGGCCCCCTCGAGCAATTGTGGTACTCCAACTCACAAATTGATCACAAACTCAACTTAATTCATAAACTTGCATTGAAATGAAGAACAAAGCCAGAATTTACACAGAGTTCTTAAATTGTTTCTCTTAGTCAGTCCCATCATGATAACAATCTCAAGTATATACAAAGTCTGAGAGGTCGACCACTGAAAGGGTCGACTCTCTCTCCAAAACAGAAAATTATTTATCTATGATATTGATAGACTATGAGTTCTTAAAATCGTATCTCGAATATAGGAGTTAGTTTCAACTGTATAAATCGAAATACAGTGGGAGCCATAGCAGGAGGAGGATAATGGGTAAAAACTGTGTTCTGTTTTTTCTCAAAAATTCCCACAGATATGATAATGACCAAATATGTTGTGCTCTGAGTTTCATAATGAGGACCGGATGAAGGTCTGGATGGAGGTCCAGATATGTAATTTCGAGTTGTATCTCAATCTGTGTATAGTTTCAGGAAACAATTTAAGTGGGACCTAATTAGGCATATTATGCACAAAACCCATGTGCAATATTTTTTTGATTCAAATTCATTTTCCTACAAATTGAGCGCGAAGTTCACTGCCTAGAAAATGAACAATCTCCCTTCATTTTTGCTTGTACAATCATCCACCTATCAAAATGAAAAAAGATTATTAAATTGATATTTCAATGATGCAAATGTTTTAATAATGTAGATAGTGAATGCATGCCCCATGATATCCATTGCTTATTGTTCGATGGATTGTATAGCTATATAAAATAAGATGTTCATAACACTAAGTTTATCATCTACAAATAAATTAAAAAGTATAAACTCACATCATTTATTTTTAATGCTTATAATCAATCTATTTTAAATAAATGGTATGCTTTAAAGGGTGAAGGGAATGGACTATGGTCAAATATGATGATAAAATAGTGAAATGAAGTGAAAGAAAGGAGGTATTTTAGGAGCCCATCATCCCTCTTAGACCGAAGATATGGCATGTCCTCGTGCCATGAATTAATTGAATTTTTTCATTTGTTCATTTTTATGCCCAAGTTTTGTTAACAACAGTTTTTCGGAAAAATAGGCCAACATGATTTATTCCAAGAACAACTAAAACTTTGTTTTTTAGAAAAAGAAATATTGATGTCATGTTGTGACAGGACCAAAAAAAATCGTAATAATTCAGGTTCCTAAATATATACAGTTTCATCAATTGGTAATAGTTTATGCTTGTGAATATCATATTTATAATAGGGGATTTTCCTCATGTCCCTGGATAGAAAACATGAGGGTAGAAATGATCTGTAAAACCCATAGGAAACCAATCATCCCTACTTACTTTCTCAAAGGCTTATTATCATTCAAGTAATATGGATAAAGTTTTCATTTGAGTTCATTAGACTCCTACACTTATGGGTCCCACTTTTAGGATAATGACATCCTAGGTATAGTACGAATTAAATGATAGGGTCTTAAGATCATCTTACAGGCATTCTCAAATGGAAATTAGAAGAGATTTATTTATCGCTTTTGTTCAACCATGCATGCTTCTTCTTAAGGATTTACAAAAGTATATCGTTCATATGGACAAACATAGATTAGGCATAGTAAAAGACATCAAAGTCAGAACCCATTGCCAGCAAGCTTGTTTACTACCCCAATGGGGTAACTTTGATATCTAAGAAATATCCTCTTCTAGGAAGAATTCCCCATTGCCAGCGAGCCTGTTTAGTACCCCCGATGTGTTTTCCTAGTCACACCATAGGCCGGTACTCGCTGCCAGCCGATTTGTTGAGTATCCCGACGGGTTAGCCTCTTACACCCATATTACAGCCTTTACCACCACCCTTAAGATTTGTATGTATGTATTGATTTCTCAATGAGATGGGCAGGAAACTCTGAAAACATTTTTATGGAATGGGATGGTGTATGGTTTGGAGGAAACTCTATAATTTTCCCATAAAAGATTGTTCACGTGAAAAATAGACTTATGCATTTATATTAGTCCAAAGACATATCATTGTCAAACTTATTTAATGTGTAGTGTGTTGGACAACTGAGAGGGGGGGGGTGAATCAGTTGTTACTATGCTTAAACAATTATGCCCATTTTAAAATCATTACCAAACACTCAATGATGATAAAAATAATTCAGGGAATTAAGAAATAGAGTATTCAACATCAATCACACACATGAAACACACAGAGGCAGATATTCTTGAGGAAACCCATAAAGGGAGAAAACCTCTTCTTCTTGATATGATAAGTAGTCTTTATTTTCTGTACATTATTATTCTTATGAGCTCTGACTCCTTTTGAGGCTACCACCTTTGTTTTAAAAGATGCAACTTGCTGAGAGAACCAACTCTCTTGTTTCTCTAGAACCCACTAGAAGGAAGCACCAACTCCCTGAGTGTTATAACACCAACTGAATGGAAGAATCAACTTCCAGTCACACAAGAACCAACCTGTATAAAAGAGAAAAATAGTTCTCCCTTGCACCACCCTACCACCTTGGTTTTTCTGGATGCAACTAGATGGAAGCTACAACTCCTTGTGTTCAAGCACTGTTGGCAGGGAATTCAATTTTTTCTATTGCCCTATAAGTTGCCTACACCTATGTCTTCTGAACTTCAAATTGTCGTCGCATTTTTCAAATAGACGATATTTTCATTTCTTGCGACACTTATAAATTCATCTTCATTTAGTTTTCACGACTGTAAGCGTGAAAACTCTTCCATCGTTATTTGAACTGTCATGATCTTTTATTGATATTTTGAATGGCACTTACATTTGGTTTATCATTGAGTGGCTAAAAGGATTTTCGAATTATGCCTATTTGCCTATTCTTACTTTGATTGCGCAACTTGATTTTATTAAACTTATGAGGCATTGAGCATATGGGTTTATACTTGATTCTATGAATTGCATAAAGGTCATGAATTATTTTTTGTTTTTATATATATGATGTGATCCTTATGTTAAAATTTTGATAGCTCTTGGCTTGTTAATTTTATGATTTCGATTGGTACAATGGATTAAAACGTTTGATTAAACATTTATGCACTGGCACGTGGTTAACATTTGGGTTTGATTTTATGATTGAATGATATTGGTTTGAAAAACTATAGTCATTTGCACGTTGGCATATCACTCATCGTTTGATGTTTTGGTTGACCGAATAATATGGTTTTGAGCCATGTTATGATTGATTAAACAGAGGATTAATTGGCGGTTGTACTTTGTCATTACTATTATGCATGGCGGTGAATAATTCCACCACCCTCACATGCGCACATTAATTCTTCCCCTTTGATCGTTCATAGCTGTTAGCCCAAATGAATCTACTCCTGTGAGTTGGTGAATGTGACCCAAACCCTTACCATGCACTCGCACCATGGATCCAGTCGTGAGGGTTGAACCGAATGGCAACCAGGCTCTGTTGATGTTCGACAGTGCCCGCAGTGACCTTGAAGACAGTGGGTGGTTCCCGTTCATACAGAAATTTGATGGTTTTAACCTTTGCGTTGCTAGGCAATTCACCATGACATTTGATGGTTGTCGAGCCAAGGTCGGCGATGTTCAATTGGAAATTGACGATCAGTTTATCATTCTTGCTACAGGTTTTCCTACCACTAGACAACGATGGTCCAAGAATTGAAAAGTGGAAGAGGTCCCTTGGACACTGCTCTTCCAGTCGCGTAAGGTTAGCTCCTGTGATAAAGGTTTGCCCGTGACCATGCTGAAACAACATCGGCATGAGTTGTTGATGATTATCAAACAGTTTATCACTTGTGAAGGTTAGTACGGTTTTGTTTTCTTACACCACCTTCATTTGCTTATGGTTTTTATGGGTTATCAGCTCAATATGCCCTATTACTTGCATAGAAGCATGTTCAAAATGTCTAAAAAATACAAAAGGAACCAGGCCGATAGCAGCCTCTTTCACTATGGGCTGGTTAAAATGATTGTTGTCTGTCATTTGGGGTTACACGGAGACTGTTGGAACAATTTCCTTGCTCGCAATGATTTTCTAGATTCAAACCCTCCACAGGTTGACAAACCTATGGTGAGCGAAGACAAGACTGTACCCCCGGTACCCTACAACATTCTGTTACCTAAAGCCTTACCCGACTCACCTATCGACCTACCCCACTCTGTGACCAAGGATGTCGAGACTGTTAAGCCTGTGGGCAAGAAGCCTAAAGCCAAACCTACTGCAAATGCCAAAGGCAAAAATAATGCCCCTCTAATTTCTCGGATGGCGAGGAATAAGACAAAACCCCCAGTCGAGCTTAATCCTATCGTGTTAAGTGAA
Source organism: Picea engelmannii (assembly GCA_009831015.1). Classification (NCBI taxonomy): domain Eukaryota; kingdom Viridiplantae; phylum Streptophyta; class Pinopsida; order Pinales; family Pinaceae; genus Picea; species Picea engelmannii. Next base: position 897,962 of record ML778071.1, read on the forward strand.
GACTCCGACTCATAAGTGGAGCGTTTTTTGGCTAGTGAATACCCCTATTCGGAAGGTTTGTGTGTTGAACCCTCTTATGACTTTGTGACAAACCTTCCCCCTTTCCCGCAAAACGACCCTAACTACCCAGGCATTAATCTGCCTTGTGAAACCCCCGGTCATTCATCTAAACCCTCTCATGCTCTGTCAGAACCTACAGTGCCACCCTATGATCAATGTAGCTCGTGGTTAGAAAGGTATTATCTTGATGTGCCAATGCTACAGTCGAGAATTCACTCTTTGGAGGACCAAGTTGCATGGCTTACCAGTCAAAAGGCTAAATTGCAAGCCACTGATAAGAAATAGAGGACGACTGGCTCTATCTTGTTTAAAAATGTGGAGTCAGCTACAACGGTCGTGAATTCTAAGTTGGCATAGTTTGAGCAGCCTCACTGGTATGTTCTATCACTTGTTTATATAACGAATTCGAATTCTTTGAATAGCTCTAATTACAGCTTGGATTTGCTCTGTCACATTATATGCATTATGTACATAGTTTTGTTTTGATTAATCGAATTTCGTTTTCCCAGTTTAGCTTTGATTGGATTTTCTTCGATTTGATTGATCGTGGTATAGATTTGATTGGTTTGATTTAGCTTAAATTGTATACTCTGTTTTCATTTGAAACGGTTTGTATCTATTATAGACACAAGTTGTTTCTCGTATTTCAATTTTGAACACAATCAAGTTTCGATTCGAATTGGTTATAACGTATACGATATGATTGGCAATAATGGTTAACTGTTACGGTTTTATGTCTCATATGACTTTCAACCAACAGGAATATAATTTGGATAATGTTCAATATGTTTCTATTAATATGCACCCAAATAGTGAATAGATACGATTCATAACAGTTATACCCAGCCGGTTAATTCGCAATTGGTTTACTCCACCATGTTATCAGTTCGATTCATATTGCAATGAATATGCTGTTTAAATTTGATTTGAGGAACGAAAGTGACTATATCCAGGTTCACGATTTGTTGTTATAATTAAACTCAGTCGTGATTTGATTATTTTCCCAGCTGATAATTATAACCTTTGTTGATTCTATTAAGATTGCGATCATGATTTATCGATCATGTTTGTTGACTATGCAAGGATCAATCACGAAATTCGTTGGGTTGTTGTTGTTAAGTATGATTTCATTTGAACATAATTGAAACAATCTTTCTATCTTTACAATTGATTGAACAATATGAATCTATTGTTATATCATTATAGCTATGACAAGTGGAAATTGGTTATGTTGGATTAGATCGTATTACATACGATATGACTCACTGTTGATTTCATTTGGATATGAAACAATCTTGTTACTGTTTGATCCGATTTTATGGTAACAGAAAAACAGAGTATTCTTATCCCTGTTTTCGATTGAATCACTTTTGATTTTGTTTAATTTAAATGATGAAATCATTTGAATCATTAGTGATTCATTTTAAATGATCATTGGAAGAAAATTGGTTTTAATTATTTTAAAAGATTTGATTTGATCTTGATCTTGATCCTGTATGCTATTTTAGACTAGCTACA
>ML778071.1:900195-912677 GCA_009831015.1 Picea engelmannii
TAGTTAGTAGTTTAGTTTAGTTTTATTTTAATTTGTTTAATTAGTTTAGTTTGTTTTATTTATTGTTAGTTAGTTTAGTTTGTTTTATTTAGTTTTAGTTAGATTAGTTAGTTTAGATTAGTTTTCTCTTTGGTTCTCTTAAATACCTTAGAGCGGCCAACGGAGTCGTTAAACCCGTCAGGGTGGTTCATTCCAAACGGCTTGGGTTATTAAACAGCCTCGGACCAGTTCCACTCTCTCAATTGACGGACATACTATTTCGCCCGTCAACAAGCACCCACTTCAAACTCTGAGGACAATAGTCCTCCCTAGCACCTCCCTACCACCCTGATTATAAAAACTTTTCTTACTGAAATTTATTACAGTGATATAATGTTTATCAATGGCTTACCAGTCTCATCATTGTTCTTCTACACTCCTCTACTCTGCCTACATCAGTGTCCTCTTGCTCCCTCACTTGTGCTTTTTGTTCTTCAACATTTTATACTCTATGCACCATGTCCATTCTATGCGCTATGCCTCTTCTATGTGTTTCAATTGTTGTACACAACATGCTTCTACCCACATGAATAAATATCAACAAAAGCAACCATCTTTTCTTTGTTGTACGTATATTTATCATGCCAAGTCCTCTACCAGATCATACACCTAACTCTTTGTTCTCTCTGGCGATCATGCTGAGTCTGTTCTTCATCAATGGATGTTATCCTGAGATTCTTTGTCTTCTCTGGTAGTTACAGTCTTCGACTCTCTTCCATATATCAATTGGCTCTATGATGAGTCTTCATTCCACTGGAAGTTACCTCGAGACTCTTCAGCTCCTCTGGCAATCACCCTGAAGCTCCTCGAATTCTTTGGTAGATACAATCACTCTGTTCTGTCAGTTACAGATAGCGATTTTGGCTTCTTTGGCTTCTAAGCACCTTCCTTCACATGACCATCGACGATGACCAAACACCTATTCAAAAGGTGCTTCCCTATCTCCTAAACTCCGAAGTGGAGCTTAGCAACGTGCTAGATCCTCCCTCGATATGACCTTGGGTGATGAACTCATGTGACCACGCAATTACGGGCACATCCAAAGGTGGTGTAGAAAAAACTTCTTTTCATCCCGCAATTTACCTCGATCCTCCACGTGTCCTCTCTCCAAAACCATGGTTTTGATTGTGGCCCGCCTTCAACTTTTTAAAATTAGCAGATATTCAATCCTTGCAATGGGACCGTCGATCTTAGGATCTTGATGGTGCTCCTGAGTGGATGGATCAAATTGGACGGTTTATTTCATGGAAACAAATCAATGTTCAGATTTGACCCTTAGACTCATCCCTTCATTGTTCAATCCGATGGCTAAGGCTTAATCAAACATTTAGATGGATAGTTGTTAGAACTTCACCCTTCAAAACTTTGGGATTTCAACTTTTCAAACTTACACTATCCTTCCACTGTAATATGATCAACGATTGAGAATACACTCGAAGTGATCTTTAAGATCAGATGACTCGTGTCCTTGCTAACGTGGTCTGCCACATGTCCTTGCTGAGGTGGTCTACTGATGTGGGAAAGACATGTAGGCAGTGTAGTGGAGTGTGGAGGTAGAGCGCAGTAGTGGAGTGTGACGTGTAGCGGGTAGTGGAGTGTGACGTCGGAGCGCAAAGGTGGTAAGTATGAGTGGTTTGGTGGTTTACTCGGAGGGGGGGTTAGGTGGTAAGTGGTAATGAGTGATGGGTGTATGAGATAATAGGAAGGTTACACATATGAGGGTCCCACATGGAAAATACAACGAACTCGGACCCCCCTGGTTAAAGACAAAAAGGTCGGGGGGGTCTGATATGCCTTGTCGACCGTAGATCTGAGAGCCCAATTATCAGCCATTGATATTAGCATGAAATTTTCCTAACTTATCCTATCCTTACACTTTATAATGATATGATAACTGAAATTCGATTCGAATGATCCGATGCTCGAGTATTTATTTCGGCTCTCCGGGTCTCCAGGCTTCGGGTATTTAAAATCTCAAAATGACGCTCTGGATCAGACAACCCAGATCCACTTCAGACGATCTGACACTTGAGATTTACTCCAGACGATTTGACAGATGAAATATATTTTGGATGATCAAACGATCGAGATTTACTTCGACTCTCCGGCTCTATGGGCTTCAGAGATTTCAAATCTCAAACTGAAAAATCTGAAGTGAGATTTTTCCGTAGCTTAATATCCTCGCATATTTATACCTGAACTAAATGTTGTTCATTGATCATGATCCTAGATCGATGGCTCGATCTATCTGCGATGCAGCTGTTCTAGCTTATCCTATCCTTCCAATTGAAAGTGATCTGTAGGCTGACAGGAATTTGGGTAATCAAATTCTCAAACGTTTTACCCCGCTTATCCTATCCTTCAACTTTAAAATGATCCGATGGATGACGAGAATTTAGGTGATCGAGATATCAGATCTCATCCCTTGATTATATTTTCCTTCCACTAATTCAATCTAACGGTTGTCACGTATTCCTCCTGAGCTTATCCTCCTTGTGAATCCACTAGATCTAACAGTTGTTGGTCCTTTGCGCTCAGATCAAATGGTCCATATTCTTCACAGTGTTCGATCCAACGGCCACTGTCGCTCCTCCTCCCGAGCTTCTAATCTCTCTGACTTAGAAGGTTTTCTAAGTGTTCACGGGTCTCGACCTTTGCTCCTCCTACGAGTCCATCTCTTGGACCTCATCTACACTTCTCGAAATTGTTATCTTTTTTGATATTTCTCGTCTCTGCATACTGTTCGCTTCTCCTTTTGAGCTTATGCTTTTCCTATTTTCCATCGACGTTGTTGTTCTTTCCATCAATGACAAGAACATGCTTTCCTGTAAAACATGCCAACAATCTCCCCCTTTTTCATTGATGGCAACCCTAAAAGGTTGTGCTATTATGCTTGGACCTCCAACTGTAGCATCCAGACCACTCCTTTTCTCCCCCTTTGACATCAATGTCAAAGAAAACATGCTCCCCCTAAGCTATTGCAGTACTTTTTGGAGGTATCAAATATTCAACCAATGCATACTCCCCTGGACAGGATGGACTCTCTTAAGTTGATAATGGGGTCACGCCCAACTTCTAGCATAGATACTCAAACTGAGTTTTTGCAAGCGTTTTAGTGAATATATCAACAATCTAATATTTGGATGGAATATAATGCAAAGAAACAATAGTGTTGGTCACTTGTTCCCTCAAGAAGTGATACTTTATGGGTATATGCTTGGTCTTGGAGTGAAATACATGATTCTTTGACACACTAATTGCACTAGTATTATCACAATGAATTGGGATCGGTGTAGTATATTTTACCTCAAAGTCTACAAGTGTCTGAATCATCCATAATACTTGGATACAACAAGTGGCAGCTACAATGTACTCAACTTCTATAGTCAATAAGGAAATGGAACCTTTCTTCTTGCTCAACCATGCTACAATGTAATCTCCTAAGAAGAATGCACCTCCACTCGTTCTTTTCCTTTCATCCATGTAGTTAGCGCAATCAACGTCTGAATAGACTAATAATTGAAAATTCTGATTCCTAGGATACCATAGGCCATAGTTCACCGTTCCTTTCAAATATTTGAATATTCTTTTGATGGCTATAATATGACTCTGTTTAGGTGCAAACTAATACCTTCCTACCATTCCAACAACATGCATTATGTCTGGATGAGATGTTGTGATGTACAACATGCTACCTATCATAGACCTATATGAAATTTGATCAACATTAGGTGAGTCATCATCCTTTCTTAGCTTGCATCTAGTAAACATAGGTGTGCTCACATGTGTAGAATCTTCCATTTTAAAAAATTTCAATATTTCTCTAAGATAGTTCTCTTGAGAAAGAAATATTCCTTCAGACCTCTGAGTAATTTGCAGACCAAGAAAAAATGATAGTTCCCCTATCATAGAAATTTCAAATTGAGACTGCATGGCAGAAGCAAACCATTTTACTAGTGAAGCATTATTACTTCCGAAGATGATGTCATCTACATAGACCAACACAATGAGCAAATCATTACCCTCTGTTTTGATATATATATTGTTTTCAATTGTTCCTCTCTTGAACCCTTTGTCTTGAAGATACTTATCAAGTCTGTAGTACCAGGCACAAGGAGCTTGTTTCAACCCATAGAAGTCTTTCTTCATCTTGCAGACAAAGTCAGGGTTATCTGACAGTTGGAAACCTTCTGGTTGTTCCATATAGACTTCTTCTTTTAGATCTCCATTTAGAAAAGTTGACTTGACATCCATTTGATAGAATTTAAACTTCTTATGACAAACATGGGCAAGAAATATTCTAATATCTTCTAATATTTCTACGGGTGCAAATGTTTCATCAAAATCCAGTCCTTCTATTTGAGCATATCCTTTAGAAACCAATCTAGCTTTATTCCTAACTATTTTTCCTTGTTCATTCATTTTATTATTAAACACCCATTTGGAGCCAATTACATTCTTATATGTTGGTGTAGGAACAAGCTCCCAAGTATTGTTCTTCTCAATCTAATCCAGTTCCTCATTCATTGATTTTAACCAATTTACATCTTCACTGGCTTCATTGAAGTTCTTGGGTTATACCATGGATATGAAGGCTATATGTGATTGCTCGGTGTCTTTGATTATCCTTCTCCTGGTTTGTACACCTTTGTCTTTCTAACCAATTATATGATTTGCAGGATGATTCTTTTGAGTAATTCTAGAGGAAGGATTTGATGGTGTCTGCTAATTTGAGTCTACCTGAGTGTTTGTATCTTCATATGACTCAGAGTATTATTTTTCTGATCCTTGGACCTGTTCATATTCAACTTCAATTATATCCTTTGTGGTTGATTCAATATTGCTCACCTCTCTTACCGGGATTCCTTCATCAACTTTTATGTCAATAAAATCAACCAATTTATCCAGCCTCTTATTATAGCATCTGTATCCTTTGTTGTTTGTAGCATACCTTAAGAAGATGACTTCATCATCCATTTCATCATACTTTCCAAGGTTTTCATTATTATTCCTTATGTATCACTTACTCCCAAATACTTTGAAGTGTTTGATTGAAGCAGGTCTTCCATACCACAATTCATAAGGTGTCTTGTCACTTTGTGGTCTGAGGTGAGATTTGTTAAGAATATGGATTGTTTTGTGTACTGCTTCTACCTAGTAGGTTTGACCAATGTTCTTCTCATTCATCATTGACCTGGCCATTTGTTGAACTATTATTTTTTTCTCTTAACTAGATTTTGCCGTGGAGTTCCTGGGATTGTGTATTCTCTTTTGATCCCATGTTTATCACATAATTCCTTGAAATCACTTGACATAAATTATCCTCCTATGTCTGATATTACAACCTTTAATCTATTTCCTTTTTTATTCTCAGTTAAAGCCTTAAATATTTTAAATTTTTCAAATGCCTCGGCTTTTTCTTTGAGAAAGGAAACCCAAGTGAGTCTGGAGTAATCATCAATGATCAGCATGAAGTAGTTTTCCTTCCCCGTGCCTTCCTGTCTTGATGGTCCACATAAATCCATATGAACTAATTGGAGTGGTTTCTATGTTGAAGTAGATCTCTTGGATTTAAACTATGTCCCGGTTAGCTTTCCTACTTGGCAGGGTTTACACACAGAATCTTGTGGCTTTGATATTCTTGGAAGATCTTTTACTACCTCGAGATTTTTGAGTTTGATTAAGTGGTAAAAATTTAGATGTTCAAGTCTCCTATGCCATAACCGGATTTCATCATGTTTTCTTAGATGACACTCTTATCTATCTTATTTTAGCACATATACATTATTATATGTCCTTACGCCTTTAGCCACCACTTGTCCTGAGTTTACAGACTTTATCTTACAATGTTTGGAAGTGAACACCACTTCACATCCTCTATCACACATTTGACTTACACTGAGGAAATTATGTTTCATCCCATTTACAAGAACATCCTGGGCTTTTCCTTTACCATTACTCAAACTCACCATCCCTTTACCCTTGATTTTACCTAGTTCATCATTTCCAAAGGTCACATTTCTTGTTTTGATTTTACTTATAGACATAAAATTATACTTGTCTCCAATCATGTGATTGGAACATCCACTATCTATATACCATGGGTCTTTTTGTTTTTGAGTTGAAAGTACTAGACCACATTTTTCACTATCTTTGTTTTTCCAAGTGTTGGCATTTCTGGCTAAGGGTTTTATCCTTGGATCTGCTTTGTAATTCTTCAGATGGCAGCTTGAAGCTTTGTGCCCGAAGTTATGATAGTTATATCATTCAATATCATTGCTCAATAGGTCAAAGTGATTGGTGCAACTTTGTCTACTCATTGGTTGTTTAGTTCTATGTTGCAAAGATTGTTTATTTCTTGATCTCCTCAATTGCATGTCTCTAAACTTAATTTGACAAATTGCAATCTTATGACCAAAATTAGAGAAGTTAAAATAATGATCATGGAAGGAATTTTGGTACCTGAAGGATGGCCTTCTTCTTGGGATTTGTTGCTCCATCTTCTGATATCTTTTCTTTTTATTGGGGATCATCTTGTATTTATTAGTTTTTGGTGGCAGAGTACTCACATGGTCTTATTGTCTGCTGACTTGGAACTTGATCATGTTTATTATCTCTTTTCTACTTGAACTACTTACATAGACTAAACCAATATTCAACAAAGGAGATCTTTGTTTTCTCAAAATGTCAGTTAGTTCTACTGAGGCTTTAATGCTTGGATGATTTTGGAGATATAATGCTTTAAACTTCTCCATCTCTTTCCTGGTTTTTACTACCTCTTCTTCAAAAGCTTCATATATTTCCTTATTCTCTGATAACTATTGTTTTAGAATGTCCTATATTTTCTTTGCCTCTTCTAACTCCACTTTTAGCAGGGCAAATTCTTCATCAAGTTTTTTATTGTCTTTCTCGAACTGTATTAGCAATTGTTTTTGTTTTTTCTTCTTAAATCCGAGTCTAGATTTTTCCTATAAGGCACTGATCAGTTCTCCTTCCAAGTCAACAACAACTTCTTCATCATTTACATCACTTCATGTTCTTTTATTATCATAATCCTCTTTGGCCATAAGCATAAAGTCATTAACCTTATATTCACAAGAAGAATCATTATCTGTGTCTCCTGAAGAGTGATCATTGTTTACACATAAACTTTTCTTTTTACCAAATCTCTTGGATTTGTACTTCTCTTCACCTTCAAAGTTCTAGTCCTTCTTCTTGTGTGGACACTTAGATGCAAAGTGACCTATCTTTCCATAGTTAAAACATTTGAAGGGAAAATTGCCTTGGTACTTTCCTGATCCTTTCTTTAGTCTTCTCACAAATTTTTCTTCAATTTCATTAGGATCATAATCCTCATTCTTATCTACTTTAAATGATGCGTCTCTAGAGGTGGGTTTATCCTTACTAATCCTCATTTCATAAGCATCTAGAGTTCCTAGAATTTGATCAATAGACAAAGTCTTAAGATCATTCAGTTCTTCTATTGTAGAAACTTTTGGATTAAATCTATTTGGTAGAGATCTTAAAATCTTCTGAACTAAAAATACATCTTCAATCTTCTCACCAAGACCCTTCATGGAATTCACAAGATCCTCAACTCTTAAGAAAAATGTATTAATTGTTTCATCCTCATTCATCTTTAGTTGTTCAAATTGTAATCTGTAGGTTTGAGGCTTGGCATCCTTTACCTTCTCATTACCTTCATAACTGCTAATGAGTTTGTCCCACATTGCTTTGGAAGATTCTAAGTGCATAACTTTTACAAATTATCTTCTACAAGCCCACTCAGAATAGCATTCATAGACTTATCATTGAAGCTGAATTCTAGCTTGTGATCCTTGTTATCTAGTACAACTAGCTTTACATAACCAGTCTCTACAACATCCCAGACATCTGCTCCTAAAACCATTATGTAGGTTCTCATCCTAACTTTCAAAAAGAAAACATTTGTTCCATTGAACATGGGGGGTCTTATTGGTTGAAGTTTCTTCATGAATTGTCATGTTTAAGGTTACTAATCTACCTTTAAATAAAAGGAACCCTCTCTGATACCAATTGTTGGACAACTAAGAGGGGGGATGAATCAGTTGTTGCTGTGATTAAACAATTATGCCCATTTTAAACTCATTACCAAACACTCAACGATGATCACAATAATTAAGGGAAGTAAGCAATAGAGTATTCAATATCAATCACACACATTAAATACACAGAGACAAATATTCCTGAGGAAACCCATAAAGGGAGAAAACCTCTTCTTCTTGATATGATAAGTAGTCTTTATTTTCTGTACATTATCATTCTTATGAGCTCCAACTCCTTTTGAGGCTACCACCTTTGTTTTACAAGCTACAACTTGCTGAGAGAACCAACTCTCTAGCACCGACTAGAAGGAAGCACCAACTCCCTGAGTGTTCTAGCACCAAATGAATGGAAGCATCAACTACCAGTCACACAGGCACTAACATGTATAAAAGAAAACAATAGTTCTCACTTGCACCACCCTACCACCCTGGTTTTTATGAATGCAACTAGATGGAAGCTACAAATCCCTATGTTCAAGCACCCACTTGAAACTTTGAGGACAAAAATCCTCCCTAGCACCTCCCTACCACCCTGATTATAAAAACTTCGCTTACTGAAATTTATTACAGTGATACAATCTTTATCAATGGCTTACCAGTCTCATCATCGTTCTTCTACACTGCTCTTATATGCCTGCATCAGTGTCCTCCTTCTCATTCACTTGCACTTTCTGTTCTTCAACATTTTATACTCGGTGCACCATGTCCATTCTATGCGTTTCACCTTCTGTACAGAACATGCTTCAACCCGCATGAATAATTATCAACAGAAACAACCATGTTTTCTCTGTTCTCTGTATATTTATCATGCCAAGTCCTCGACTAGATCATACACCTAAATCTTTATTCTCTCCGATGATCATGCTGAGTCTGTTCTTCATTAGTGGCCCTTATCATAAGATTCTTTGGCTTCTCTGGAAGTTACAGTCTTCTAATCTCTTCCATATGTCAATTGTCTCTATGATGAGTCTTCATTCCACTAGAAGTTACCTCGAGACTCTTCATCTCATCTGGCGATCACCCTGAATCTCTTTGAATTCTCTGGAAGATACAATCACTCTGCTCCATTAGTTACAGACAGTCATTTTGGCTTCTTTGGCTTCTAAGCCCCTTCCTTGACGTGACCATCGACGGTGACCAAACGCCTATTCAAAAGGTGCTTCCTGATATCCCTAACTCCGAAGTGGAGCTTAGCGACGTTCTAGCTCCTCCCTTGATATGACCTTGGGCGATGAACTCATGTGACCACACGATTGCGGGCGCATCCAAAGGTGGTGTAGAAAAAAAATCTTTTCGCCCCACAATTTACCTTGAACCTCCACGTGTCCTTTCTCCAAAACCATGGTTTCGATTGCAGCCTGCCTTCAACTTTTTAAAGTTCGCGCATCTTCCATCCTCGCAATTCGATGGTACTGTCTATATTACAATCTTGACGGTGCTCCTGAGTGGATGGATCAGATTGGATGGTTTATTTCATGAAAACAAATCAATGGTCAAATTTGATCCTTACACTCATCCTTTCATTGTTCATATCGACGGATAGGACTTAATCAAACATAGATCTGGACAGTTTTCAGAACTTCTCCCTTCGGAACTTTGAGATTTCAACTTTTCAAACTTACACTATCCTTCCATTGTAATATTATCAACAGTTGAGAATACACCTGAAGTGATCTTTCAGATCGGACGACTCGTGTCCTTGTTGACGTGGTCTGCCACATTTCCTTGTTGAGGTGGTATGATGACATGGGGGAGACATGTAGGCAATGTAATGGAGTGTGGAGGCAAAGTGCGGTAGTCGAGTGTGACGTGTAACAGGTAGTGGAGTGTGACGTCGAAGCGTGGAGGTGGTAAGCATGAGTGGTTTGGTGGTTTACTCGGATGGGGGGTTAGGAAGTAAGTGGTAATGAGCAAGGGGGGTCCGAGTTAACAGGAAGGTGACATTTATGAGGGTCCCACATGGAAAATACCATAAAATTGGAACCCCTCCCCCCTGATTAAAGACAGAAAGGTTGGGGGGGTCTAATATGCCCTGTCGACCATAGATCTAAGAGCCTGATTATCAGCCATTGAGATTAGCGCGACCTTTTCCTAACGTATCCTGTCCTTCCACTTTATAATGATCTAACAGACGAAATTCACTTTGAATGATCCTATGGTCGAGGATTTATTTCATCTCTCTGGGTCTCTGGGCTTCGGGTATTTCAAATCTCAAATTGACGCTCTGGATTAGATGGTCTAGATCCACTTCGGACGATCGGACGATTGAGATTTACTTCAGACGATCTGATGGTTGATATCTATTTCAGATGATCAGACAATCAATATTTACTTCGTCTTTCCATCTCTTTGGGCTTCGGGGATTTCAAATCTAAAACTGAAAAATATGAAGTGATATTTTTCCGGAGCTTAACCTCCTCTCATATTTATACCGAAACTAAATGTTGTTCATCAATCATGATCCTATATCGATGGCTCGATCTATCTGCGATGCATCTCTTCTATCTTATCCTGTCCTTCCACTCGAAAGTGATCTGATGGCTGACGGGAATTTGGGTAATCAAATTCTCAACTATTTTTCCCCGCTTATCCTATCTTTCAACTTTAAAATGATCTGATGGTTGACGATAATTTGGGTGATCGAGATCTCATATCTAAGCCCTTTCTTATCCTGTCCTTCCACTAATTCAATATGAAGGTTGTCGCATATTCCTCCTGAGCTTATCCTCCTTGTAAATCCATTGTATCTAACGGTTGTTGGTCCTTTGCGCTCAGATCCAATGGTCCAGATTCTTCATAGTGTTCAATCCAACGACCACTGTCGCTCCTCCTCCTGAGCTTCTGATCTGTCTGACTTAGAATTTTTTATAAGTGTTCACAGATCTCGACCTTTTCTCCTCCTACGAGTCCGTCTCTTGGACCTCATCTGCACTTCTGGAAACTACTATCTTTTCCGAGCTTTCTCATCTCTACATACTGTTCGCTTCTCCTCATGAGCTTATGTTTTTCCTGTTTTCCATCGACGTTGTTGTTCTTGACATCAATGACAAGCACACACTTTCCTGTAAAACATGTCAACATAGTGAATAAGGCCATAAGGGAATGAATTAAAGGTGTCTCTAGTCCCTAAGTCTATCTTCTTCATATAAGATTAGAGTAGTGTTCCCTCATAAGTAGAAGTTTCATTTGTTGGAAGATTGGTTGTTGTCATTGATGTCAACCCTAGTATAAGTTGGAAAAGGTTTTTAAATTGTACTTGATACTGATTCACCCCCCTCTCAGTATCAACAATTGGTATGAGAGTCAGTTGCCTTCAGAACATTTTAACCACTGGAAGGAAAATCCTGAGCATAAATGGATGACCATGAGCACATTTCAAATGGGATTCAAAAATTTGATGGAAGAAATTATGAATACTGGAGTGATAGAGTGAAAACTTACCTAACAGCTTTGGGAGTAGACATTTGGTACTCAGTTGTGAATGGCTATGTAATCCCAAATAATGCTCCAACTGATCCAAATGAGAAGAAGCTTATGAGTTGTAATCCAAAATCCAGACATGTTATTCTAGCATCATTGACACCAACCATTGCTAGCAAAGTGATGGGATGCAACACTGCTAAAGAGGTATGGGACAAGCTCAAGAATATCTACGAAGGTGATCCAAAAGTTAAGGAGGTCAAGCTTCAAAGACATAGAGCAAAATTTGAAAATTTGAAGATGAATGAAAAGGAAGACATTGCAACATATCTTCTTAGAGTTGATGAAGTTGTTAATGCTATCAGAGGATTAGGTGAAGAGCTCGATGAATCGTTGGTTGTACAAAAAGTGTTGAGATCACTTCTCTTGAAGTATGATGCTAAGGTCTCCGCCATTGAAGAAACTAGGGACTTGACCAAAATGACAATGGATGAATTACATGGGACTCTTATGGCATATTAAATGAGAACAGGTACAGAAAGTGACCAGACAAACAATGAAGCAGCCTTTAAAGCTATAAAGAAGACAAAATACAAGGATAACGACCTTGATGAAGAAATAGAAAATTTTGTAAGAAGGCTCCAAAAAGGAAGTGGAAAATACAAAGGTAAGTCTCCTCTCAAATGCTTTAATTGTGGTAGAATAGGACATATTGTTGAAAACTGTTACTATAAAAAGAGAAGTCTCAACAATAAAAAGAGCTTCTACTCCAAGGATGATGAAATCTCCTCAGATAAGAGTGATGAAGAAGATAATGGAGGAGAAGTCATCTTCATAACCCAAGAAACCCAGGATGATGATCATAAGAATTCTAAAGAAGAAGAAATCATTTGTGAAAAGGATTCAGATGAAGAAACCAACCTTGATTCCTTTTGGGGA
>ML778071.1:914363-932054 GCA_009831015.1 Picea engelmannii
CATTATACATTCATTTGATACAAGTCGAATTTCAGAGGGAAGAAGAAGTAAAAGAAGGCCGGATTTCAAGGGAGGATGAAGTCTTTTGGTGATGTGTTCTAAGGTATGTTATTTTCAGGTCATATTACCATTTTTTCTATAACCTTTTTTCTAGAATGATTCAGATGGTGAAATCACTATGGTATTGAGAAGACATATCAAGGTACCTCTGGTAAAAATTTCAGCTCTTTATTCTCTATAATTATGGAGATACACTCTATGGAATATAGGGTTTGTGACCAATCCTGAAACTAGTCAATAAACAGGTGTTTCGGGTAAAACAGTCATAATTGTTTCATACAGACTCCAAATGCAGTGGCACCACTTCCATTGGAAAGCGTACAGACTGTAGTTTCTTGTGTGCAAGTTTCATAATCAGATGTTAAATATTGAGCACGGGGAATGTTGTACAAGTTGGGTCTTCTGAACATACCAAAATTGAATAAAGTTTTATTATCTCTCATATATTCTTGTGTGGAAGGAAGGGGAAAGGATAGAGAGTTCAAATCTCTCTTGATATTGGAGGATTGTATCTTCCTCTTGGAGGTTTATCCCTCCCTTTACATTTGGAAGTTGTAGCTACCTTTGGAAGTCATTACTTCCTTTGAACAAAAACTATTGATTATTTCTCATATATATTGTGCATGGTGTATTGTGGTGTATTGGTGTAACTCTTATACTATTGTTCATTGCTCATTGGATATAATTGAATGGTCTAAGTATAAGTTGGAAAAGGTTTTTAAATTGTACTTGATACTGATTCACCCCCCTCTCAGTATCAACATCATTCACTCTTATGATACTATTTGGTAAAGATGCTTGAATAACTATCTTTGGTATGAATCTTGGGATGTACAAGTTACCTATGGGTATTATTATGAAGACCTTAAGGTTTTATTAAATCCCCATAGTGCTTTAAATATTGGCATTCACGCTATTGTTATTATTAATGGTCTGAAATATGCATGTAATAAGGGAAATAAAGATCCATAATTTTTTTGGTTTCTAGTATTAAACTATGAATACTATCTTCTTCTTAGTTCTTTTATTAAAAATAAAATGTAAAATGAGGCTGCATTAGACTTTAAGCTAAACTAACAACATGCAACTTTTATTTATTATCCTACTCTACCTAAAAATAAAGGAAAATATTTATTCAAGTGTAAGAACTTTTCCAATGTAACCATGTGCGGTGCAAAACAAGAAACTTACCCATATCCACATACGAAATAGTTACCTCAATGATTGCTTGGATATGAGAAACCAACTGACCTATTTGAATTGGCAGCAAGAATCATTGAAGAAGAAAATGGCATTGTGGCCTCATTACCTCTTGGAACCAATTTTTTATGTAATCTCTACGCATATCCTCCTCTTCTGGATGATCGATTTCTTTAGTACATGAAGGATCTCTTGATATGTATGTTGAGAACTCCTCATTCTTAGGTCTTAATGATCACTCTCTAGCAAATGTAGTCCCTAATTTTTTAGCTTCCTCTGCAGATTGGAAAGGAGAATATTTTTGTAGCTCATGGGACTTTGGTTCTTTTATCATTTCCGAAGAGGTAGATAAGTTCATGACTATTGTCAAGATGTGTTCTTCCTGAAAACAAGAAATCCTAGTTTCTTCTAGGATTTGAGAGAGTTATCCCAAACTAATGGTCACTTTTGAATCCATTATGTTGGTTGATGGGTCCTACCTCACACATGGATTAGTGTCTGGGGTTCGTACAACACCCAATGAAACAATAACTGAAATTAACGATATTGAATAAAAAATGAAATGGAATTAATTGCAAAAATTAAAGCACACTACTTAAATAAAACTTGAACTCCTCATGCTACTTTAGACCTCGTTGTCACTGAGTTATCTGTTCACAAGAGCTAGCTCCTAAAAAAAAACACAATTGCAAGAAAGAAATAACGCTTGCAGGAAAGTAAATTGTAGGAAAGTAAACACACTAAGAAAAGTAAATAAATTTGTAGAAAAAGTAAACACTCTTGCGGAAAGGAAACAACAAGGCTTTGGAGAAACCAATTAAAATGGATGTGCAGGTTATTACCTATCGTCCTAAATTTTCTCCTCCCCCTTTTTGTGTAATTAAAGGAAACCTACCTACCTAAACTCTAATCCCTTTAGAACCTACCTGGAAATGGTGCCAAAAATGTCGAGTGAAATATATGCTATCTAATTTGACATTAAATTGCCAACCCAAGGCTCGTAAGCTTCGAGGTGCTAGCACTTGATGTGCCAAGATATAAAGGAAACTAATTTCTTGTACATTCCTATCACTTCATTCTTAAATTAAAGAAAGAATATAGATTCAACATAAAACATACAATTGATCATTTTGTTTTAAGAAAGACTACAGATGAATTAAGATCTACTTGAAAAGTGACGATGTGAAACTATTACAAACTATACTCTAAAATAACTCTTAGGAAAGAAACGTAATCAACATTAAGAATATGTATTCTAAAATAACTAGAAAAGAAAACATTAAAATTCACAGTTACTTCTAGAAAAGATAGCATTAAAATCCACAACTAATTCTATACTAGAAGATACAACATCATGATACTATCAACATAAGGGATTGACATAAGAAATTCATATCAGAAATCAACATAGGAAATTGAGAATTTATATTTCTACACTTCAAAGATAAACAACATCATTTACTTATTCTTGTTCAAATGATCATTCTCTAATCTCTACGACGACGAATAACATCATGATGACATATCAACACAATAGCTAATTCAAATGGTATAAACTCAATATTAGTTTCTACAAAGAGATGAAGAGTGTGAACAAAACATTTTACTGAAATCTTTGTCATTAAGGGAATATGAGATACATGTTCTTGTGATTGATCAAGCCTATGAACTACTCTTAAAATCGAAAATTACACTATTGTACTTGAACAAGAAATGCTTCAATGAAATTATGTTATTGTACTTTAAATTAGAGATGCATGTGCTAATGTACTTTAAATAATGAGAATAACAATTATACATCCCTCCATGGGTTAGTTTAATCTACTTAACTGGTTATAAACAACTTCTTAATAAACATGCTCAGTTCCTAGTTATCCATTTACAAAGAGATTATATTTACAACATAGTGTGAGAGTAAATACAGTGAGATTAACATAGCTGAAATACACAAAAGAGTTATAAAGAAGTGACTGCAAAAGAGAGATTATAAAACTAAAGAGAGATTAGAACAATTATAAGGAAATAAAATATACCGAAAAATTAATAGGAGATGACTATAAGAAGGAAATTAGAACAATTCCTGTAAAAGAGAGGTTAGAACTATGAGTAGATAAGGAAAGGAGATAGACAAACTACTGGTGACCCCCCCGAGCAGTTGTGGTACACCAACTCACGAATTGATAGCAAACTCAACTTAATTCATAAACTTGCATTGAAATGAATAATAGAGCCAAACTTTACACAAATTTCTTAAATTGTTTCTCTTGGTCAGTCCCATCATGCTAACGAGCTCAAGTCTATATAGAGTATGAGAGGTCGACCACTGAAAGGGTCGACTCTCTCTCCAAACCAAAAAATTGTTTAGCTATGTTATTAATAGACTATGAGTTCTTAAAATCATAGCTCGAATATATGAGCTAGTTTCAATTGTCTAAATCGAAATACAGTGGGATCCATAGCAGGAGGATGATAATGGGTAAAAAACCCATGTTCTGGTTTTGCCCAAAAATGCTCATAGGTATGATAACGACCAAATATGTTGCACTCTGAGTTCTGTAATGAGGACCGGATGAAGGTCCAGATAGAGGTTTGGACATGTAATTTCTAGGTGGATCTCAATCCATGTATAATTTCAGGAAACAGACTGTGTGGAACCGAATTAGGCATATTATGCACAAAACCCATGTGCTAGATTTTTCTGATTCAGCATCATTTTCCAAAACATTGAGCTCAAAGTTAACTACCTAGAAAAGGAAAAATCTCCCTTCATTTTTGTTTGTACAATCATCCACCTATAAAAAAGAACAACGATTATTAAATTGATGTTTCAATGATGCAAACATTTTAATAATGTATATAGTGAATGCATCCTCCATGATATCCATTGCTTATTGTTCGGTGGATTGTATAGCTATATAAAACAAGATTTCCATAACATTAAGTTTATCATCTACAAATACATTAAAAAGTATAAACTCACATGATTTATTTTTAATGCTTCTAATCAATATATTTTAAATAAATGGTATGCTTTAAAGGGTGAAGGGAATGGATTATGATCAAATATGATGATAAAATAATGAAATGAAGTGAAAGAAAGGAGGTATTTTAGGAGCCCATCAAAGACAATATTGGCTTGGTCTTCACTACTAACACTTGGATTCTTATTATCTTTCCAGGGGGGTGAAATCCCCCTATGCAGGGGTTCGGGGATAGCGTCGCCTCAATTTTCATGTCCATTATTGGGCGGTTTTTCGGCACATGATTTTTTGTTGATGGTTTTCTATTTCAGGTTAAGGAAATAGGGTTGTTGACTAATCCAGTTCATTAGGTTAGGGTTTTGGATGTCGTTGGATCCTATATGTATAGTTTATTGTAAAAAATGTATCACTATGAATGAATATAGAATATGTTGGTTTTCCAAGTTTGGGTTTCCAGGTGAAAAGTCTCTATGTAATGTTTGTATTTTCCATTGTATCTTTTTTGTTCTTTTACTGAAAATGTATTTGCAGTAAATATTGTACAAGGTTAAAATCTACATTTGGTATCAGAGCTTTGTTGGCTTCAGGAGGATGCCTTTGTGGTCAAGGGTTTGGGTTGGGACTGTGATAAGCCTTGTTACAATGGGAGATCTATGGTATTGATTTTTTAGGTGAAAATAAATGGCAAGAAATTCGAAAATGGAGATCTAGAAGTTTAATGGGAAAAGTTTTGAGCTGTGAAATATCAATATGGAAGATCTGTTGGTGGACATAGATCAATGTATCGCGGTAGATCCAGGTATTTCACCTACAAAAAATTCAACAAATGACTAGAAAAAATTGGATGGGAAGGCAAAGAGTACAATCTAACTATGTCTCTCAGACTCATTATTAATGAATGTGTCATAGGAAGCTACAACTAAGGATTTATGGGATAAGTTGGGGAAGTTGTATCAGTCTAAGTCCCTAGTAAATAAACTATTCCTAAGAAAAAAATTGTATAACCTGAGGATGAGAGATGGAGACATGGTGGCAGAGCATTTGAACACCTTCAATACTGTGGTAATTCAATTAGTATCTGTTGAGATTAAAATTTTAGATGAATGTAACGACCCTCGTCGTTACAACAACGTGTGATGCATAACAAGAGCAATTTGTTTTTTTTTGAGTAGGAAGGTAACGACAAAAACTGTCGATCAACACAACTTGATGAAAACAATCAACCAAACACAACAACCAAGACCGACCTACGTAACACGAACCTTCAATACGAGCGAGGATTAGCAATCATTGATCAACATTTGCATGGCACCCAAATAAATAAACAACATTCGATCATTAGTGGCCCTTTGCCTCGCAAAACTAGATAAATGTATATTTAGACAATACTTTAATCAACCTTAAATTTACGAGCGCACAAGAGAGATGGAATACAAATCTATCCAGCAAAAACAAATTTGAGGCGCAATTCTATTTAATTTCCAGGCACACTAATTAATCAATCGTCAATTAAAATAAAATTCGAGGCATTATGAAGTGAGATACATTCTGTGGACCCTCATGACATCTCACATCCATCAAGTCAATGTAAATGATAACTACAATATTCATCTTGGCAATTTAAATAGGAATTGACTAATAAAACTACATCTTGTTATGCCTCCTTCCAACTTCTGCAAACACAAAATTTATTTTCCATTAATCCCATTTACACCACACACCATTAACTTCTGACGACACGAAATTCCTTGCATTGATGAGTTGTTACCTTCTTGTACATGAGTTTTATCATTAAGAGTTCGTGTGAAACACCGATATACATCAAGGAAATATAAGGATTGTAAAATCATCAAATACAAGTTAATTAAAACTGAAAGATCAATCACGGTTTATTAAAATGCTAAACATTTTGTCATGTTATAACTAGAGTTGAAAGGAAGAGATCTTATAAATTTTGACTTGCCATGATCATGATTAAACTAAGGACATAATCAAAGGGGATTATTTAACTGTTGTAAAAAGGGAAGCATTCAAGCTATCGTGAGTTAATTATCATACCCATCGTTTAACCACTAAACTAATAAACTATTAAGCCATTAATCAATTTAACTAATAAACTAATAAACCATTTAACCATTGTTCTACGCAAAAGAAATTAAACTATTACATAGGATTATTGTTATAATCAAATAAATTCTTAAAGAATGAACAGACCACAACTGAAACTGGAACCATGTAGAACTATTAATTATTAATTGTTGCTACCAATGAACTGCTATATAACTTATTAAATTCACAATTAAAAAAACAATATGGTTTTTTAATCCACAAATGTAATCATGCATCATTGATTAAAACAATGTTTGATATATAAATCAGCCACGCCACCATTTACTCAGAAAAAGGGGAAGCCTACAACATGGAAATTGCCACCTCCATTGATTAATGTTTCCTTCATGACAACTCTACCATAAGAATCGTTGTAAACCTCCTATCAAGCCACGTCGATACCAACTTGTTCCACTCAATAGGGAAACTACTAAACTGGTAGTGCCACACATTGTTTTACTGAACAACCTGTTGTTAAATGTGTTTGCCTAGAAATTGGAGTGGAAAAAGGTATGCAGGATTCAAATAAAATAAAAATAAAAATAAATGGACACACTACCATAATCCGCATGGTGATCTACAGATTTGTTGAAAAGGGTATGATCCAACAATCCCGTTTAGACATAAAAATCCAATAATCTCGTTTCGAGACAAAATACATCATTAAAATCCAATAATCTCGTTCAGAGATAATCATGAATGTTGTGAGAGAATCCATTCAATTATAATCTTAAAATTATTTCTATTGAGAAGAATGGGGCCTCCATTGAGTTATAATCACCAACGTAATTCTATCGAGAAGAATCAGTCAGGGATAATAAAAATAAAATCCAATGGTGTTAGGTTAAAATCGTCGACTATCGAAAGTGCCCTTGGAAATCACCAGAGATTTTGAACAAAATAATTGTAGATTTGAAAATTAGGGTAGATCACCATAGAGTTTGAACAAGTTGTGATTCTTTCTCTTAAATATTTGGATAGCAAGAACACATAGATGCCAGCAAGATCACAAAGGTGAGGACCCGAAAGTGAGTAAATTATAGCCTTCACCATGGATTCCAAAATGCTTGGAAACGTTCATAGATCTGCAAGCCACCATACCATATTGACGGACATATACCCCCAATTCTTTGATCACAAAGGCAATATCATCATACCCTGTGAGGAATAGGTATTCAAGCATCTATTGAGAGCCCTGGCAAGAAACAAGAAATCCCAATGTATCTATTGTAATTCATCTATTGAACTGCAAGGAATGAGAAATCCCGGAGTAAAATCTAGAATTAAGGTTTAACCGACTTTATTGTCAATGCCAAAAATCAATCCCATGTCATACCCAACTAAAGCTTTTCGCCAGCTTTAGTTCACACACCCACCAGTTATTTTTAAACGAAAAGGGAAGATCGATGATTTACTTCGTTGTTGGCTATCGTGAACTAGGTATGTAAGTGGGAACGTAGAGTTCCAAGAGGATCCATTCTCTCTCTTCAAAGCGAAAGTAACATTTTAGGGAAAAAACACTCTAAGGAATATATAAATGAAGTCGTAACTTCCAAGACATCGCGGATAATAAAAATTAAATTACAATGAATGCATAAGGACAACAATCTGTAAGACTAATTAAATAATATAAATCATCAAAAAGAAAGAATTATTGGACCAACCAGAGTGAGGATATTCAAGAGGAACAATAAAAACAGTAAATGACAGTTTGATAAGAGTAAATAAGGATGTGTGGTTAAAAAAAACACCAAGGCGCAAAGAAAAAGGAATGGTTCACTGGGTAAAGAGAGGGGCGCAGAGCCCTTGGCTTCCCCAAATGCAAAGAAAATCATTGCAAGAAAAACAAATGTTGGGAAGAGGATTGATCCTACACTTATTATCCATGCACAAGAAAGCAGGGCATTTGAATCTAAATCTTTAACACCGAAGTGAAAAACAGTCGATTCGGCTCCTGGTCGACTACTCAGGCACAGACTAATAACTTTAACGATAAAGGAACAGAAGGTAAAAACACAAATCTAGATACAGATCTTCTTCGTGGAGAAAAAAAATATAAAAACACAATCAAGGAATGAAGAGAACACAGACAGGAGATACAAAAGAGAAGGCAAGGTTTTGGGTCTAGGGCTCATTTTGGCCACGCGCAATTAGATAGTGACTCAGAAATAAAATATATTTTGGATAGCAAGGTTTCTCACATGATGAATCTAGCGACAAGGAGATTACAATTACCATATAAATACATGTGCAACAAAATCTCATGGCAATGAAATCGTCATCCGAATACAGTAAACAAACAAGTGTAAATTAAATTTTATTTCAAGTAACAACTTTAATAGGTGTACCTTTACCGATGACGAGGAGGTGAAGATGTACTCCCGTGCATTCGCTTGGTCCAGATCCTTATTTCCGACCGATGAGACCTCACCGGTACCTCCCAGCCAACGCTAGGGGTACTCTTCTTCCCCCTGAGCCCCCTGAACCACAAAGGGGACATGTGCATGATACCAGAGAATGATAGCACTAAGATCGCTTCACAAGGTCGATCTACCACTCGTTACTCGAGCTAGGTATCCCAACTCCCACAAAAGAAACTCAGTCAAGATAAAATTTGGCAGTTTAACGTTATGCAAGCCAGATGTGTTCTACATTCCTCCTCCACCATCCTTTTTATAGAGTTTTCTTAGTCATTAGTTTCCCAAAACCCTCATTAGATTCCTTTCTCATTTAATTAATTTCAAAAAACCTCCTCCATACACATGTCGCTCGATCCCCTAGTTGCACTAGAAAATCAAATTTATTAATTAATTAAAGTTGTCTATTTCCCTCACCCACCTAAAAGCATTCATAAAAATGCTCCTCGGTGTCCCAATATTCCCTTACAATTCTTAAATGACTTACGCCTTACTTAATTCCTAGTTGAGTTCATAAATAGAAAGTTCCAAAGGCTAGATTCCTTACTAAGTTAGACATTCATCTTTTTCTTTAAGTTTCCCCTTTTCCTTAAGTTTCCCTTTTTCTTTAAGTTTCCTTTTCTTTTAAGTTTCCCCCTTTTTCCTTTTTAACTAGAAATCAATTTAGAAAGTGTAGATAAAAACAACCATTTACCCTTTTAATAAATTTAATCCTCCATTGTAATTTTTTTTACTTTAATAATTAAGTTTGAATTTCTTACCCCCCCCCTTCTTGTTACATGTTTATTTAGTTTTTCTTTATCCACATGTTCTACTTAGACCTAGGTTTCAATTTCACTAGGATGGGTGGAATTTTCTTTTAAGGGAACTTTTAGTTATTAAACTTCACTCATACCCTCATCTATTTTAAGTTCGACCAGGTCCTAAGGAGGCATAGTTTTCTAGGCACTAGTTTTATTAACTTATCATAGTAAAATCACGACATTCCCTTCAAGACGCACTACGTGCTCCAAGGGTGCCACTCACCTCTTTCAGTTTTATTTGCGTGGTGTTCCCTTCAAGATGCACTACATGCTCTAAGGGTCCCACTCGCCTCTTTTTGTTTTATTTGCGCGATGTGGCCTTTAAGATGCACTACATGCTCCAAGGGTGCCACTCACCTCTTGACTGAATTTTGTAGATGTCAAACCCCTAGATTCAATACTTCGTCAAGTGATATTGTGGGAAACTAAGGGCCTCTAAGGAATAAGGATCATGCCTTATTGTGCGCCCCTTAGAATCATCGTGAGCAACTATCACTGTCTTCCCTCATGACATCGCAGGTCTCTCAATCTAGGTAATCGTTAACCTACAGTTCGAGCCACGACATGAGTGTTAGTAGGTTGTGCCAGGGTTGCTACCAAACCTCTCCATCTATGTCTTTGGTTGTCGTGCATGACCCCTTTACTCCAAATGTGAGTCTGGTCAACAAGCTATCATCATCCTGCATCCATCAACGAATCATGTCAGCAATAACAATCAACATCATGACATCTAATCACATGTACATACGTTACATCAAAAATATTCAAATCCTAACAGTCCACTCCCTGACTTGATCCAGAGTCCAAGGATTTTCATCGATGCCTTGGCATCCTCCATGTCCATATTCCTGCACACTCAGGAGAACCCAATCAATAGAACCTATCGATGTAAATACAAAAAAATAAGATATCATCAAATCCACAATATCTCATAATCATAATCAAAACAACCAATAGTATAATGACCCGGATCACTTTCACGCAAGTGTCCTCAAAGAATAAGTTTGCTTAGTGTGCGCAAGAGATGGATGTTACAATGAAGATAAGTGTATCAGTTTGTTGTGTTCTTTACCAAACTCGTGGGATAGTTTGGTTGTGGCCATAGGTAGTAATACAACTTCCTTGAAGTTTGATGAAGTGGTCTTATCCTTGTTGTCGGAGGAGATGAGACAGAAGAATATGGAAGGATAGAGAACAGACACATTATTTTCAAGAGGATGCTCCCAGGAAAGAAATAGATCTAAGTTCTCAAGTGGGAGATCTAAGTCTAAGGGTAGATATAAATCTCCTAGAAATTTTGTAAAGGTATGTTGGAGATGTGGAAAAGAAGGGAACTACAAGAACCAATGTAGATCCAAAGTTGAGAAAAAGAAGGGATCTGAAGAATCTCCTTCTACATAAGAAAATACCTCCAAGGAATAAGGAGGGGATGTGTACTTGGATTCTTCAAGCACACATGCAACTCATGAGGCATGGTTGGTTGAATTAGGTGAATCCTTTCATATGACTCTCCACAGGGAGTGGTTATGTGAATATGAAAGGTATGATAGAGGTAATTTTTTCCTAGGTGATGATTCGACAACTAGAATCATAGGATGAGGAAAAGTCAAGTTGAGGCTCATAGATGGAAGGAATAGAACACTGTCTGGTGTTATGCACATCCCAGGCTTGGCTCGAAATTTAATTTCTATAATCAAAATGGACGATGCAAGGGTAAAAACAATATTTGAAAAGGAAACATGCAGGATGGTTCGAGGAGCAATGGTGTTATTGAAGGGAGTTCGGTTTGGAACTTTGTTTAAGCTACAAGGAAGCACTATTAGTGATGGGTGTAATAGTTCCATTGTTCTTGACATTGGATTTGAAGAAGAAAGAACTCGTACATTCTCTGGAGAAAAGGTTATGATGTGGCATCAAAGACTGGGGCATATCAGAGAGAAGGTCCTTTGACTACTACACGGTAAATGTATGGTTGAAGGTATGTCTAACTTCTCTATGTATTTTGATTTCTGTGAACATTGTGTACATGGGAATAAAAATAGGGTAATATTCTCCTTTGGTGCAATGAGGGTGGAAGGAATTTCACAACTAGTTCACAGTGATGTTTTTGAACCTGTGTCGATCTTATCATTGAGAAAATATGTGTACTATGTCTCATTTATAGATGACTTCAAGAGGAATAATTGGATATATTTCCTCGGGAAGAAATATGAAGTCTTTGACACGTTTAAAGAGTTTAAGTCTCTTTTTGAGAATCAAACAAAGAAAATAATTAAGGTGTTGAGGACAGATAATGGTGGAGAGTTCCGCGAGAATGAATATGAATAATTTTGTAAGAATTACGATATATAAATGGAGAAGATTACTCCATATACACCTCAGCAGAATGGAGTTGCAGAAAGGATGAATAGGATGTTGATGGAAAAATCAAGGTGCATGCTTAGTGGTGCCGGGTTAGGCAAAGAATTATGGGCAAAGGCAGTGGGTACTGCATGTTACTTGGTCAATAGATCACCCTCATCAGTGTTGGATTACAAGAGTCCACAAGAGGTATGGATTGTTAAGAAAACTTCTCTTACACATCTCAAGGTATTTGGTTGTGATGCATATGTTCATGTTCCAAAGAAAAATAGGAGTAATCTAGATAAGAAGGATTAAAACTGTATATTTATTGGATATAAAGATGGTCTCAAAGGTTATAAGAATTGAAACCCATAAACTAAAAAGGTAGTGTATAGTCGAGATGTGGTATTTAGAGAGATGAAGGATGTTTTTAAACAGGAAGTCCTACCAAGTAAGGAAGAACTAGAGAAAATAGAGTTTGATTTAAATGATGATGAATTAGACTCTACAGAAGAACATGAATCAGAAGAGGAATATACTCATACTCCAGTATTGAGGAGATCGGTTCGATAAAGAAGGCTACCAGAAAGGTATACTCCATCTGATTTTTGTTCAAATTTTGCTTTGTCTATTATTGATGATGATCCTAGAACTGTCAGGGAGGCAGTGGATTCAAAGGATGGAAATCTCTGAAAAAAGGCCATGGATGAAGAAATGGTAGCCTTGGATAATAATGATGCTTGGGATCTAGTGGATTTGTCAACTAGAAGAAATCCCATTGGCAACAAATGGGTATTTAAAAAGAAGTTGAATGTTGAAGGAAAAGTGGAGAAATACAAAGCTCGGTTAGTAGAAAAGGGTTATTCCCAGGTTGAGGGAATTGATTTTGGTGAGATTTTTTCTCCTGTTGACAAGTTGACCTCTATAATATTTATGTTATATATTGCTAGTGAATTTGATTTTCAAGTAGAATAGATGGATGTGAAGACAACATTCCTACATGAGGGTCTAGAAGAATAAATCTATATGAAGTAGCCAGAAAGATTTGTTGTGGAGGGAAAGAAGGATTTGGTATGCAAGATGAAAAAGTCCCTATGTGGTTTAAAACAATCACCAAGGATGTGGAATCAAAATTTTGATACTTATATGTTGGGACTTGGTTTCACAAGAAGCAAAGAGGATCATTGTGTGTATTTTAAATTATTTGGTGATCATTTGATTTATCTGGTCTTGTATGTGGATGATATTTTGTTGATAGGAAATAATAAGGAGATTATCCATGATGTGAAAACTCATTTTTCCTCTAAATTTGACATGAAGGATATTGGTGCTTCAAATTTCAT
Organism: Picea engelmannii; assembly: GCA_009831015.1. Lineage (NCBI taxonomy): Eukaryota > Viridiplantae > Streptophyta > Pinopsida > Pinales > Pinaceae > Picea > Picea engelmannii. Next base: position 927,620 of record ML778071.1, read on the forward strand.
TTTGGGAATGGAAATTAAAAGAGATCGGAAAAAGAGGAAACTCTGGTTAAATCAGAGAAAATATGTTGAGACAATATTGCAAAGGTTTAATATGCAGGAATGTAAACTGGTCAAGGTTCCTATTCTTGTCGGTGTAAAGTTATATGTGGATCAGTGTCCGAAGACACAGGAAGAGGAGGAGGAAATGTCTCATGTCCCTTATATGAGTGAAGTTGGCAGTTTGATGTATGCAATGGTCTATATTAGACTGTATATTGCACATGCAGTGGCAGTTTTGAGCAGGTATATGTCAAAACTAGGGAAGGAGCATTGGACAACAGTAAAAAGGGTTTTCATGTATTTGCATGGTAGTGCTAGCTATGGATTGTGCTACCAAGGAAGAACGGGATTGGACATAGTGTTGGATATACATGGATTTGTGGATGCATATTGGGATGGAGATCTGTATCATAGGAGATATACAATTGGGTGTGTGGTTAACTTGTTTGGAGGATAAATAAGTTGGATGAGCAAAAGACAGGTTGCAGTGGCACTTTCAACTAGAGAAGTTGAATACATGGAAGCCACTCATGCAAGTAAGGAATTACTATGGTTACAAATATTGTGTTCATGTATTGGGTTGGTACAACAAGATGTAAGGATAGATTGTGACAGTCATAGTGCAATTTTCTTGGCAAAGAACCCGACTTATCATTCAAAGACAAATCATATTGATATTCAATATCACTTTGTGAGAGACATGGTTGAAGAAAATAAAGTATTGTTGATGAAGGTGGATACTTTGAAGATTGTTGTAGATTCATTAACAAAATATGTGAGCACTGAGAAATTCTCTTGGTGTATAGGATCCATGGGCATTGATGCCCTGGATTGTTGACTATGTAACCCTGTAACACCCTGTATGCAAAGAAAACAACAAGTGGGAGAATGTTGGGTATGTGTTATATTATTTGCACGAGAAGTAGTGTTTACTTTGTGTCGGGCACACAGGGGGAAGGTAGTTCGGTGGGAAACCCCATCCATGCAAGAAGATAAAAGAAGATCATATATATATATATATATTAGTAGATTGGGCGGCGTAATAGTGCTAAGTGAATTGGGAATGTGTTAAAGTTCCTTCAAGAAGAGATCAGCCTCATAATCTCTAGATTTGGCGGGATGTAGTAACATTAGAATATCAGCCTATAAAAGCCCCTATCATTGGCGGGACTCAGTGGAAAGCCTGCTCTCATTCATTCATATTTGTAGTGGGTGTGAGGGGGGAGAAATCCCCCCGTGTGGGGGTTTGGGGGCATTGCTCTTGAGAAAAAAAAAATCCTCAAGAAACTTGTCGCATTTTTGCCTTGTTTTTCATGTTGCCTCGATTTTCATGTCCATTGTTGGGACGTTTTTCGGCACATGGTTTTTTTCCAATGGTTTTCTATTTCTGGTTAAGGAATTAGGGTTTTTGACTAATCTAGGTCATTGGGTTATGGTTTTGTATGTCGTTGGATCCTATATGTATATTGTATTGTAAACAATGTATCATTATGAATGCCTATAGAATATGTTGGTTTTCCCATTTTAGGTTTCCAGGGGAAAATATCTATGTCATGTTTGCATTTTCCATTGTATCTTTTTTGTTCTTTTACTGAAAATATGTTTGCAGTAAATATTGTACAAGGTTAAAATCTACATCTTGCAGGTGAGTTGAGAGTGCTTAGTAAGAAAATATTAAGTTGGCATAGATATGGCATGAAACCTGTTATAGCATTATAATACCAATTTAATTAAAGTGTAGTCAATAGGTAAAGTTATAAACACAATAATTTTCAACTGTAACACTCTCCTAAATATATAAATTCATCAAGATCCCATTTAACAGGAGACTAAATTCACACCGCTCATAATACATTTTGCAATATTATTGAACTTAACATTTGCAGTTCTTAAACACAAATATACTTATATGAGATTTTGAGATTGATTGGAAACTGTTGATGGGTGAATATCTTTCACCCAACCATAGGCACAATTGTCTTTTTTCCATCCTTCCAGCTGGCTACCCCTGAGCAAGAATATAATTCCATGAGGGAAATATATCACTCAATAACAAAGATAAATGGATGGAGGTTGTTGTCCTTCATCAATAGATATTAGCAAGATAAAATTATAATTTCACCAAGCAAGGGCCATGCTCTTGACTCAGAGAGTCACAATAGTTATCTTACATAGCTAACATTCAAAAACTTGCATCCTCATTTATCAACTTGATTTAGAAATTCTTCCTCGATATTTCTTACTCAGAATACCATAAAACTTAACTTCTCTATGCTTGATATGAACCAAAGGAATTTTTTCTCCAAATTCTCTTCTCCATTTCGTCCCAAAACCTAATTGTGTGTGTCCTCTCTCTTCTGTCCATGATCTTCCTCATTTTCTTGCCTTCTCCAACAAGATTTTGCATTTCAATTACCCCAATTCATGGATCATCTTAGAATTCTCTAGATAGGTAATTTTATGCCCATTCTTATGAGTAAAGGAAGTTCTGGTACAACACCCATTCTTTCTCATAATTGTGGTAAGTTGGTAGTTCAACTACCAACTTCCTTAATTAACTGAAATTATAGAAAAATGGGCAATCTAAGTTTTTCTTGAATATTAAATTGGTAAGGGAATTTCCTCACTATTTCCCTCTCATGGAATCATCTCTGTGTAATTTCTCCACCCATCATCCATTTCTATTTATTTTCGTCAAAATGTGTTTTATCATTTTGATTTCTCATCATGATCCAACCATCAAGCATATTAGACATCACTCATGGAGACATTTGGAATATATTTACATACTAGTGGGAATAGGAGTATTACAATCCCCTCCCCCTTAAAAGAGAACCATCCTCAGTGTTCTTTTCATATCAACAACATTATCCATGCTTTCATCCTTCACTTTCTTCAACAATGCTTTCCTCTTCTTGGTCTAGTAATTTCCCATACACTTGGAATTCAGCACATGCCTTCAATAATTTCAAACAAAAACCATATTAATCACAATTTCATGCAAAACAATTTTTTTGTTGTTCATAATTCAAGAGGATAGTTTTCATATCAACACAATGCTTATCTGTGAAGTTCATGGATCTACATCCATACAGCTATCATAGTTACTTGGCTCATTTTTTTGTTGGACATATCTGTTGTGCTCATGATCCCAATCAATAGATAACAATATTTATCGAAATATCCTCTTCCTTGAGGTCAGTCACCGTCGAGGCTCATGCATCCCCTAGGAGACCCATCATGCCTGCCAAGTATTTCTTGCAAAAGAAGAGTTTGGAGACTTCACCAATTCTTACATATGAATCACACCTATTTCTTTCTCTACCAAGGCATCTCTTTGGCATGTGTTACCACAACACAACATTCTCTATGGTAATCATGTCATATCACAGGGTTCTCATGCCACAACAATATCCTTTTCTCATGTTTTCCATCATGACAACCATCATTTGTCCCTTAAGGAAAACTTTTTTATCTCACCTGTATCACATGCATACAATAACTGTGAGATTTTTATCATCAATTTCCAATCAAACCTCTTTTTTTTTTAATCTATTACCCACATATTTCCAATTCCATATTTTCATTTTCGAATCTGTTCCATACATGAACTAGATTTACAAGTATGAAATTTTCCTTCTCGTAAAATTTTATCTCTTTCATAACCAACAGACATTGGTCTTCCTTATGGACTTGTTTTTCTCCCATATCCAAGACCCTTTCTTCCTACAATTCCCTTTTTTTTCTTCACCCAACCAAACAAATTGTTATTTCTTATGCACATTATACTTTCATTGCACACTTGTAGTGTCGCACAACCAGTTTCAGAATTATGCATACTAACAATTATATCACATTTATATATTCAATGATACAAATAAAAGGAATTATCATTCCTTACACATACATCATTTCATCATATCAAGCCTTTCAAAATGCAATCAATTCATCATATGAATTTTAATCAATGTGTCAATTTCCATGGTCACATTCACACACAATGTACCCTTTCATTGATTTCATATTATCACTTTTGTAGTGTCCCCAAGGCCGAGCCCTTTATAAACCTAATGTATGAAACAAATTGTACATATGTGTTATAGGCTGGTGAGCTGAGTTCCTTTAAGTTGTAGGCTTATGTGTTTGTTAGGCCAGGGAGCCTAAGTGTTAAAGGCCAGGAGCCTGTTGTTGTACTTGTATGTATGCAGAATATTTAATAAAATATAAACACCGCCAGGTGCAGACCGACCACAATGAATGAGTGAAGGGGGACTGAGCGTCCACAGAGTGGGCAAGGAACTAGGGGCTGGAAGGTGGGAAAGGGGCTGAGTGATGAGCCTAGGGGCTAAGCCTAGGGGGCTTAGGCCTGGAATAATATTTTAATATTATTTCCAAA
>ML778071.1:940029-950335 GCA_009831015.1 Picea engelmannii
AGGTGTATACTCCCGGGCGGAACAGGCATGTGGGGAATGAGAGTCTGGTAGTAGTGGGCGTAAGATGGCATCTTTGGGAAGAATCCTTCCAGATATTTTTGTGTTGTTTTCCCTGTAACCTCAGCCTGAGTCTAGATTCCTTGACCTGGGGTGGAGCTCAGTCCCAGCTCGGGGGTGACCCACTGTTGAGTTGATGAGCAGTGCGTTCTACGGCTGGGAGGTTCGTGGGAAGCCTGTACTTGGTTGGTGATTTCTACAGCTGTTAAAAGATAAGTATATTGAATTATGCTTTAATCATGTTGAGCATGACTGCGTTGTTTATGTATCATGTTTTCCGCTGTGTAAATGAATTAATGATGAATGCTATGGCTTGTTTAATTATAGAAGTACCCATATATTTTACTCTGAGTTTTAAGTGTGTTTAATTCTGGTTAAATGCATTTGCTTATAAAACCCAATATGAATTCTGTATATAATTCCATGTAAGGAATGGTAAACTGAGAGGTTTGGAAACCTGGGTAGTGAATGGGTACACTACAAATTGGTATCAGAGCAATTGGTACACTACAATTGGTATCAGAGCAATTGGTTCACTACAACTTTTAAAGTTAGGTACTCTTCTATGGTGTGTTGGGACTCAACCAACTTCTCACCACATGGTTTATTTTTTCACATTCATTATTATAGCAGGACTGTGTTTCTTCTTTGAGTTGATCATGACCTCAAATCAACATAAATTTTATGAAATTAAAATTTCATATGAATGCATTCCAACAATATTTCTTTGTTGGAAATCAAGGTACCAATATTCCTCGCCACCCAATTCCCTTCTTTACCATTCTTACAATTTGGTTGGAATATTGCAAGGTCCTCCTTCCATAATGGGAAGTCTTATACGTGCCCTCCTTCATACAATATTAATTTCATCAATGCATTCAACCAATGTGCTTCTTATGAGTAATTGTTTTCTCAATTATTCATGATTGATCTATGCATTCATGATAGATTTTTTAATGAATTTCTTGTGAGGACTTCAACCATCCTTTATTGTCATAGGTTCCTCCCTCTGTCATTAAGGTTATTTTCCCGAATCCTACCTTGCTTGGGTATCAATGACACACAACATTAAATTAAATTCACATGCATATCAAAAAGATATAAATTGTTTCATCAGATATTCTTATCCAATCCCTTTCAAACCTCATGCCACATAAGCATGAAAACTTTTATACATGTTCTGAATGCCAACACCCTCTTTGATATTACCTCATCACTGGTGCTTCATGGGATCTCCTAAGGTCCCTTAATCAATTCTTTCAACAACAACCCTTTTATATTTGTCCTCTACTCGAGGGTTCCCACCATTGATAGTTTTCTTCCCCAACAAATTCAATATTTTCTTATAGAAAACAATCATTATCACATTTAAAGTTATATTAGGTGCAATGTAAAATCAAAATGCATGTATCATAGCATTTAATTCAGCAAAAATATTTCTAGATATGTCCCAACATATCTATGTGCATTGTACCACATCATCCTCAATGTGCTCACTAGTGCAATCACAAAATATTTCAGTTGTTTTGGTATTCTACAACCATCAACATTCCCATGCCTTAAACATTTGCACATACCAACATTTAAATTTTATCCTCCTAGAGAAACATGATAAACAACATGAAAGGAGTCAAGGGATTTTTCTCAATCTTTAAAAATAAAGAGATGTTGGCTACGCTTCATTCTCAACAAGATTTACATCACACTCCATTGCATTCTTAAAGAGCCTCCTTCACCTCATTTTTATATGAGAGAGTGAGAGGAGAATAATTCCCACGATGCATGTGGGATAAATTGGTCTAAGTTTATAAAACTCCATAGGCATGTAAAACACTAGGAATTCCTGGGAAGTCACCCATCCCAGTACTACTCTATCATGAGCACACTTAACTACAAAGTTCTAATTGGATTTGATGCATTAATGCTATGTTGTAGGCATGTACATAACATCACTCGAAAATCATTACATGATATCTGTAATTAAGAAATGAAGACGAAAATACATTATATTCCCCATCAAAAGGGTGAATATCATGGTTTGTCAAAACTATAGGATCAAAATGTTGATCCAATGGAAAAGGTGGATGGCCACCAAGATCCACCTAGATCACTCCAACTGCAATATATGAAATGCTACTATTAATGGGGAAGATAGTGGCTTATGATATTTAGTCACATTATGTGAGGTGCCTAAATAAAGTATGTAGTGGTCTAAATATGCATATAAAGATTGAGTAGAAAACAATTGTCCTTCTCTAGTTGAAGAAGGATTAGGAACTAAAATATCTTCCTGCTACATAGCTTCATTCAATGCTTGTGGTTTCTTCCAAATTTTGGATTCATCATGCCCAACTATGCGACAAAATAAGTTACACATGACTTTTTCCTCTTCTTGGAAGAAGACCCACTAGAATTGGAAGATGGAGATGCAGATTGTTGAATTTGGTGACAATGAATTCCTCCAAGGATGGATTTAGATCCTATTATTCTGCGTTGGTTGCAACTAAATAAACCAAGTTAGCATATGGATAGGAGTGCATTTAATAATCAATTTCTTGTGTAAATGTATATAAATTCATGTAAGCTCATAGAGGAAGAAGAGAGGGGAGGATATGAGAGAGCTTTCAAGTATGTTGTAATATCCATGATCTGAATAATTAGACAACCGATACCTATGCTTGGTGGACGTAGCCCAACGTTTGGGTGAACCACGTGAAATCTCTGTGTTTCTTATTTGTGTGTTTGTTGATTTTCATATGAGAATTGTGTTTTCCTCATTTTCAATTCTAACAATTGGTATTAGAGAGGAGGTGAATTGAGTAGGTGTCGCAGTTGGGAATTGAGTAGAAGGTCATTGGCGCTCCCTAGGCAGTGTTAGAGGCGCGTCGACGCCCTCAAACTTGTGAAATTTCAATTTTCCTAAAAATTGTGCACCCGATTTATGCATCATAGAGCATTGGCACTCCCCCATCCATAGTGAAGAAGCATTGACCTCACACTAGTGCTCCCCCATACATAGTGAAGGAGCGTCGATCTCCCTTCAAGAAAACATTCGCATGTTTTTTGAAAAAGTAAAGGTATGAAGTAAAAAGTTTTTTCTATGGCATAAAGGTATGAAGTAAAAAGTTTTTTCTATGGTGTAAAGGTATGAAGAAAAAAGGGTTTTTTATGGAGTAAAGGTATGAAGGAAAAAGGTTTTTTATTAAAAACAAAATTATTAAATCTTTTATTAAACCTTTTGGAGTTCATACCATTATTCCTCCACATTTTTTAAAGGGCTTGGTTTTATAAGTAGTGGGTTTTTGGAATTTTTTCTTCTGCTAATGGAGAAAACTCAAAGTGCTAAGTTTGAAATTGATAAGTTCAATGGCAAGAACAATTTTGAGATCTGGAAGGTTGAGATGCCTGATCTGTTCGTGCAATAACATGTGGTGAAGGAGCTTTTGGGAAAAGCAAAGCAACGCACAACCATAACAGATAAAGACTGGGATGAGATCAATGTGAGAGCATTGAGTGCCATATGTATGTGTTTGGTCGATGATGATATGTTCAACATTGTCTCGGAGAAGAAAACAGTTAGTTTGTGTATGAAGCTGGAAATCCTCTATATGACAAAATCCTTGACGAACAATATATTCCTGAAAAGGAAATTGTACAGTTTGCACATGAAGGAAGGTACGGAAATAGTTGATCATTTAAATACTTTTAATACTCTTTTAGTTTAGTTGACTAGAATGGGAGTGAAATTCAATTATGAAGAAAAAGCAATTACAATATTATGTTCTTTTCTTGCATCATAGGATCACTTTGTTACCTCTATTAGTTTCAGCACAACAGAAAGTATTGAATTTGATGTTATTGTTGGAGCACTACTGTCTAAGGAAACAAGGAAGAAAACCAATTCAGAAACCTCTACATCTGAGGCGATGATGGTCAGAGGAAGACCTAGAGAAATAGGACAGGGTTAGAGGGATTTCTCTTCGTCAAAGTCAAAGGGAAAGAAGAGAAAAATTAAGTGTTGGTTTTGTGGAAAATATGGACACCTAAAGAAGGATTGTTGGAAGAGACAACAAGCCTCCAAAGACGACCCTCCAAAAGAAATGAAGGAAGCGAACGCAATTGAAACAGGTTCAGCAACAGGTTCAGGTATGACTGATGAAGTTTTATCAATTAGTAGTGGTTCACATCATGATCAATAGTGGTTATTAGATTCTAGTGCTTCAAATCACATGTGTCTTCATAGACACTGGTTTATTACTTACCAGTTTATAGATGATGGAATTTTTTATATGGGAAATGATATATCATGTAAAGTGGTGGGAATTGGTAGCATTCGAATTAAGATGTTTGATGGAACTGTTAAAATACTAATTGATGTAAGACATGTACCTGAGATTAGGAAGAAACTAATTTATTTAGGAGTCTTAGACACTGTAGGATATAAGAGTATTGTTCAAGGTGGAGTTATGAAGGTCTACAAAGGAATCCTACTGGTGATCAAAGCGAAGAAGGTTGGAAACTTGTTTCTATTAGAAGGAAGAATCGAGTCAGATCATGCGACAGTTGTATCCGAGAATGATAGTGATTTTGTTTGTCTGTGGAATCAACGGTTGGGCCATATGAGAGAAAGAGGATTGAAGGTATTATCTGATCACAAGTTACTTCCTAGTCTAAAGTCTTTTAAAGTTAGATTTATGCAAGCATTGTATTTATGGAAAACAGAATAGGAAGAGATTTAAAACCGGAAGACATACCAGTGAAGGAATCCTTGATTATATCCATTCTGATGTTTGGGGACCATCCCCTACCATTTCATATGGAGGATCATCATATTTTGTAACTTTTATAGATGATTTCTCTAGAAAGGTCTGGATCTATATGTTGAAAAGAAAGGCTAACGTGTTTACTTTTTTCAATCAGTTTAGAGCTTTGGTAGAAAAGAGCATTGGTAGGTCCATTAAATGTTTAAGAACTGATAATGGTGGTGAATTTACATCAATGCAATTTGAGAACTATTGCAAGGAGTTTGGGATTGATAGGCATAAAACCACTGCCAATAGTCATCAACAAAATGGAGTTGTTGAATGTATGAACAAGACTCTTCTAGAGAGAGCAAGGAGTATGCTTAGTAACACCAACTTGCAGTAGGAACTGTGGGTAGAAGAAGTAACTACATCTTCTTATCTGGTGAATCGATCACCATCAATAGCAATATAATGCAATATTCCTGAAGAGGTATGGAAAGGTCAGCCTTGTAATTATTCTAATGTTAAAGTTTTGGGTTGTGAAGCCTATGCTATAATTCTGAAACATCAGTGTTCTAAATTAGATCCAAAATAAAAAAGGCTTATCTTTGTTGGATATGGTGATTGTATTAATGGGTACAGGTTGTGGGATCCCACTGCCCACAATATCACCATTAACATAGATGTAATATTTGATGAATCATCTCTCATCAAATCAGATGTAGATGTTCAAATGAAATAGGAAGAAGTACCTAAGTATCAACAGGTCCAGTTTGAAACCAGTTCAAATACAGATGAAAGTGAAAATGAACAAGTTTATGAAGATGTTCCTGAAGAGTTTCCTGCAGAGGAAGACATGGTTGATGATAAAAATCAATAGAATGTGGATGAGCCACAAACTTCCCTAAGGAGGTCTACATGGGTCAGAAATCCTCCAAGAAGGTATGTTGATTTTGTTTTGTCGGTTTCTTTAAGTATTGATGATAATGAACCTTTGTGCTATCAAGAAGTTGTGAAGGGTTCTAACAGTGATAAATGGAAAGAAGCAATGAAGGATGAAATGAAGGAATTAGAGAGGAATGCCACATGGGACCTGGTAGAACTTCCAAGAGACAAAAAAACTGTAGGTTGCAAGTGGGTCTACAAGCTGAAGAAGGGTGTTGATGATAAAGTGGAAAGGTACAAAGCAAGGTTGGTTGTGAAAGGATATTCTGAGAAAGAAGGTATTGACTTTCATGAGATTTTTTCACCAGTTGTTAAGTCTGTTTCAATTTGAATTGTGTTAGCATTAGTTGCATTACTTGATTTGGAGTTGGAGCAGCTAGATGTTAAAATTTCCTTCTTACATGGAGATTTGGATGAGGAAATTTACATGTAACGACCTGAAGGGTTCATTCAGAATCGCAGCAAGAAATTTGTTTGCAGGCTCAAGGAATCATTGTATGGTCTGAGGTAGCCACCCAGACAATGGTATAAGAAATTTGACTCTTTCATGGTGAGCCAAAATTATACAAGGAGTGAGGATGATCATTGTATATACTTTAATAAATTGAATAATGGCATATTCATTATATTAGTATTGTATGTTGACGATATGATTTTAGAAAGAAAAAGCATAACTGAGATCAATAGGTTAATGGCTCAGATGGCTAGGATGTAGATATTCATAGACAGGAGGAATGGTAAGCTTTGGTTGTCACCACAGAAGTATGTTGAGAAGATACTTTTGAGGTCTGGTATGAACGATGTGAAACCAGTTTCAATTCCTTTGGCTTCCCATTTTAAGCTTTCTTCAAGTTTATGTCCTAGTACAAAAGAAGAAAAGGAATATATGTCTCGAATACCATATGCTAATGCAGTAGGAAGTCTAATGTATGTGATGGTTAGTACAAGGCCAGACATTTCACATGCAGTTGGGGTTGTCAGCAGGTATATGGAACATCCAGGTAAAGAGCATTGGGCAATAGTGAAATGGGTACTTTTTATTTGAGAGGCACAAGTGATTACTGTATCACTTATAACAGTGGTTGTGAATTAGTCTGTGGATATGTTGATTCTAATTTTGCAGGTGATTTGGACAAGATAAGGTCAACTTCGGGGTATGTATTTACTCTTGCAGGTGGAGCTATTAGTTGGATTTCAAAGCTACAGAACATTGTTTCTTTATCCATTACCGAAGTAGAATACGTAGCTGCTTCACATGCTTGCAAAGAGGCAGTTTGGTTGAAAATTTTGTTTGGTGAGTTTGGAAGGATGCAGGACAAAGTGAAGTTATTTTGTGATATTCAAAGTGCTATTCACTTGGCTAAGAATCCAACCTATCACAGTAAAACAAAACATATACCTATCAAGTACCATTTTGTAAGACAAGTCATCGATGAACATGGAGTCTCTCTTGAGAAAGTGCATATAAAAGAGAACTGCACAGAGATGTTCACAAAACTAGTACTTTTAGAGAAGCTACGATGGTGCTTGGCCTGTCTTGGCTTGCAAAAAGGTGATGAACAAAAGGAAGGAGCAGGGTATCAGGTTAATTGTTGTCAAGGTGGAGATTGTTGAATTTGGTAACAACAAATTCCTCCAAGGATGGATTTAGATCCTATTATTCTGCATTGGTTGCAACTAAATAGACCAAGTTAGAATATGGATAGGAGTACATTTAATAATCAGTTTCTTGTGTAAATGTATATAAATTAATGTAAGCTCGTAGAGGTAGAAGAGAGAGGAGGATATGAGAGAGCTTGCAAGTCTATTGTAATATCCATGATCCGAATAATAAGACAACCGATACCTATGCTTCGTGGACGTAACCCAACGTTTGGGTGAACCACATGAAATCTTTGTGTTTCTTATCTACGTGTTTGTTGATTGTCATATGTGAATTGTGTTTTCCGCATTTGCAATTCTAACACAGATGGCATTGATTTCTACTAAGGCTTCAAGGTAAACTCACTTTCTTGAGAAAATTTAGTCTTACGTATTTTAAGTTTTATTCTTACCTTTGGAGGTTTTAGCCACAATATCTTGACTCTTAGATCCAGAAAGAACATATAATTGCATATGCGTAGATTTTTTTCATCTATGAAATAGAAAAACTTAAAAGAGGTAATTTAAAAATCTAATCCAATTGCATCCATACTATAATAAAAGGTATAATAAAATACCTAAAAGGACCTTTCAAGTCGGAGAAAATCATAAGAAATCAATCTTCATCTATTTTTGTTTTTCCACAAACTTTCAAATATGATATTAGTAGCTTGAATTGCAAGAAAATATTCAATGAAAGTCTGATCATCATGTGTAGGATATGGAAATTTGGCCTCCAACTGCAATACTTTAAATTCATAGACTTTGCAAAACAATGAAATCCATTTTTCCCAGTTCTCTTTTGGTGTCTTACATTTGACAATATGAAACAAAAAATTATTTGAAACAAGCACTCCAATCAAACCGATGGCTTCATAATGTTTGTTTTTGTGTGCAAAATTTTCAATTTCCATGGTAAATAGAAGTAGAGATTTATCCAATATTTTCCATGGACCTTTAGATTACAAAATTTGTTCCATCTTAAGTTTCTAGGTATGATAGTTATAGAAAGATAGAAACTCAACCTACCTATATTCAATCGTTTGAACAACAACCATGGAGAGCACAAAAAAAAGGGACATCAAAAATATACCTTGCAATCTCTAAAATGCTTAAAATTCCTAAAATACAACCTTGAAGATCACAAAACTAAGATTTATACCAAAAAAAAAAAACACATTATAAAATAAATTGGATTAATTGTGCAATATGTGATACTTGGGTAGGTAGATGTGAAGTGACAAAGTTTATATCTAATGCATGATATGCCTAAAAGAAAATATCAATGATGAGAAAGGGAACTAAGGAAGAAAATTGTTTTTTTTGCTTTTGCATAGAGTATCAACATATGATTTTTTACAAATCTGATGAAGGAGAATGATTAGTATTGCATGGATGCCAAAATATGATGTGTAATATGTCCTATCAAAATTGCAAATATCTTATTATCACAAATTATGCAAGAAAAAACACTTTCTAAATCAAATCCTTGAAAATACCTCTTAGAAAAAATGAGAAAGATTTTACAAATCATAAATTTTATAACATGAAAAAGTTGGGAAAACAAATTCATAATAATTGAAAAAAATATCTAAAGTCTTCCATAAATGAAAAAAAATAAACAATTATATTATTGAAGAAATACTAATACATAAAAATAAAAAAAAATGATTTAAAATTTATAGTGTAAAAAAAAAAATCTTTTATATAAATACACAAGAGTGAGATGAGGTAAGAAATAAAAATAATCTTAAATACACTTAACTAACTTGGTAAAATATATTACCACTAACCTTTAACATTTGACATTTGGTTAACTTATCCAATTTACTATTTCTTAGTTTTAAAATTTCAATAATATTTGATCTAATGACCTAGTTTAATGTTTTTTTTTAATTTAATATTTTAATAATAATCGTGAAGTCTCCAAATTCATACAACAAAATCATTTTTTAGTTTTTAAAATTTCAATAATATTTGGTTCAATGATCTAGTTTAATTTTTATTTTATTTAATATTTTAATAATAAACGTGAAGTCTCCAAATTCATACAACAAGATCATTTGTATACACATTTATTTTATCAAGCTTGCTTATCTCCTCGTCTCTCCTTCTTTTCATGGCCTTTCCTTGTTCCTTATCCAAAAACATAGTGATAGCTCTTCTTATCTCCTCGTCTCTCCTTCTTTTCATGGCCTTTCCTTGTTCCTTTCCTTGTTCTTAGTTATTAAAAACCCTGCTCACATCAACACTTATTAACTTATTTGTATGGCTCTACCAAAAAACTTAGAGTTTGAAGGGTTTTTCTACAAACATGGGTGAGGTGATCATGACGACTCCCACGCAAATGCTTTCCAGTGTAGTTATGGCCACAACAATAAGCTTCACGAGTGCAACAACAACAGTCCAACACTATTACTTGAGAAAACATGATCGAATATTTTGTACTTGAAGAAAATTTAAAACCAACTACTTGTTGTTGACTTGAGAACCTTGAAATTCCCAAGAGAGGAATATTGAAATGTAAGTGACATCATAATTGAGAGAGTAGATATGAGGATACATGATCTGAAACTAGATTTAGTGGCACACAACCAACCTCTCATGTGATGATTGGAACTCATTGCAAATTAATAGTAGAATGTTATAATAAATATTCTAGAAAATTAAGATGATGATAGAATGTTTCAAAAGAGTTTGGATATATTATGAATATGGATATGTTAAAAAAGAAATTTTATGGTATATAGTTGATGATGAAATATGAATATTAAAAAATATTAAATATAAAAATAATATTGATTTTAAAAATTAGTAGATAATATATATATATATATATATATATATATATATATATATATATATATATATATATATATATATATATATATATATATATATATATATATATATATATA